>OX336377.1:45561621-45994121 GCA_946902895.1 Fragum fragum | reverse complement strand
TAGACATGGTATTTGCATTCCCATGTAAAACATTGCCAAAAGGCTTTAAACGCTTTATTAATAATGTTAGAAATAAAAAATGGCCAACCCCCGAAATGATCCAACATATACTAAAGAGTGGTTGCTTTGTTGTTCCTGTATCCCATCGTTTGGATCTAAGACCAGATCTTTCGTGGAGGATATCGACATCTCTTGCTGAGCGGTGTTTAATGTTTAGTTTGAACATCACTCAGATTCGATGCTATGTTCTCTTGAAAATGATTGTCAAAACTTTTATAGAACCTTACATGCCAGATGTCATCTCAAGTTACATGTGCAAAACTCTTCTTTTTCATAGCATAGAGACAACACATTTAGATTTTTGGAGAGAAGACAATCTACTTTCATGTGTGCACCATGTTCTCTTGCGCATGTATCAAATAATTTTGCACGATAATTGTCCTAATTATTTCAATGAATCCGCAAATCTTCTGCTTGGAAGAATTGACCATGAAATCAGAGATAGTTTACTATCCAAGATAGAATATCTTTTGAAAAACAATGGCCGATTCCTATCACAAATCAAATTTGATCGTTTCAACAATCGGATGGAAGTTTACATAACGCAGAAATCTTTGGATTCTTATCAAATACGAACTGAAACTAGGAACTTGTTTCTAAATTCTATTCGGTTAAGGGGCCTTACTCAACCAATTATCACATTGATGCAGAGGAGAGGTACCAACCCATTTACATGTTTAAAAACTCTCGCGAATTACGAACCTACGGGACGTTTGGACAGAGAAGCAACAAAATTATTTTGTAAATTTTTTGCGTCCTCTATAGCGTCGGCGGAGACAAGTTGCCGCATTGCTGAGAGGAAAGAAATATCAGTGACCTCTTTGATGCTGTATAACCTTAGCCTTGATTCCGACGCTGCATCATCGAGATTGAAGTATGCCTCGTACCTTTATTCCACAGATTAGTTGAAAACTGCCGTTCTCGTTCTTGAAGATGTGAAAACGCGGCTGTCAGGTCCTGCTTTACCTTACTGTGGCTGTTCTGGAAAAGCCAGCCAGACGTGGAAACTAGAATTTGCTGAAAACGAAAGACGCAAGAAGTTCCCGTCGTTATTTAACATAGGTATGTGCGTTATGTTTTCTCTCGCAGAAATCAATTGCTGTCCTGCTGAATTGAGGTATGAGCTTTATCGACTTAATTCGCATAATAATCTAGCTGTTTTAGACTGTCTGTCTTTTCTCCATTTTCTGCAATACTTGGCTTTCAAAAAAATGAACCAATTTGCTGAGAAGAATCTGGCACTAACGAAGCTGACTGAACTAGTATTCGGTGAATACGAACATGATCATATAGACACAGCATGCAACATCTTAGGGCAATGTATGGAACTTGAAAAAAGACTCGACTTAGCGTTGTATTGCTACAAGATGTCATTTCAAAGAAGACCAGAAAATAATGCTTGCAGGTGGATCATTGGTAGGCTTTTGTATAAACAATATATACACGCACTGGCGGGCCATTTATAATTGACGGGTCGCGTTTGTCCATCAAAATATTAATCAACCAATCAAAACATTTATTAAGACCAGAAGTGAACTTTGAACTCCGTTATTGGGCGACATTTATGTGAAGCATTTTTGGTGGATATGACGACTTAAACATCGTAATTACAGCCTTTTCAAGCCAAAAAGTGAAAACTTTTTTTGTGACATATTACAGGCTATAAATTTTTCAAAATAACGTTAATATCGAAGTGTAACTTCCTCTCGGGTTTCAGTGGGCGTGACTAGCGATCCCTTTATTCTCAATCTGTAATAATTTAATTTTCAGTTTCGTCTATCAAAAACGAGCGTTCTGATTGGTCGAAAAAAAAAATATTCATAACTCCATGAACGAAATTTTGATCACGCAGCGCTTTTGTATGATTCCGCACAAAATAGTCCCATACAAAAAGGTATCAAAATTTGTAAAGCTTTTGTTCTTTTTTCGCTCGATGCTATTAAATTATAAGAAATGAAGAGATTTTTTTTTTGTTTTCATGGAGGTATGAACATACTTCCATGAAAACAAAAAATATTTTCTTCATCTCTTAAATGTAAAAAACCTGAAATTACGTATCTTTCATCTCAATAATCTGCCTGTGGTGAATAATTCAGAAAAGGGTCAATTGACCAAGCGCTGGCCCCGCCCACTTACCCCGTTGGCCCCGCCAATTGACCCCGATAGGAAGTTCCACTTCGATGTTCAACGGCGTTACTGTACAAAATTTATGACTAGTAGCATGTAACAAACAAGAGGACCACGATGATCCCAAATCGCTCACCTGAGGCATCTGCAAATTACAGTGCTTTTTGAATAAAAAGACACAGCTTGAGCCAAATAACTAAAACAAATATAAGATTTCGGCTATAGTACAGAACAATCGAGTAATGCTATACAATCATTATCAACGTCTTTTGCTTCATAGTTTAATCAATTACAAAACAATCCCACATTTGATGCCCTCGAGGAAAATTGTTTAAAAACACTTTGTGGGAACTTGGTAGTTACAAGCAATTTCTTAATTCCTCACAATGTTTTCTACCTTAAAAATTCCTTGTGTTTAGATTTCAATCACACTTTAATTACCGTCTGCTACTTCTTTTAATGTGGACCAGTGTAATAAGGAGAATAATTTGATATTGCTCTTATTGAGCATTTTACCAAGCTTGGGGCCCTTGGGACTGGGTCATTTTGACCCAATGAGTATAATTTTAGCAACCTTGGTAAAGAATAATCTGGATGTACTATAAACCAAATATGAATTCATTACAGCTTATACATTGAGAGAGGAAGATATTTTAACATGCTCTTATTGAATGTTTTTCATAACTTTGGATGCCTTGTGACGAGCCATTTTTGTCTAAAGGATATAAACATGGAAGATAACTATAATGTTATGCTATTTTTTGATAAAAAATACTCTAGGCCCTATGTTTAAGAAAAAGATTTCTTTCAAATTAAGCGATATACACTATTCGACCCCTGGAGCAGAGACGTTTTTTATCCTAGGGGCATATTTTCCAGTAACATAGTACAATGTACAAAATTATGTAGTAATGCTACATATCAAATATGAATGTCCTTCACCTTATATTTCAAAAGGAGAAGACTTTTGAATTTGCTCTAATTGGGCATTTTCCCAAATTTTGGACCACTAGGGCAGGGCCATGTTTTATCCTAGAGCTATGATTTTAGCTAACATGGTAGAGAACCATCTGGTTATAATTTATATCAAATATGAATGCCTTAGACTTGGTATATTGGGAGGAAAAGACTGTTGAACATTGTCTAAATGAGCATTTTTACAAACTTTGGATACTCAGGGAAGTGGTGTTTTTTATACTAAAGGCATAATTTAATAAGAAATTATGGGTAACAGCCAGACTATCCTACATTTAAAATATAAATGCCATTGGCCTTAAAGTTAAGATTTTTTATTTTTCTAATTTTTCTCAAATTTTGCATTTTCGCCAATTTTGGTCCCCTAGTACAGGGCTATTTTGACCCAAGGAGAACAATTTTATGTGATATTGTACAAAACCATCTAGTAATGCTACATACCAAAAATGATTATCCTAGACCTTCTTCCCGGAACTAAACTTTTGTAGAGCTTCATCCAAGGAACATCCCTGCAAAATTTCAGCTTGATTGGCCTATTGGTTTAGGAGGAGAAAATTTTTAACGATTCACTAAAATTTCCCATTTTCAATTGCTGCAACAATCAGAGTTTTTCATGAAATCAAATTCTTTTAACAACTTTTGTAGAACTTAACCCAAGGAACATCCCTGCAAAGTTTCAGCTTGATTGGCCTACTGGTTTAGATGTAGAAGATTTTCAAAAATATTATTGACAGACGAACAGATAAGGACCAACCACAATAGCTCACCTCGCACTTTGTGCTCAGGTGAACTAAAAAGTAGAATAGTTGGTTGCGACCTTAACATCGTAACTACTGCTTGAATTAGCTAGGCTACCACGTTTAAGTCGCCAAACTAACAAAAAAGTTAAACAAAGAATGCATCCAATGTTGGTGTTCAAAAGACATTTCTGGTCTAAATGAATGATTTCATGGTCGACTGGATATTTGATTGACAGCTGCAATTGGTCAATTTTGCTCTGGCCACAATTTCTACATTCATGTTTTAGTATTAAATATGCGACCGGGGTCCTCCATCTTTCGGGTGCTGTTGGTCGAGATACCAACAGCACAGGGGTTTTCGGTTCCCACGGTCGCCTTCAAGGGTCAGGTCCGTTTAGTCGTTGCCTGACTCTTGGGGTTATCGCAATTCGTTCTGCTAGACACCAGGGCTAACGTTGGTAGAGCTGCAGGCACCAGGTTGGGGATGCGCAGATACACTTAGGAGTGGGGAATTTAGCTTTTACCCCGATGTCCAGCTATGACACTTGGGTACTAAGTAAGAGTCCCTTTCCATAGTCATGTTCCATTTTCTAGGAGTAAGTAATAAACTCAACACAGTTTTACAGTTCCAAATTACTCAATTTCTTCTATTCAAAATGTTCCAGTTTTCAATACAATTTACAATGTTCAATTTATATAGTTCCAGTATATTAAAGTTCAAGGATTGTTTCCACAGTGTTTTAGTTATAAAGAATTTCTCGAGTGTTTCAGTAAAATAGAATTTCCAACAATGTAAGAGTATTATGAATTTCTATTTCCAAATTTCTAGTGAATGATTTATAATTTATGATGAATGATTAATGCTTAATGATCAATGATTAATGATCCCAAGTCTAAAATTTGCATGACTATTTATACTTTACTTTCACAAAGCCAAAAGGAAGCAAGTTCTCTCATAACAGTTCAAGTTGATTAAATTGATCATGTCAATCAAAGGTGTTAAATCAATATCCTTGTGACCTTGATCTTCAAAGCTTTCTCAGTCTATTGTCTACCAAGAAATAATCAAACAATGAAAGCACATATGTCTACAGTTTGAGAACAGGTTAAATTGTTTTACAAACAGATTAGTTTCAAAGGAAATGGTTAGTAGCACATGTCAATTCTCAAAGTTAAGTCAATCACAAAAATATTCTAAGAATAAACTCTGTCAAAACATGTCAAAAGATTAGACTGATCTATGGTTTTCCCTTTTTCTAAGTGTTTTCAAATGATTCTCCAATTTCATATGCATACCCAATATTATTTTGTTATCTGATTTATTATTTTATTATACAATTTATTATTTTATTATTTAATAAAATTCTAACACAAAAGCGTCCTCGGTGGCAAATACCCCCTTCGTTGAATTAGTTCGTCCCGAACTAAAGCAACACATTTTTTTTTTTGTTTTTCACTTTATTTTTCCTTTCAATATTTACATCCTGAAATAAAGCTATATACATTGTTTAACAAACACAATTCATTTTCCATTACAGTGGCCAGTGTTTGATCCACTGACATTACTATTTGTACTGAGGATTCCTTCCAAAACTTATATATTTGTTTAAAATATTCAATCAGTAATTATTGGCTGAGTGCAATCCCATTTTACATGACTCTCATGGTCATGCATCCGTGACCATTGTACCTCTTTGGCTTAACTAATTTGTGGTTAACCAACATCTTTCTAAGTGATAATCATTTTTTTTTTTTTTTTTAAGGTTCTTCAGCTACACATAAGATGAAATATTTCCAAAATCAAATATTTATAAAAGCTATTTTGTATTAAAATAGTCAAAATTGTTCTAAAAGTAATTTAAAGTTTTGTTTTTCTGATGTCAGAGATTGCAAAGGCTTTAAATATATTGAAAGATTTGCCTGGCCAGTACAAACCAATCATAGCACTAATATACACTTTAATAACTAAAGTGAAATAATGCCTTTACTATCTCCAAGGTCAGTCCATCTTATGAGGAATTTAGATTGATTGATCAATTTTTTCTTTTTTTTCATACTCTATATTTTCTGAATTTGTAAGGGTTTTTCCTTTGTCCTACTAAATGGGCAAATTGGATTTTGAGTTTTTCCAGAATATTTGTTAGTAATCCATTTGTAGCTTCTGCTCTCCATTCCGGGGAAAGATTAGGATTTGAGTAATCTATAAGGTATTTGATATTGCCATAACAGTCAACAAGAACTTCATGGATACCATTTTCCCTTATATGTAGAGAAAAATCATTTTTGTTTATAATTTTATCAGGATTTTTTATCCTTTCAATTTTATCTTCCCTTCTTATGGTATCATACTTTCTTTGAATTATATCAATAAGGACTTTGGTATGTTTGTGGGCTGCAGTGAGATTTTTAAATTCAACGGGGTTATTACCTACTTTAGTAGCCATGTATGCTGTCTCACTAATGAATTTCATTCCTATCAATTTCTCTGGTAGAGGTTCACCATCTTCAAAAATTGTTAGTCCTTCATTACTATCACTTGTAGCATTTACATTATTTACATTTGATGTTGGTTGTATGTTTGATTTCGGATTGGTATCCTGAGCTGAGTTTTCAATTTCATTGACATTCTTGAAAAATTTGTGTCCAGAATTCAAAGGCTTTCTCCTTTTTCGACCATTCATGGTTTTGGCAACATGAAATTCCCTGGCAATCTGCTCTGGTACTTTGCAAGATAGTCGCCATTGTATTTTATTGTCCTGAAATTTGATTTTGTACCAAATTACATTATTTGGATGTCTTACAGCTCTTAAAATTGCTTTAATGTGTTCTGCCTTAAATGGTCTACATTTGTTTATTTCACAGTCTGAACATTTATTTGATTCATTATTTTTAGGGCTTTGCTCTTTTTCATTTGCATTATCAGGTTTGGTAGTTGATTTATTTACATTTTGTTCAGTTAACCTTTTTACATTTTGTTCAACTGGTTCTAACCGCTCAGTAGTTTTGGCATTGCCTTTGTTCTTAACTGGCTTTAACGGCTCAGTAAGTTTTTCACTGCTTTTGGTCTTACCCTTTTTATTTTTATCCGTACATTCACCCTTGTGTCTGGCATGACCATTACCATTTTGTTGGCTAGGTTTACCTGTGCTCCCTTGACCATGTACATTATTTTTACCTTTCATTCTATTTACGCCATTTGTTTGTTTATTTACGTTCATATTTCTTTGATCATTTTTGTTGAGATCTTTATCTCTATCTTGTTTTCCATCATTATTATCATCATTATTTTTGGCTAATTTGCCTTTCCTTTTATCTACATTTTTGCCTACCTGACTTTTGTTAAGGGTCCTTTGCCCTACATCAGTTTGATGGGTTTGAATTACCCTTCTGGTTTGATCCTTCTGATCTTTATTGTTTTTACTTATTTGTTGATCCATTTGATCATTGACCCTTTTGGTCTGGTCCTTCTGACCTTTGTTTCTTTTAATTGTCCTACTGGCTTGATCCTCTTGATCATTATTATTTCTATTTACCATTTTATTTTGATCCTCATGATCTCTTTCAATAGTTGGAGTGTCATTGCCTCCTTCATTTTGGTCACTGATCTCCTCTGGATCCAGTTCATCCTCATCTTCGGCAAGTTCATCAGGTGGATTGGTAGGCCTATTTTCTGGGTCAAAGTATGGTTTAAGTCTCATGGCATTTACCAATGACTTTACCTCTTTGTTTGTTTTACTGTGCCGAATCCTATAGGTATAGTTAGGTCCTATCATGCTTATATAGTACGGACCCACCCATTTCCTATGGAGTTTAGGTGCCTTACCTGGTGGTACTTTAGTACAATACAGCCAAACACGCTGTGTTGGATGGTATTCTGGTATTTTAGAATACTTATCATACTGCATCTTGTACTTATGCTGAGCCTTGGCCATGTTCTGTCCTGCAAGTTTTCTACATACCTCCAAGTTTTGTAGAATTCTGCTTAGATGTACCTTAAAATTCTGAGGCAGGTGGTCTTTAGGCTGCAGACAGTTATCTAGAGGAGGATTCATTTCTCTGCCAAACAGTAGGTAAAATGGACTGAACTGTGTTCTTTGAGTAGCTGGGGTGGACCTATAAGCCATTAGTATTCCCGGTAGGAGTTCAGGCCAATCGTCTTGCTGATCCTTACAGTACGCACGAAATGCCTGGAGAATGTAAGAGTTCTTAGATTCTACAAGTCCATTGGTCATAGCGTGGTAACTGGAAGTGTATGTTCGTTTGATGTTGAACAGTTCAGCAAGAGCCTTTACCAAGTTTGACATAAAATTCTTACCTCTATCACTGAGAAGTACTCTTGGGGCACCATAGCGAGCGATGATTTCCCTAAACAGAACAGCTGCAACTTCTTCGCAAGTCTGTGTCCTAAGTGGGAAACATTCTGCCCACTTTGAGTAGCTATCAACAACAAGCAAGATGTGTTTATACTTATCTGGTGATGTTGGTAGACCACTCAAAATATCCATCTGCCATCGGCTGAATATGTCATCCACTGGTTGCGGGTGTAATGGAGGAGGTTTGGCATTAAAAGCACGCTTAGATTGCTGACACACTTCACAAGTTTTTACATACTGCCTAATGTTTTCATACATTGAGGGCCAGTAGTATTTGTTCCGTAATGCCGCATACATTCTTTCAAAACCTTGGTGTCCTCCACCTGCAATACAGTCGTGGTATGACTTCAGCACTTCGTCCCTAAGGATTCTTGGAATCGCTACCTGTCTAACAAGACGTTCTTCACCACTTACCTGTTTTCCACGTCTGGAATAGAAGTGTTGAAGTACATCATCTACCAGTTCATAGTTGTAAGATTCAGCAACTACTGTTCTGGCTTTAGCAGGGTCATCAGGGACTTCACGATCAGCAAGATAGATGTAGATGTCTCTGAAGTCTGGACATTCCCTCTGAGCTTTTACTAAGTCTGGGAATTTCAGATCAACAGAAACATTGACATCTCCTGTCTTCAGAGCTGCCATGACAGTTGACTCTTCTTCACCAGGATATACAAATGTGACCTGAGTATAGTGCCTGGTTTCCTCATTTAACATACCTATGTGATCTGCAAGATCAGATGAGGCAGTTGGAGTTGAGTCAGCATATTCCTGTCTTGAGAGGAAGTCAGCATTGCGGTTCGATGATCCCGATCGGTGTTTTATCTCGAACTGATAGGCTTGCAGAAGGATACTCCAACGACCAAGTCGTCCTTGTTGATCCTTGATCTGCTGAAGGTACTTCACAGACACATTATCAGTAAAGACAGTAAATTTTCTACTAACCAGATAATGTCTGTAATGTTGTATTCCTTCAACTAGTGCAAGACCTTCTTTGTCAGTGATGTGCCATCTCTTCTCGGCATCTCGCAATGACCTACCCCCAAAACAGACGGGATGTTCCTTACCTTCATGTATCTGAGACAACACATATCCAATGGAGTACTCAGATGCATCTACCGCTAAGATAAACTCCTTTTCAAAGTCCGGATATCTTAGTATAGGTGCTTGTACCAATTTCAGTTTCAAATCATGAAATGCTCTATCACAATCCTTTGTCCAATTAAATTCATTTTCTTTCTTTAACAAGTTAGTTAGTGGTTGTGCTATTTTAGCAAAATCCTTTACAAATTTCCTGTAATATCCAAACAAACCTAATACTTGTTTTACCTCTTTTGGGTTTCTTGGTGGTTTAGCATTCTGGATTTTATCTGTATTTTGTGAAAGTACCTTTATTCCATCTTTAGTAACCATGTGTCCCAAATATTGCACGCTATCTGTTGCAAATTTACACTTACCTGGGTGTAATTTTAAGTTGGCGGCTCTCATATTATGAAATACCAAATCTAAGTGATGAAGATGATCATCAAAAGATTTTGAGAAGACAATACAGTCATCTATGTATACCAGTGCTATTTTAAAGTTCAAATTTCTCAATGCTTTTGTCATTACGACTTGGAAGGTCATCGGGGCGTTAATTAAACCAAAGCTAAGTTTCCGGAAATTGAAGATTCCCTGTTCAGTTATGAAAGCACTTTTATGTTTGGTAGACTCATCCAAAGGTACCTGCCAAAACCCACTGCGAAGATCCAAGACTGAATTTATTGAGGCTTTGGCATCAGCCAAAGTATCGAACACATCAGTCATATGTGTAATTGGGAAAGACATTGGTTCAGTTACTGCATTTAGCTTGCGATAGTCCACAGCAAAGCGCCATTCATTGTTTGGTTTCTTAACCAACACAACTGGACTATGCCAAGGACTATTGCTTTCCTCAATTACCCCAGCATCAAGCATTTCCTTCAATTGTTCTTCCATGATTCTTCTCTTAGCAGGAGTTTGGCGGTAGGGAGGAGAACGGACAGGTTTTGCATCTCCAGTCTCAATCACATGAGAATGAAGATTGGTCTCTCCTAATTCAGACAAATCTTTGGCAAAAATGTCTTTGTTTTTACCCAAAAAGGCGTAAAGTTTACATTTCTGTTCAGATGTTAAGTTTTGATTGTTGAGATTAATGCCAAGTTCTTTAACTATCCTTTCATAGTCTACTATTTTATTTGGATTTTTAGCACTTAAGTTAGAAATTAAAGGATCTTCATAATTTTCTAGCTGATTGATGAGTCATCAATTATTATTGCTTTTGCAATGGTTTGGTTTTTCTTGATAAATACATCAGCACTTGTAGGATTGATGACTCTATATGTACACATTGAATTTTCAATTTTAGATACAGTTTTACCTCCGGCAATATTTCTATCATTTAAAGTTTTGTTTGGTTCAAGTAGCACTATGGATTCTGTTGGTAAATTCACATTCACTGAGATCACAGTTTCGCTATGTGCAGGTATGGTCGTATCCTGAGGGACTTTTGCAAATGATGTGTGGGTGTTTATGCTGCTTGTAATGGGCAAAGACACAGTCTGCATAGTTGGGAAGGCTGGAACAGTTGCTTCTGCATGACCAAAATTGAGCTGAATTTTGTACTTATTCAAAAAGTCAATCCCAACTAGAATTTTGCTATGCAAATGCTCAAAGACATGAAAGTTATGAGTAAAAATAGCACCATTACATGTAAAAGTAATTTCAGTTTGTCCTAGCACTAAATGTCTTTCACCACATACACCAACAATTTGTCGCAGATGACTTGGCGTCAGTACTGCATCTGGCATCACTTCTTTCAGAGTATGCCTAGATATAGCACTGATGTCTGCACCAGAATCCAATAAGCACTTTTCTTCAAAGCCATTTATTTGCACATTAATATAATTTTTATTTACATTTAGTTTGAATCCAACATCAATGATCAAACCCTTAATTTTCACATTAGCACTTTCATTTTTGCATACAGCTTTTGAGCAAGCCCAAGTTTGCTTTTTACAAGGCATTTTTACTTTAATTGTATTTCAAATTTACCTTACAGGTCAAATAACTTATTTAATCACAGCAACTTTTGTTAATGCAAAATTTTCAATATTTTGACTATTTCGCTTTTCAATATTTGCACCTTTTTGTTATACTTTTCTCTCAATATTTAAGATATTCTCAATTTTGTAATTTCAATTTCCACTTTTAAATTTGATATCCAAATTCAAGGAACAACCCTATTCTAAATACTCTTAACAAGTTCAGCCAAATCAGTATGGTCACAAATACACAGAAACATGAAAGGCATGCAGAATGAAAGATTGCACTCACCAGTCTTCTATTGGTTGAAATCTTTCGCAACAGTTCCTTAAGTCTCTGGTATTATACTGAGGCCTAGTTGGTATCTTCTATCATTGAATGTCGGTGACGTTAGTTGAATTCTAGTTGTTGAAGCGAGGGGCCCATTCTGCATTTCGCGTCGTGTTGTTGCACCTCTCCAATTTTCATACACTGAATTACAAGTCACAATTTTACACCATAATTCATATCACTTTAAACACAAATCTGTGGTCTGCTGTAATGTTGTTACACCAAATTCTGCTTCGTTGTAAACCAATTTCTGCTAGGTCGTTACCAAGGATTCTACCACCACTTGCGACCGGGGTCCTCCATCTTTCGGGTGCTGTTGGTCGAGATACCAACAGCACAGGGGTTTTCGGTTCCCACGGTCGCCTTCAAGGGTCAGGTCCGTTTAGTCGTTGCCTGACTCTTGGGGTTATCGCAATTCGTTCTGCTAGACACCGGGGCTAACGTTGGTAGAGCTGCAGGCACCAGGTTGGGGATGCGCAGATACACTTAGGAGTGGGGAATTTAGCTTTTACCCCGATGTCCAGCTATGACACTTGGGTACTAAGTAAGAGTCCCTTTCCATAGTCATGTTCCATTTTCTAGGAGTAAGTAATAAACTCAACACAGTTTTACAGTTCCAAATTACTCAATTTCTTCTATTCAAAATGTTCCAGTTTTCAATACAATTTACAATGTTCAATTTATATAGTTCCAGTATATTAAAGTTCAAGGATTGTTTCCACAGTGTTTTAGTTATAAAGAATTTCTCGAGTGTTTCAGTAAAATAGAATTTCCAACAATGTAAGAGTATTATGAATTTCTATTTCCAAATTTCTAGTGAATGATTTATAATTTATGATGAATGATTAATGCTTAATGATCAATGATTAATGATCCCAAGTCTAAAATTTGCATGACTATTTATACTTTACTTTCACAAAGCCAAAAGGAAGCAAGTTCTCTCATAACAGTTCAAGTTGATTAAATTGATCATGTCAATCAAAGGTGTTAAATCAATATCCTTGTGACCTTGATCTTCAAAGCTTTCTCAGTCTATTGTCTACCAAGAAATAATCAAACAATGAAAGCACATATGTCTACAGTTTGAGAACAGGTTAAATTGTTTTACAAACAGATTAGTTTCAAAGGAAATGGTTAGTAGCACATGTCAATTCTCAAAGTTAAGTCAATCACAAAAATATTCTAAGAATAAACTCTGTCAAAACATGTCAAAAGATTAGACTGATCTATGGTTTTCCCTTTTTCTAAGTGTTTTCAAATGATTCTCCAATTTCATATGCATACCCAATATTATTTTGTTATCTGATTTATTATTTTATTATACAATTTATTATTTTATTATTTAATAAAATTCTAACACAAAAGCGTCCTCGGTGGCAAATACACTAATACCATATAACAAAATTTTAGACACATCCAAATTGAAGAGTGTACAGCCGACAATTTCAAGTTAATTAAATTTCAAAAATCATTTTCTAGGATAGAAAACATTAAGGACATTAAAGAAATTTTTGTCAAAAGTAATTCTTTAATTTTCCATAATGTGTTCCAAACACTCATATTACTATTATTATCATTATTATTTTTTTATTTTTGGTTGTAAGGGTTGTAAAAAGGGGTTATTTTCTGGGAATGGGTTGATTTATAAATATTAACAGAACAGAAAGGCATTGATTGCTAGTAGAAAATTCTCATTTACATAGTTGTACTTACCTTAATTGGTGACTTGCACTCTCTTTGAAATGCCGTTTGTAAGTTTTTAAGGAAACAAAGTATAATAACTACTTATCTTTTTGCTTTTAACTTCTTTATCCTAGCTTACTGATGTCGAGTTTTTGAGAAAGATAGGGACAATTTCCAGATATCAAGTGTGAAGATATGAGGAAGGTCGAATTGGCACATTTCAGCTGTCAATCAAAGAATCAATAGGTAAATCAAATCATTTAGACCAGAAGTGAACTTTGAACATCAACAATTTTATGAAGCTTTTTTGTTAGTTTGGCGACCTAAATGTCGTAACTACAGCTTAAGTAAGCTGTAGTTATGACGTTTAGGTCGCCAACAAGCATTTTACTTTTTCGTTACATGTATTTGGCCATTTAAAATTATTTTCGAAGTGGTACTGCCTCTAGGGGCTCAGTGGTTGGGCCAGGGATCCCTTACTTTAGTATAGGAGAGCTTGTGAATTTTCATTTATTAACCGTTGCCGCTGTAGCACGTGCCAATGAGAGCTACGCCCCAAGAAGACAGTAAGTTGTTATTGGAGATAATGCAAGGATACATGACAAAACTACTGAAAGCAGTGCACGATTAATAACATGGTCACAAGGGGCAATTTTTTAATGTCTCAACCAAAAGACAATTATTTTGTTAGTTTGGTCAGCCCAGAGATCGAACCAACAATCTAAAGATTGATGTCCAGTACTCTACAAGATGGGGTAATGGGGCTGAAGGTGGGCTTATGTATTCATCTGTGTTTATTTGAGACCCATCACATCAGTCTGAAAAGTGAATGATTGAATGGGTTTAACGCTCCAATTCAACATACAAGCAATATCGCGCCATATGTAAAATTCGTGACGTCCGGGAATGGGCTAATTATGACCCTTGGGTCATAATTTATACCATATTGATACATTTGTTTTGTTTGAATGGGGTTTTACGCCGCTTTCAACAATCTTTCAGTTATATCGCGGCAGCTGGAGCACCTAACAATGGAATCCTAGTATTTCTCACACCAGTACTACTATTACATCCTTTCCTAGCCTCCATCTGCTATCCCACATAGGTCTACGATTATCGACCCATTGGTGAGAGACAAATAATATTGATAGAAATCCACCAGATGATGCTACATACCAAATATCAAAGCTCTAGGCCTATCTATTTGAGAGAAGAAGATTTTTAAAGTTTTCACTATATAAGCCTTGGTTAGATTTGTGACCTCCAGGAATGGGCTGATTTTCATCCTGAGGCAATAATTTTTACAATCTTGATAGATGTCTACCAGATGATGCTGTATACCAAATATCAAAGTTCTAGGCCCTCTGGTTTTGGAGAAAAGAATTCTTACAAATTTCACTATATAAGCCTTTGTTAAATTTGTAACATCCCGGAATGGGCTAATTTTAATCCTGAGGCAATAATTTGTACAATCTTGATAGACGTCAACCAGATGATGCTGTATACCAAATATCAAAGTTCTAGGCCCTCCTGTTTGGGAGAAGTAGATTCTTACAAATTTCACTGTATAAGCCCTTTGTGAAACTTGTGACATCCAGGAATGGGCTAGTTCTGTCTCTTGTGCCATAATTTATACAATCTTGATAGAAATTCACCAGATGATGCTATATACCAAATATAAAACCTCTAGGCCCTCTAGTTTGGGAGAAGAAGATTTTTGAAATTTTCACTATATAAGCCTATGTGAAACTTGTGACGTCCAGGAACGGGCTAATTTTGACCTTCGGGCTATAATTCATACAATATTGATAGAGGTCCACTAGATGATGCCACATACCAAATATCAGAGCTGTAAGTCTTTTGGTTTGGTAGAATTGTTTTTTCAAAGTTGTCACTCTTCAAGCTCAGGTGACCTAAAAACTTACCATTGATTTTTAAATCCAGTAAAACTTGTACAAATAGACCATTTAGTGAACGGCCAAAATGATCGTTTAATACACTTTTTTGTGACATACTTCAAGGATCAATTGGAATACATACGAAAATTATTGTAGAATTCTATGTTGTTCAAACGCATTCAGCTACAGTTACTTTTTTTTTCAAATCATTTGTCCACTTCTCAAGAGCTTTTGCTTTTGGAAAGTGAATATTACTTGTGATCTCTTCATAAAAATGGTTGCTTAAAAGAGATGGTCAATCAAGAAAGACTGACCGTGTGTATACATATAGTTGTTTGTGTATGGATGATACTTAAATAAGTTTAAAAAATTCTAACAATCGATTCACAACTACTCATACCATTTATGCTCAAATATAACCAAACCGGCATCATTTGAACAAACTTGATAAATGACCTCTAGGAGGTGCTGCATACCAAATATCAAACATCAGATGATTTAACCCTTTCCTGGGATTATCCCTGGATTTTACGTCCCTGAGTATTTATACTTGAGAAAATATTGTGGGAAAAGAAGAAATTGTTTGTAACAAGCATTTTCTTATTATCCCACAATATTTTCTTCCCTGTAGGTTGGTTACTTTTCAAATTGCACTCACTTTTAATTGTCGTCTGCAACTTCTTTGAAATTGGACCAGTCTAAAAATTTTGAAAAACTGAAAAGGGTTAATAGGTCAAATAGCTGAATTGATAGATCGCTAGTCACAATCACTGAGCTCCAACAGGCAGTTCTACTTAAATATTAAACGAGATTTTTTCGCAAGATTTAGAGCTACTTACATTTAACCCATTACCACACAAGAGAATTTTAGACTGGTAAAAATTGAAAGGAGTTGCAGACAACATTTTGAAGTTTATGGAATTTTAGATTTTTTCAACTTTCTCGGTAAAAAACATTGTGTAAAATGAAGAAAATGCTTGTGACAAGCAATTTCTTCACTTAACACAATGTTTTCTCAGTTGTCATTCTTGAGGGGTGTCCAAAAGCGTCACTTCGTGGGAATGGGTTAAAAGTAAAATGTTATTTTGCTATCTATTATATTTGAAGAGATATGAGGTTTGTCCCAGGCTATTGACTAAAAACATGAGCACACCATACGAATGCCAACACTCGACTGTTCAAGTGCTTGATATTGGGTAACACTTCCAAGTAAACAAGAGAGTCATTGGCCCTAAAGAACTCACTTGAGTTGATGACTACAAATTTAAAAAATCCCAAGAGAATAATTTTGCCAAAAAATGTCCCTTTCAAATCTTGTCCAGGAAATCTAGAACAAAACATACATACAAAGTTTCAAGGTATTTATGCAGGAAAAGTAGCATGTACATTGCAAAGTAGATTTATTCAGATTTGACCTAGCAACGTAAATTTTATCTCCATTTGACTAAATATCATATGTGACCCAGTTTATATTGAAACAAACATTCTGGACAAATATCGAGTCATTTGAGCACAAACTGAGACCTCCAGAGCACAAATAAGGTATGTCTAACACAAACCTAATGACCTAGTTTTTGTACTTAAATTTTGAACAGGCAAAGGCATATTATTGTGAAAATCACTTTGACAAATATCAAATCATTTGAGCCTAAATGTGGCTTCTAGAATGAGAACATGGTATTTTAAAAGAGTTGACCTAGTTTTTTACCTGAAATGACCAATATTCAAACTTGGCGGAGTTATCATGGAGACAATCATTCCGGCCAAATATCAAATCCATAGAGCTTAAAATGCAATCTCTAGAATACAAATATGGTATTTCTAAAAGTTGACCTTGTGACATATTCTTTTACCCCACATGACCTAAATTTGAATATCATCAAGAAACCATGGAGATAAACAATCTGACCAAATATCAAATAAGTCATCTGCAGTGCACACGAGGTATTTCGATTTGACCTGATGACCTAGTTTTTGGCCCAATGTGACCCAAATTCAGCGGTCAACGAGAAACTATGGAGACAGACATTCTGACCATATATTAAGTCATTAGAGCCAAAAATTTAGCCTCTAAAGTACAATCAAGGTATTTGTACGATTTGCCTTAGTGCCTAGTTTTTTTTACCCCATGTGACCCAAATTCGAACTTTGCAGTGATACAATGGAGACAATCATTCTGACAAAGTTTGAGGACGATAAATGTGGCCTCTACAGTGATATAGTGACTTAATTTTTCAGCTTTTGTAACCAAAATTTGAACTTTACCAACAGAAAATAGAGACAACCATTCTGACAAAGACATTTGAGCACAAAATGTGGCCTCCACAGTGTAAACAAGACGTGACACCCGATGGACGACAGCCAACAGACACAGCATTTTTTACTCAGGTTAGCTAAATAAAAAGGGGGGTATAATTCATTAAAAATGCAGAAAGAGTTCTCCCTTCTTGGTTATTGATTGCTCCGTAGATAGTGAACATACATTCCGAGTTTCAAGTGAATGTGTTCAGTCATACCAGAAAAATTATAAAATATCAAAGTATTCAGACAACAACTTCACAGACGTGAACAACATCAGAGCTATAGCAGTACTTTGAGTTTTCTGAAAACAGCCGAGGTAACTAGCATTAATTGCATGTAATATGTAATTTTCTTTTTCTTCTTTTTGTCAAAAAAAAAAACAAAAAACCACACACAAAAAACAGAAACAACTGTCTTTATATATATGATGTAATACGCCTCCATCAGCATGAAGAGTCTTCACTGTGGGCCACAATGATCCACAAGTCACAGTCCTGGTACTTTTACTTATTCCTACACAATCCCGCTTATTCACAGCCCTCATGATTGGTTTGTTAAAATGGGGTTTAGCACCACTTTTAACAGTAATTCAGTCATATTGCGGTGGCTGGACACTTAATGATGGGTTCCTAGTTTTTCTCACACAAGTACTACCACTACATCCTTTCTAAGCCTCCAGCTGCTCATCTCACTTACCCTAAATTAGGTTCATGATTATCTACCCATTGCTGGGAGACATATGTTGGAAAGAATATTTGCCCCAACTGGGGACCCCATGCTTAGATTTGAATTCGGAATTTTCAAATTTTACCAACTTGAAATTATTGGGTACACCTTCTTTCAATATGAACAAGTCTAAAATTTCATTGTCAAGTAATAGGTTAACCTACTCCCACACAACGACACTTTTAAACACCCCTCTATATGAAAGCTTTGGAAAACATCGAGGAATATGACGAAACTACTTGATACAAGCAAGTTCTTCATTATCCACAATGTTTTCTACCACAAAAGACAAAGAAATTTAGAATTTCATCAACATAAAATTGTTGTCAGCATATTCTTTCAATTTGGACAAGTCTGAGATTTGCTCATGTGGGAATGGGTTAACAATTTACAGAAAGAGCACTGATCATAAGTACCTTAAGCTGGGCTGTTGGGTGCTTAATGGTGAAAAAAAATCTAGGCCAAGAAGGGTTTTTTAACCCATTCCCACACAATAAAATTTTAGACTGGTCCAAGTTGCAACAAGTTGCAAACAACAATTTTTAGTTGACGAAATTATAAAGACTAAAATTTTGATATTTGGTGAATGCTGGGATTTACTTAAACTATTGTAAGAAATGAAGAAAAAGGCCCTTTCCAGGCATGCACATTTCCTTCTTGTCCTAGTACGTCTTCTATCCTCAAATATTCTTTCATTTACTGTATATTGCCAACTGCATCTTCCTTCAATTTTGTCCAATCGAAAAATTTGAAGTCATTTGAAATGGGTACAAACATTTACAGCTTTTGCAAGGAGGAATGATTTTCAATTTTTATTGTATAAACTTATATCACATAAAAATAATCCATCATAAGCAGAAAGAATTAATCACTTTTTCCTCTGTATTGTCAATCATATCTTGTCTTTCCTTATTTGGAAATTGGCTGTTTTAACACTTTTCTGTTTCGTAAAGTTCCTTTTTGTACATCATAATTCGACAGTGGACCCCCAGTCAGCTCACTTGGTGTGCTGTCTATGTTTATATGTCTACTGCTGAATGTCTGTAAAAAATCAAATTTAACCCTTGTCATGCTGAATAAAAATTGGTTTTCAATCAAAGCACTGGACACACTGTAAGTCCTTAACTCTTTCCTGGTTTTCAAAATTTTAGACTTTTCCAATCTCAAAGAAGTTGCAAACAACAATTTAGAGTGAGTGCAATTTGAAAAGTAACCAACCTATAGGATAGAAAATATTGTGGGATAAGAAGAAATTGCTTGTTATAAGCAATTTCTTCTTAGCCCACAATATTTTCTCAAGTATAAAAACTCAGGGACGTAAAATCCAGGGATTTGTAAGGAGAATATTTCTAAACTAATTCCCTATTTATCTTCATTAAGACAAGTACTGTATCCAACAACAAAAGGCTAATTTTGAGTTGATAGTAATAATTACACATAATCTGGATAGGGACCATTAATCCAAATTCCAAATATAAAATTTGAATGCTCTTCACAAAATTGTTATGAAGAAGAAGCACTCTAAGGCTTTTCTTTGTTATCTTGTTGTGAAATCCACAACAAATAGCTCATGTTGATCAAAGAGTATAAATTTGAAACACCTTTGTAGGATACATTCAATCTTAATCTCTAGGCCTCATGCTTTTGAAGGAGATGATTTTAAACATATCCTTCTGTGTAAATTTTAAAACCTGGATCAACGTTATTAGGCATATGTTGACCTATTTTTTTTATTTGAAGGCTTTAACCGCATTATTTTGCGAAATTTATGGCCAGTTGCATGAAACAAAAAAGTAAAATGGTTGGCTGGTGAATTAACATAAATACAGCTTGAATGTTGCAGTTATGACATTTAATTTGTCAAACAGAAAAAATGTTTCACAAAAATGGTGGCCAATGCCACAGTTCAAAGCTAAATTCCAGGCTGAATGAATAATCTGATTGGACATTTGACCCCTTAGTTGACAGCTGTGATTGGTCAATTATGAATATAAATATACATTGAAACTTACAAGCAAAAGCTGGACTAGTAACTAAGATATAATATATTGCACATTGATTTGCATCTAATGCTTAACCCTTGTCAAGTTGACCCAAGAATATTCCTGCTTTGGCAGATCAGTTTCCAAACTAAATATTGACCCTGACAAGAAGACCTACACAGTCATCAGTCTTCTGGTTTTAATGCATTTCTGACCAAAGATTTTATTCAGCATGACAAAGGAAAAACCAGAAATTTTGAAAATTACATCAGGTTCAAAAATCCACTAGAATGAAATAGATACTTGAATTATGATCCTAATTATATAGATATACCAAGAATAAGTAAAAAAAAGTGCTTAGTAATTCAAAGGAAAACAAGATGTGTTTGTGAAACACCATGCCCCCTAAACAGGAATTCTTTAGAAACAGGTGATTTATATTGGGCTTTTTTTCTTTGTTTTAGAGAAAAGGGTTAAAATTTTGACCTTGACAAAATGACCTTCCCCAGTTGCGCCTTGTTGAGACCTATCTACATATCAAATACTAGCATTGTTACTTAATTAGGGATGAAGCTATAGGAAAATGTTTTGTTGGCAGGTTAAGTTTTTGAGTAACGTTTTAGGGAAAAGGGTAAAAAATTTGACCTTGACCTTGATGAAATTACCCTTCCCAGTTGTGCCTTATTGAGACCTATCTACATACTAAATATCAGCATTGTAACTTAATCAGGGTTGAAGTTATAGGAAAATGTTTAGTTGGCAGGTTAAGTTTTGCAGACAGACAGACGGACACGGTAAAACAATATGACCCCGATCTATCGATGCAGGGGCATAAAAAGGAAAGTGTACTTACAGTTGTTTTAAGGTTAGGCAATTCTGTTTCATGGAAGAAACTCCTGTAAGAAATAACAAAAAAGCTTTGAATCGATTCACACACTGGTGTACTTTAAAGAGAAACAAGAGCATCACATGTAGTTGCCAATACTAGGCTACAGGCACTGAATAGTGAAACAAGAGTTAAGCCAAAGGATCAGAAATTCAAAATTACACCTTCTTTTATGACCTTGACCTCATACTGAGAAGCCTGAATCAAGCATAGTGCACTTGTTCAAATTAAATTATACAAAAGTGTACCTATCATAGGATAAAGATATTAAATTTTACCTTTGGATGTGATCTTGACCTAAAGACTAGGGGCCAACATCAAGTCCAACAAACTTGCTCTCAGCAAGGTGTGCTAGGGTGTAAGCAATAGCTTTGCAGAGCACTGTATGTATGCCAAAAGTAGCTTGTATTGGAGAAATCTGTACAGTTAAACTATTTTTCTAAGTCAAGGGCAGATAATTACAGAACAACTCGAGGGATCAAAATAAATTTTGTGGGATGCACATGTATATATATCATAGATATTCATCATGGCAAGTTTCAGTTCATTCTAATAAAAACTGTAGGAGGATTTGCACATACACATAAACCCTTGTAATTCTGAACGCTGAATAGTCCTGTTTTGGCAGGGGTAAAAGAAAATACATAAGTGCAGTCTGACCGTAATCTACCCCACCTGCCTTTACCTTTGTATGTCAAGATTGTTTTAAAAATTTAATTATCAAATTTTGACCAAAAACTAGCACTTTAAGTGTTTTCAGTCCTTTCATTTTCATGTTATTTTGAAAAAAAATATTTCAGCATGACAAAGATTAAGATCTATATGAGGATATTTGGATGCACAGGCTGATCTGAGTCTTTACTTAGCTCACATGGGAAACTGTAGGCAATGTCATGCATACACAGCCAACTTTTAGACTGGTCCAAATTGAAGGGAGTTGCATACGAAAATTGAAAGTACACATAATTTTAGATTTATTCAACCTTGTAGGTAGAAACATTTTGGAAAATTAAGAAATTTCTTATAATATTGCACGCAATTTCTTCATTTTACACAATGTTTTCCCAATTGATTTTCTTGAAGGGCATCAAAAAGTGTCATTGTGTGGGAATGGGATGAGGAATCTTATCACAAGCCATATGTTTGATTAACCCTTTCCTGTACAATCACTGGTTTTTACGTCCATGCAATTTTATACTTAAGAAAATATTGTGATAAAAGAAGAAATTGCTTGACACAAGCAATTTATTCTTTTATCACACTATTTTCTACCACATAGAATGGTTTTGTTTCGAATTGCACTCACTTTTCATTGTCATCTGCAAAATGTCTCAAATTAGTCCAGTCTAAAATTTCACACCAGGAATGGGTTAACCATAGCTCATAAACCTGCATTTTTATGAAAGACAGAAATATAGGTACACAAAGTATTGTAGGTAGCCTGTAGTTTTTTTCTTTTTTACAAAGTATTTTCTAAACTTTTGGACAAAAATTGTACCCATTTTGTTTCATTTAATGTCTCTTCTAATTCTTTCTATTCAGACACAGCTATGAATTTGTCATCTGGTAATGATTCAAGGGATATTAGATGCCTAAATGAAGTATGGACATTTTACAGAATTTGGTGTGATTTGGTTGACTGTACTTACGAATTCTTATATTCATTTGGTATTCTGGAGGCTTCAATGGAATGTTCTTGTCGTTCTTTAGCAGCCTGCAGAACAATAAAGATATTTCCGATCAGTCTGACAAAATAAAAACATCTGCATAGTGTGAAAAGTATCAGCTGCTTGCAGACTGACCAGGCTGAACTAGGTAGGAAACTTATGCTCTTGGTAAAATTGAAAATCTAAAATAGTCATTCTACCTCACTATATGATTTTTTTATTACAATCTCTGATTGACTTCTGCTAAATATGATTCCTTTTTACATAATTCTCCACAGAGTCCAAATATGCTCCCTTTCTCTGAGATAGGTCAAATAAATGTGTAGACATTATGAGACTTTTGGTGCATGAGATTGTTCCATCCAACTAGCTAGCTTATTTACAATGTCTCACAAGTACTAGGAAAATATCTCTTTTTATAATAGGCCAATATTCCATCTGGAAGAATTCATTATATCTGACACTTTTTTCTTGTAGGATTAAAAGATATATGATTTAAAACATCTAATTAAGAAATTTGTATAAAAAAAATCACCTTAAGGAGAGAATAATTTGATGTCCTGGCAACAAATTCTGTGAAATCATTCAGCTGTTTCTCCTTCTGTCTGTAATTTTCTCTTATCTGTAACAAAAACAAAGATATGGAAACTGACAAATTGAGCAGAAGAAAAATGATGACAGTCTGCTGGTGGAGATATATAACGCACAACCTAGCCCAGATAACAAAATAGTTTACTGAGCTCAATTGACGGTTTTCTGACTCTACCCACTGACTTTACTGGTACTGCTACGATATTATTATAAGAGATGAAGAGAATATATTTTGTTTTCATGGAGGTATGAACCAAAAAAACCTAATCACACTGTATGAATACGCCAAGCAGATTCATACATTGTGTGATTAGGTTTTTCGGTTCATTCCTCCAAGAAATCAAAAAATAATCTCTTCATTTCTTATAATTTAATAGCATCGAGCAAAAAAGACAAAAGCTTTACAAATTTTGATACCTTTTTGTAGTGGACTATTTTGTGTGGAAGCATACAAAAGCAGTGCATGCTCAAAATTTTGTTCATGGAGTTTTGAATAAATTTTCGACCAATCAGAATGCTCGTTTTTAATAGACGAAACTAAAAATCTAATTATACAACATTATTTTGCAAAATTTATGCCAAGTAGCATGTAACAAAAAAGTAAGGTGGTTGGTTGGCAACCTAAATATCGTATCTACAGCTTGAAAAAGCTGTAGTCATAATTTTAATCCTTTCCTGTTTTTTTCAAAAATTAAGACTTGTCCAAATTCAAAGAAGTTGCAGACGACATTTAAAAGTGAGTGTAATTTGAAAAGTATCCAACCTACAGGGTAGAAAATATTGTGGGAAAAGAAGAAATTGCTTGTTACAAGCAATTTCTTCTTTTCCCACAATATTTTCTCAAGTTTAAAAATCCAGGGACGTAAAATCCAGGGATTAACCAGGAAGGGGTTAAGTCATCAAACCAACAAAAACGGAAAATTGTGTAGTGTTTACTAAAATGTGAATATAATAACGAATTACAATACGATCAAGGAGTTGTAGATGGTATTTCAAAGTTTATGAAATTTTAGATTTTTTCAACTTCATGGGTAGAAAACATTGTGGAAAAAGCAGAAATTGCTTCATTTTACATAATGTTTCCCCAGTTGATTTTCTTGAGGGACATCAAAAAGCGTCACTGTGTAGGAATGGTTTTAGGGTAAAATTTCCATATTTCAAGTTCTGTGATTAAATAACAAATGTAAGCGGATTCGTTGACCAAGAACAAATTGAACATATGAATAGGCTAATATTGATTAATGCTCTCTGTCATGGATTCCAAGAGGATTATTTCAAGACAAGCAGATAAGAATAACTAGAAAGTCATCAATGGACAACAAGTCAAGCCCACCTAATATTTGACATTGAGTTGTGACCATGACCTTAGACATATAAAAAAAAATTATTTCAAATGGTACATCTACTTATGATGGAGAACAACAGTTCTGTGCAAAGTTATTTAAAAATGTAGGAAATATGTTCTGGACAATCTCCATTCAATTTGGACCAGTCTAATATTTTTCCATCTGGTAATAGGTTAAAATGTACCTCTGCATAGAACTCTTGTTCATTCAGAACATCCTGACTCTGTTGTGCCTCAAGTAATTCTTGCTGAGTACCAGCCACAATTTCTGCACGGTTCTCGATCGCACGAGAGATAGCCTCTGTTGCCTCTAAATCCGGTGTCGTTGGTCTGACACGCTCCTGGTCTAGCTCGTACATAATCTCTGTCCACACTTCACCCATCTGAAATGAGAAATATGCCATACCGTGTCATTAACATTCCAACTTGAAAATTTTTTAGAATGGTCCAAATTGAAAGAAAATGTAGATGACAATTTAATGTTGATGAAATTCTATAATCATTTGTCTTTGAAGGTAGAGAACATTGTGGTATTGAAAAAATTGCTTTGAACAATGTTTTCCAAAGCTTTATTACTTGAGGGGCATAAAAAGGAGGGTTTGTGTGGGATTGGGTTAACCATTACCAGACAGCGAAATTTTAAAGGAGTTGCAGACGATGGTTTGAAGCTTATGAAATTAATGGGATTTTTTGCTGTTAGGGTAGAAAACATTGTGGATAATGAAGAAATTGCTTGTAACAAGCAATTTCTTCTTTTTTCACAATGTTTTCTGAAGTTTTTTTCTTTGGGGCATCTAAAAGTGTCATTGAGTGGGATGCTGCGATAAATCTAACCCATTACCACACCATCCTGAATTTTTTTGTGCCAAAATGATAATATAGCTACTGAAAATGTTGTGAGAAAAGGAGAAATTATTTTAAACAAGCAATTCCTTCTTTTCCCACCATGTTTTCTACTTCATATGGTCCTTAATTTTCCTTTTAACCCTTTCCTGTACAATCCCTTGTTTTTACATCCCTGTACGTGTTTTTATACTTGAGAAAACATTGTGGAAAAAGAAGAAATTGCTTGTAACAATGTAACTTGAAGTTTTGAGAAGATATTTCAGGGTGCAAGCATCACAGAGATTTAAAAAGAAATAATTGATAAAGATAGTGATTGTTCCCTCTCAAGTTGAGCAGTTTGTTGTTATTGTGGTTGTTTGTTTTCATACCACAATAAAAAAAGATATGAAAAAAAAAAATCTCTTCACTTTTGATGTAATGTAATCAAAGCATGCATATACCAAAGAAAAATGGCAGATAAATGAAGATTTCTCATATCCCATTACCATACAATCCAAACTTTTACACTCTCAAGGAATTATATTTAGAAAAATTAGTATAAAAGGAGCATTCGATTATTTCAAGCAATTTCTACTTTGATCATAATGTTTACTACCCTGTTTATCTTTTGTCTTCAATTTAATAGCAATTTTAAATGTCAGTGTGCTTTTATTCAATCTCTACCAATAATTTTTTTTATTGATCTGGTATTGAATCATAAAAATAATGCACATGAATAATACAAAAGACATCCATTCTTCAAAATGATTTACATTGAGGCATGAAAAAATTCTGCTAAACATATTTCATCACTCTTGAAAGACAAATTAGATTATCTAACCCTTTCCGGTTTTACAAAATTTTAGACTGGTCCAAATTGAAAGGAGTTGCAGACGACAATTTAAAGTTTATAAAATGTTAGATATTTTCTACTTTCTGGGTAGAAAACACTGTATAAAATGAAGAAATTGCTTGTCACAAGCAATTTCTTCATTTTACACAATGTTTTCCCAATTGCTTTTCTTGGGGGGCGTCAAAAGGCGTCACTGTGTGGGAATGGTTTAAGAAACAGTTAAACATGAAAAATACAAAAGATATCCATTCTTCAAAATGATTTTTACTGAGGCATGAAAAAAATCTGCTAAACAGATTTCAACACTCTTGATAGACAAAGAAACAATTAAAATATGTCCCACCTTTCAAGTCAAGTAAAACAGCAACAAAAATCAATAAGATCATTTCCCCAAGCAATTAATAATGAAAATCATTAATTAACCCTTTCCTGTACAAACCAGGGATTTTAAGTCACTGTGGTTTTATACTTGAGAAAACATTGTGGAAAAAGAAGAAATTGCTTGTTACAAGCAATTTCTTCTTTTCCCACAAAATATTTTCTAACCTGCAGGTTAGTTCCTTTTAAAATTGCACCAACTTTTAACTGTCGTCTGCAACTTCCTTCAAATTGGACCAGTCTAAAATTTTGGAAAACAGGAAAGAGTTAACTTCAGAAAGACCTAGCAAACAAAATGGTACAATCTAGGGCATAGCTTCATAAATCTAAACATATGCCTTCAGAATTTCAGTTTACCTTTTAACATTTGGAAAAGATAACCCCTAACCAAACAATGACGCTTTTTGACACCCTGAAGAAATACAATCATGGAAACCTTTGTGAGAAAAAATAAATTTGCTTGTAACAAGCAATTTATCCTTTTCTCATATTTTTTCTACCTTATTTGGCATTCTTTTTCTCCAATTTATAGCACATTTTGAAATGTTGTCAGCAACTTCTTTCAATTTGGACAAAAATTTTTCATGTGTAAATGGGTAGCTCGATCATGGTACCATAAAAACCGACTTTGTATGCCTAGGTTGGACATCAAAACTTTTAAACATACATAAAATATTCTTAACCCATTACCAGATTGCAGAATTCTAGACTGGTCCAAATTGAAAGGTGACTCAGACAACAATTTAAAGTATATGAAATTATAGATTTTTCAACTTTGTACTTAAAAATTTCTTCATCATACACAATGTTTTCCCAATTATTTTTCTTGAGGGGCGTCAAAAAGCATCATTGTGTAGGAATGGATTAATTATAAGTGTCTGTAATATGAGGATAAAATTGGTCCCATCAACATGGACATGGAATATTATTGAAAAATAATTATGCTGGTACAATTTAGAATATAATATGTAAACCATTGTCAAGCAAAGGCTTTCCCATTGAATGGTTAAAAATAATCCAAAGGAAACTATATAGGTAACAAGAGGGCCAGAATGGCCCAAAAATCGCTCACCTGACTAATGTAAGATAATTCAAAATTTAGCCTACACTTTTGAAAAGGGTCACCCAAGGAATATTCATTTAAGTTTAGTTAAAATTGGCCCAATGGTTACTGAGGAGATGTTTAAAAATTTCAAAGTAAAAAAACTGCCCTGCCCTGCCTAGCCCATATTTGGGCATCAATCAGAATTCTGTGAACACCTTTTGAATAGGGTCACCAAAGGAACATTCATGCCAAGTTTGGTTGAATTTGGCCCAATGATTACTGAGGAGAAGATATTCAAGGTTTCTAAATAAAAAACTGTCCAAACCTGCCACGCCCATATTTGGGTGTCAATCAAATTTCATGAACAACTTTTTGAAAAGGGTCACCCAAGGAACATTCATGCCAAGTTTGGTTGAAATTGGCCCAAAGATTACTGAGGAAAAGATATTTAAAGATTTCTAAATAAAATACGGCCACGCCCATATTTGGGCGTCAATCAAATTTCCCAAACATATTTTGAAAAGGTACCCAAGGAACATTCATGCCAAGTTTGGTTGAAATTGGCCCAATGGTTCCTGAGGACAAGATGTTTAAAAAAAACTGCCAGGCCCTGCCACGCCCATATTTGGGCATAAATCAAAATTCCACAAACAACTTTGAAAAGGGTCACCCATGGAACATTCATACCAAATTTGGTTGAAATTGGCCCAAAGGTTATTGAGTAGATTATGTTTAAAGATTTCAAAGTCAAAAACTGCCAGGCCCAGCCACACCCATATTTGGGCATAAATCAAAATTTCGCGAACAACTTTTGAAAAGGGTCACCCAAGGAACCTTCATACCAAATTTGGTTGAAATTGGCCCAGTGGTTACTGAGGAGAAGATGTTTAAAGATTTCAAAGTCAAAAACTGCCACACCCTGCCACGCCCATATTTGGGTGTGAAACAAAATTCTGGGAACAACTTTTGAAAAGGGTCACCCAAGGAACATACATGCCAAGTTTGGTTGAAATTGGCCCAGTTGTTACTTAGGAGAAGATGTTTAAAGATTTCAAAGTCAAAAACTGCCACGCCCTGCCATGCCCATATTTGGGGGTCAACCAAAAATCAGGGAACAACTTTTGAGAAGGGTCACCCAAGGAACATTCCTATGAAGTTTGGTTGAAATCCGCCTAGTGTTTACTGAGGAAAAGATGTTTAAAGAATTGTTGACGCCTTCCGACGCACGACGCACGACAGACAAAAGGTGATACCAAAAGCTCACCTTGAGCACGTTGTGCTCAGGTGAGCTAAAAAGAGAAATTCCTTGTTTCATGAAAGGTTTCCTTTTTTTGTAATGTTTTTAACTTCAGCACAATTTGATCTTTTATCATTCATTTAAAAAAATTTCACAAATAAATTGATATCTGTAATCTTGTTCTTTCAACATGGATGAGTTTAAATATCATGCAAAGGTCATGTCCAATGTTGAAATTTTTGGCTGACAAAAGGGGAAAACAGAAGGGTAAAAAATACATACCCCTGAATTATCAAGAGGGGACTTTAAAAAAATCACTAGTGACCAGTGATTCCTCAGATTCCAACAATCTTTACACAGACATCTTATAGAGTGTAAGGCTTTCAATGATTTTGAAAGATTTAACCCATTACCAGACGGCACAATTTTAGACTGGTCTAAATTGAAGGGAGTTACAAAATACATTTTAAAGTTTATGAAATTTTAGATATTTTCAACTTTCTGGGTAGAAAAGATTGTGGACAAAATGTTTTCCCAATTGTTATTCTTTAGGGATATCAAAAAGCATCATTATATGGGAATGGGGTAAATCATATATATATAAAAAAAAACAACACACACACACACATCGAATCTTGTGGGAGTGTGTGGTTGAAGTTTTGATACAAGATCTACTGAATAATGGTTCTTACCTTGAAGTCTAAATATTTCTCTATCACAGTAAGTGTAATGTGATCATCTACAGTGAGGCCAGGGAGGTCTGTAAATCCTGATAAACAAGAAAATACAAGATGTAATGAATGATTTCTTACATATTAGCTCAATTTTGATAATATGACCTTAGTTTTTGACCTTGACAGGCTAGGAAAGGATGTAGTGGTAGTACTGGTGTGAGAAATACAAGGAATCCACTATTAGGTGCTCTAGCTGTGCAATATGACTGAAATACTATTAAAAGTGGTGTGATGCCCATTCAATCAATCAATTGACCTTGACAATATGAAATGAACTTGATATTAGCACCAGCAGAAATACATAAACCAAATGTATCTATACACCAGATATGAGCTCTGAGTCTTCTTTAAAAGTCTGGATGTGAAAGAAAAATTATCTTGAAATAAGTTTTTAAATGGTAAAAAGTCAACTAGTTTAGCTAAGCCCCAGGTTTGAGCTCTGGGCTGACAAAAAAAAACTAACTGCCTCTCTTATAAGGTCTTGTAGGATGTAAACGACTCACAATTTTCTGGCTCATATTGGCAACCAGTACTAAGACAGATAAATCAATTCAGCCATAATAGTGTTTGATTGATTGTTTGTTTGAATGGTGTTTAACACCACTTTTAACAGTATTTCAGTCATATTGCCATGGCTGGAGCACCTAACTATGGATTCTTGGTATTTCTCCCACCAGTACTGCCACTATATCCTCCCTGAGCCTCCAGCTGCTCATCCAAATTAGGTTTACTATTATTTACCCTTTAGTGGGAGACAATTGTCTGAAATGATATTGACTGCCACTAGGGATAGCAGCCAGGACCTCATATTGAAAGTCTGATGCACTACCAGCTATGCTATGATGGTGGCCCCCATAATAGTGAGATAGATAAACTGACAGACACACAGACAATAACACAAAGCAAAACTAAAACTATATTCTCCCAATTTATTGATGTTAGGTTTTTAACCCATTCCAATACAGTGATGCTTTTTGACGCCCCTTAAGAAAAACAACTGGGAAAACATTGTGGAAAGTGAAGAAATTGCTTGTTGAAAGAAAATAAAATCTAAAATTTCATAAACTTTAATCCTTTCCCATTCATATACGGGATTTTATGTTCCTGTGATTTTATACTCGAGAAAACATTGTGGAAAAAGAAGAAATTGCTTGTAACAAGCAAATTCTCCTTTTTCCACATTATTTTCTACCACAAAGGATGGTTTCATTTCAAATAGCATCCAGTTTTCATTGTCGTCTGCAACCTCTTTCAATTTAGACTGGTCTAAAATTTCCAAAAAGGGGAAAGGGTTAAGCTGTTGTCTGCAACTTCTTTTGATTTGGACCAGTCTAAAATTTTGCCATCTGGTAATGGATTAAAAAGATTATTCAAACTGGAGAAACAGATGGACAGAGAACCATGGCAATTTCAGTATACCACCCTCCACTTTGTTGTTGAGGGTATAGTAAGATTTTCCAAATTCAAATAAGTCTATTTTCTAGAATAACTTTATATTCTTACACATTTTGAGCTTGATCTTCCTTTATGACCTTGGCCTTTGGCAGAAAAATCTTAATCAAGTACAGCACACTGGCTCTCGTCACTTTATACAAATGTGTGAAATATTGCAACAACTGAGCAATAGGATCAAGGGATATTACAAAGGTCAATGTTTAACCTTCGATCATTTGTGGTGACCTTCACCTTTTAAAAAGGAGCTTGTGTAAAGCACAGACATCTTGTTTTAATTATGATGTACCAGTGAGTAAACTATAATGAGAATTAGAACAAAAATCAAGAGGTAAAGATGGGGTAAATATTTGACCTTGTGACCTTCTGCTGTGATCCTTATCTTTAGAGTAGCATCCTGAATCAAGTAAAGCATACTTGCTCTCATTAATCCATCCCTGCACAATCACATTTTTGATGCACCAATTTGAAAAACATTTTATCAAATGAAGAAGTAAAAAGCAATTGCTTCATCATCAAACTGATTTTCACCCAAAAAGACAAAAAAAATGAAAATTATATCAAATTAAAATTTTTGTCTACAACTGCTTCCAAATTCTGCATCTGAAATTTTGTTGCCTTTTTAACCCATTACCAGATTGCCAAATTTTAGATTAGTCCAAATTGAAAGGGGTTGCAGACGGCAATTCAAAGTTTATGAAATTTTAGATTTTTTTCACCTTACCTGGTAGAAAAACATTGAGGAAAATGAGGAAATTGCTTGATACAATTAATTTCTTCATTTTACACAATGTTTTCCGAAGGCTAATACAAACAACATTAAGGTGCTGGAAATAAATTGACTTTTTGTTCCAAAAACTATTTTTCACCTTTTCTCACAATATTTTGTGTGAAATATTAATCTCTTTTTTTCAATTTATCTTTATTAGCAACATTTCTTTTTTATTTGAACAGGTCTCAAATTACATTATCTTATAATGGATTAGTTATACAAGATTTCCAACGTTTTTAACAAAAGCTTCTTACCAACTTTACAGAAGAGAGAATATATTTTAGCCCTCATATTCTCTGAGACATCTACAATGGCCTGGCTAGGACAGCTAGCAGGGAGCGGGGTGAACCCTTTCTCTTCTTGTAGGGAGCCCATTAGGGGCTTCTTCACATCTGAAAATCAATGATCGGATTGAAATAATGTAACTAGGAATTCTGATCAATTTGTAATCCCTATGTAAATAAGTTTTAACCCTTGTCATGCTGATCCTGGAATATTCCTGCTTTGGCAGGAGGCATAGACAAAGATCAGCCTGCACATATGTGCAGTCTGATCTTAGTCTATACCAACTGTCTTTCCTTTGTAAGGAAGAATCATTAGTATTTTTTTAAACCCTATTGAATCCCGATAAAGCCTTCCAGTGCTCTCAGAGCTTTAATTTTAATGCAGTTTTATAGAAAGCATTTTATTTAGCATGACAAGGGTTAATGTTCTGTAAATTTGTCTCCTGATACATTCAATATTTGATCAAATATTTTTAGAACACTCCTCTGATATTGATGAATTTCTAAATAATTATGGTGCCGCGAAAATGGCTCAAAAGAAAGCTGTCAGATATATCTCATTTAAATGCCACAAAATTCTGTATTTCAACAAATTGAAGAAAACATTGCTTTGGGAAACAATGCAATCTGCTCTAAATTGTCTCTTCACTGTATTCCAATGTGGAAAATTCTAAAATTTTGCCATGTGTTAATGAGTTCTTTACCAATTCCCACGTAGTGATGCTTTTGGACACCGCTTTAGGAAAAACAATAGGCAAACATTGTGTAAATAGAAAAAATTGCTTGTAACAAGCGATTCCTTCATTTAATAACAATATTTTCTATCTAGTAAGTAAAAAAAATCTAAAATTTCATCAACTTTAGATTGTCTTCTGCAACTCCTTTTTAAAAGTCTAAAATGTTGCTGTCTAGGAATGGGTTAATTGTCAATTTCATTCCAAAAGAAGAAGTCTCAGCCCATGTGGTATTAAGTCTCTTTATAGACTTCATAGTATAATGAGCTGACTTGATAGAAAAATCTGCATGTATATTTGCTCTTCAATCAAAATATAAAATTGTTTTTAATCCATTCCCGTACAACACACTTTTTTGTTCTACAAGAAAGTAGCTTGAAAAACATTGTGGAAAATGAAGAAATTGCTTGTAAGAAGCAAATATCTTTATTATCCACAATGTTTTCTAGCATAAAAGTCAAGGATCTCTTAAATTCCATCAACTTAAGATAGTCATCTGCAACTTCTTAGAATTTGGACCAGTCTTAAATCTTTTTATATGAGAATGGATTTAATTGTATTACTTGCAAATAGCTCTCACCAATAATGGCTCCATTTTTATCCCTCCTCACTCCGATATCTCTCTCCTCGGTTCTCCAAATATCGCAGAAGAGATGAGCTGCTGAAGAGTTGTCTGCCCCTCTCCATGTCAGGACGTGGTGCACTGTTTTAGGATTCTCACAGAGGTCCAATAAACAACCCAGAATTAAGTTGTGCATTCCTTTTGGACATGCCTGTGGAAGTAAAGAGCACCTTTTGTAAACACTAACTCTTTACCACACCATAAAATTTTAGACTGGTCCATATTGAAAGAAGTTGCTGATGACAATTTCAATTTGGTGAAATTTAAAAAATCATTGCCTTTTAGGAAGCAAACATTATGGAAAAGAGGAAATAGTTTGGCACAAGCAATTTCTGCATTTTACACAATGTTTTTCCAATTATTTTTCTTGCGGGATGTCAAAAAGCATCTTTTTGGGTTAACATGATTCTGTTGAAACTTATCTCTCTCAGTTTAATATAATAAAAGAAATGTGTCAAAAACATGAATGCCCTCTCTTAATTCCTAGTCACATGGCCTTTAAGTTAACCCATTCCAACTCAATCCCTCCTTTTTACGTCCCTCAAGAAAAAAACTTTGGGAAACATTGTGGAAAATGAAGAAATTGCTTGTATCAAGCAATTTCTTCATTATCTACAATGTTTTCTATCCAAAAAGACGAAAAAATTCAAAATTCCATCAACTTGAAATTGTCGTCTGCAGCTTCTTTCAATTTGGACCAGTCTAAAATTTTGCTGTGTTTGGGTGGGTTAAGGCCTTGAACTTGGAAGTATCTAACACAAAATCATGCATGACATCAGTACTCTTCAAGGGGAACAACTGTGCCATGTTATTTAGAAATCCATCTTTTAATGTAGAAGGTATCGGTGGCTTAGTGCAAAACATCATAAATGTCTATACAAAGTATAGACATTTATGATGTTTTTACACTAAGCTATCGATATCCTCTGGATAAGAACTGGACACACACACTAACATACTAATACACTGAGTAGCATGCTTTGGGCTCCAAAAACAGCCAAGCAATGGGAGTTAATGTTTTTTTTGTTGATGTTAAGCTTTGCAGACAGACAGAATAATTTATGAACAACAATAAAACAACAAGCAACCAAATCTTTCCATGTTTGGATATAAAAGCTATGAGATTTTTGTATCCATGCCAACATTTATCTAAGGTAAACAGTTTCTTTTGTGCCAAAATCTGTCTTAAAAACAAAATATGGCCATAGAAGGCTGAAACCTGCATTATTCAGATCAAAGCACAAATACCACTACCCTCATTAACAATAGGCAATTTTTTCATTTAAAGCAAAAGCTAAAGTTTCAATATGAGTTTTTTTGTTCTCACCAAAGGTTGATTTATCTAAAATTTAAGAAATGGTACATTTTGATTATCTTAATTTTGTCATCATTTCAAGTTCTAAGACAAGCTGGAACAACATTCAGCTAAACATAGCAAATATTGCACATTTTTTTAATCTTAACCCATTACCATACAACAAAGTTCAAGTTAACAGAATTACAAGTATCTCTGTCAATCTTGGTAGAAAACAATGTGGAAAATGCAGAAATAAATTGAAACAAACAAATTCTTCTTTTTCCATATTGTTTTCCTGCACAATTTTCTTCAGGTATTATCTGTAAATGGATGAAATAAAGGCACTGCCTAAGGTTACCTGACACTTAGCTGTGGGGAATTGGATAGAGGGTAACAAAGTCTGAAGTGAAAGAGGGGCTGATTCTTACATTAATGCAATAAGAGTTACTTCACTTGATAGCCTAGGTCACTATTCTATAGTGAACATATATTCCAAGTTTCAAACAAAAGCCTCAGTATTACTAAAGATATTTCAAATGTCAGATCTGCCAAACAACTAGGCTAAGGCAGTAATTGACCAATCGCAGCTGTCAATCAAGGAATATATTGACCAATCAAATCATTTATTCAGCCCAGAATTAAGATATGAACTCCAACATTGGCTGCCATTTTTGTTAACCTTTTTTGATAGTTTGGCAACTTAAACCTCATAACTACAGCTTTTTCAAGCTTTAGGTTGCCAACCAACTATCCTTGTCAAATGCTACTTGCCATATATTATGCAAAATAAAAACATTTAAAATCAAAGCGGGACTTCCTGTCAGAGTCGATGGGCGTGGCAAATGGAGTAAGTGGGCGGGGCCAGCAAGTGGTCAATTAGGGCTTTCCCTGAAAAAAGCTAACTTGATCAAATGGAAGTACTGTGCTGACTTACATTAATATCTGTAGATAAATAGTTCTTATTTCAGCCATATGTGACATTCTTGTTTGATTTATATTATTGTTTGACTATTAACCCATTCCCACACAACAAAGTTTTAGACTGGTCCAAATTGAAAGAAGCTGCAGAAGACAATATTAAGTTGTTGTAATTTAAAAAATCTTCGTCTTTTTTGTGTAAAAACATTGTGGATAATGAAGAAATTGCTTATTACAAGCAATTTCTTCATTTTATACAATGTTTTCTAAAGCCATTTTCTCGAGGTGTGTAAAAAGGAGGGATTTAGTGCAAATGGGTTAACCCTTTCCAACAAAATAACACTTTTTGACATCCAAAAGCAGAAAAAAGATTTGGGGAAAAATTTGGATAATGAAGAAATTGCTTACAAGCAATTTCTTCATTATTCACAATGTTTTCTACTTCAAAAGACAAAAATATTCAAATGTTATCAAAAAAAGATTGTCGTTTGCAATATCTTCAAATTAAAATTGTCAGCAATATCTTCAAATTTGGACCAATCTAATTTTGTGGAAAATGAAGAAGCAAGGCATAGTGGTATTGAGTGGGAACGGGTTTAATGAACTACTACGGTATGTTAAGTTTATCATTTCATAAACATCAACAAACCTCTACAAAGTCAATAAGTATACAAGTAGACATAGGGTAGTAATTTCAAGGCACATACACCAAATTCAAGGGCTCCTAAATCTGATTTTATATAATTGCTTTAAAATGTCTACCTGCAGATAAAAAGATGTCAAGTTTATCATTTCATAAACATAAACAAACCTCTAACAAATCTATCAAGATGAACACTCCTTCCTTTTCCAACAAGTAATCTTCTGTAGAGTAGCAGCCAACAATAGCACACCTGGAATACATAGATATACACTGTGGGTGGAACAGCAAGGATAAGGAACTGCATTTATTAAGTCCATTTCTTGGTAAACGTAGTAATAAAAGGGTGAAATAAAACCATCTTAACCCATTCCCAAACAATCAAATTTTTGACAATTCCCAATTGAAAGAAAGTGCATTTTATGCATTTTAAGTACAATTCTAAACAGGATTTTATTCAGCATGACAAGGGTTAAGATTAGTTTTAAGATAATGAGAGTATGTATTATTGATACCTTTAACCCATTCCCAAACAAACACACTTTTTTACTCACACCATGAAAAAAATTCAGGAAAAACATTGTGCAAAATAAAGAAATTGCTTGTTAAAAGCAATTTCTTCATTATCTTCAGTGTTTTCTACCCCAAAAGACAAAGCGTTTCAAAATGTCATCAAATATTAATTGTTGTCTGCAATTTGTTGTTGTTTGAAAAAATTTAAATGGGTTAAACACATAACAAGATAATTACCAAACACAGTCTACAGCAGTAATAAGTAATCGATTATGTCCTAGTCCACTGTTTAACAACTTTGGATTGGTCCTGAGATAGTGTACACAAACATTTACACCAGCTTCACCAAATAGTTCCTGTAACAGACAAAAAAAAATATAACTCCATTACCAGACAGAACAAATTCAGACTGGTCCGAGAAAAACTAGAGCACCGCCTACAGGTGCCTATGCTCAGCTATTGGATGCTGGATATTGGATAAAATGCATCTAGAGGTATCCCCCTTGATTGTAAAGGTTGTTCTTTTGATAGTGAACAAGTGTGCCAAATTTCAAATGAATCCCTTTATTAGAACCAGAGACATCACAAAATGTCAAAGTTTTTGCATGACAATGAAGACGACAACGAAAACAACAAAGCTATAGCAATACCTCCGGTTTTCTCAAAAAAGCCAAGCTAATAGAGATGGCAATTCAACATTAGGTAGATAACATTGGAAGAAAAAGAGAAATTGCTTGTTACAAGCAGTTTTATCATTATCCATAAAGAGACAAAAAAAATCAACTAACAAGAGTGCCATATTCACAATATGCATTGCCACATATTTTGCATTAAATTTCATTTTCTGTAAACCCTTTTTTCTGTGACGCAGCCTAAATTAGTCCTGACAATATGCGCATGTCTGCTGACTTAACAGCCTCCTCCTTCATTTCAGATATCCAGTTACCTCAATTTTCATTAGTCCTCACATCAACTAATCAATTTTGAAAGTTTATCTTTTCTTATATATTTTCTTGTAATAGAACCCCTAAATGTTCAACTTTTCACTGTGTGAGGATAAGTGCAATACATTTATCTTTGTTGAAATAGTTTAACCTATTACAATACAGCAAAATTTTAGACTGATTGAAATTCACGAAGTTACATACGACAATTTCAAGAGAATTTTTAATATTGGAGTCTTTTTAGGTAGTAAACAAGGTTGAAAATGAAGAAATTACTTGTAACAAGCAATTTCTTTAATTTCAGCCTTGTTTACCTCATTCCTTTTCCTGAGGGGCATGAAAAAACGGGATTGTGTGGGAATGGGTTTAAGGAGCGGAATTGGTCCAGTCGGAACTCACTAGACTCCAGTGTCATATATCCCTGATTTTATCCCCCCACTTCTCTAGTCACTGGGACAAGACTTTAACCCTTTTCTGTTTTCCATAAATTTAGACTGTCCAAATTCAAAGGTTTTGCAGACAAAAATTTTAAGTTGATTTGATTAGAAAAACAGCCAATCAGTAGGGTAGAAAATATTGTGAAAAAAAGAAGAAATTGCTTGTTACAAGCAATTTCTCCTTTCTTTACAATGTTTTCTTAATTATAAATACACAGGGATGTACAAAAACCAAGGATTGAACAGGAAAGTGTTGAACAGAGTCCTGTCTCCATATGACCTCATTTGTTGAGTGGGACATAAAACCCAATATAATCAATCAATTGAAGTATTTAGAAAAAAAAATCCCAAACTAACAATCCATTGACAATAACTGATTCACTGACTTTTCATTAGTCTTTATAACCCTTTCCCATGCAAACACTGTTTTTTACATGCCTGTGATTTTAAAATTGAGAAAACAGTCTGGAAAAATTCTAGTATTCCAATAATATTTCTATCATATAATATAGTTACTTTGTGAATAGTATTTACTTTACAATGTCATTTACTAACCTTTTGAATGAGGAAAAGTTTAAAATTTCGAAAAACAGTAAAAGGTTAAAGGTCTTTCCATTTAACTACCATTATAATAAATTCCCTGACTCTGAAAAAAAGGGAAATTCCACTTCCTTTTCCCTGACAAGAGTTAGCCTAACAGATTGTCTTGTAATGGGTAATCCCTTTTCTTACCTTTCTGTGCATGTCACCATCACACAGACATGATAGAATCATCATCATATCACTCTGCATTTCAACATCAATGGCATCATCTGCTGTGTTACTACTAATGGCATTGGTTAAAATGGCTGAAATAGACAAAATATTGTCTTTAACATTCTTATATCACTCTGCATTTCAATATCAATAGCATCATCAGCTGTGTAAATACTAATGGCATTGGTCAAAATGGCTGAAATAGACAAAATATTGTCTTAAACATTCTGATATCACTCTGCATTTCAATACAAATGACATCATCTGCTGTGTTACTATTAATGGCATTGATTAAAATGGCTGGAATAGACAAAATATTGTCTAAAACATACTTATATCTATGCATTGTAATATAAATGGCATCATCTGCTGTATTACTACTAATGGCATTGGTTGAAATGGCTGAGATAGTCAAAATATTGTCTTAAACATTCTTGTATCACTCTGCATTTCAATATAAATGGCATCATCTGCTGTATTACTACTAATGGCATTGGTTGAAATGACTGAGATAGTCAAAATATTACATTCAAAATCCTCAAATAAAGCTAGATTTTTAATACAAATGGATCATCTGTTTTTCCACTGCTAATGGCATAAGTCAACATTACTGAAAAAAAAATGTATTATCATATCTGATTGCATCTCAACATCAATGACATCATCTGATGCTAATGGCACTGATTTAAATAGCCAAATCAAAAATGATTTCTCCATCATATCCAGCTGCATAGCAATATAAATGGCATAAGCTGATTTGTTAATGTTAATAACACTGGCTATTTAACCCTGAACAGTTACTGATAGCAGAAGTCAAACAATAAAGGGTACCACTGAATACTTTTTTATCAACTTTTATGTACAATTAACATAATCTGCTACAAACTGAATCTCAACAGTCATTTTTGAAAATGAAGACTTACTTATAATTTGATTGATTGCCCCTTGGTCAGCGAGGTCCTGAAGAACCATTTCTTCTCCAGTAGATACCACACTCCTCAGTACCCGGAGACAGTACCTCATTTGAGCCCTCTTGTTGCCACGTCCACCAACACCATGGATACTGTTGCCATGGCCAGCAAAGTCCTCTGAAAACAAGATTAGATTACCGGTACATAATGGTACATTAAATGCTAACAGACAACAACATTGTAGACTGGCCCAAATTGACAGATGACTTTTCAAAATGTTTGTAAACAGTTCTCCATCAACCTTTCCACCAGTATGAAATCTTATATTCATGATACAAGTAATAGTATGGGGAACAATAAATGTTATTCAAAATAATCTGTCATGGTCAAATTGCATGCTCGGAGAATAATAATTGACAGAATGCTGGTCTGGCCAAATGAGTTTTGACAGAAAGTTTGACTTAGATATATAGTGTTTATTTGAAAATTTTATGGTCAGTGGCATGCAACAAAAAATATAGTGGACTGGTTGATTGGCGACCTAAATGTCATAGTTTTTTTTTTTTTTTTTTTTTTTTTTTTGGGGGGGGGAAGGGGGTAAAAACAGTAACTGTCCTGACTCCTGTGGGACTTATTTAACATATAAAAGCTAAGTTTTTTCTATGACAGGTTACATGTAATCAAATTGATTTATAGGGTTATCCCATTATCATGAAATGAAGCCTTTTGATTCACTGAAGAAATATAATCAGAGAATATGATCATGGGAAACATTGTGGGAAAAAGAGAAATTGCTTGTAACAAGCTTCTCCCTTTCTCACAATGTTTTTTACCGTAGTTGGCACTTTTTTTAAATTTAGAGTGATTATAGAGTGATATAAAATTTTAAAATGTCATCTGCAACTTCCTTCAAATTGGACCAGTCTAAAATTGTGTTGTCTGGTAATGGGTATATCTCCACTGTCAACAATAGTTAGTCATATTGAATTGGGCAGAGCATCTAATCATAGGTTACAAGCATTTCTCACAACTGTTTTATAATCTGTGCAAAAGCCAATTCAAAGAAGATTTTGTGTAAGATGTTTCAGTTTTTGGCCTGAGATTGCATAAGGCCATGCCAGTGGTCTACCTGTGACATCATTATAGCAGTCTGATATGCTAAAAGCTACTCTACAGCACCTGCCTACATGTAAACACATGATTTGCATAACAATCCAATTGACCAATCATGGCTGGCAATCAAGAAATCAATCAACCAGTCAAATCTTTCATTCAGCCCAGATTTAAGCCTTGAACTCCAACATTGGCTGCCATTTTTATAAAACATTTTTGTTTGTTTGGCAGCTTAAACATTGTAACAACTGCCTATTCAAGCTGTAGTTGTGACGTTTAGGTCGCCTACCAACCATTCTACTTATTTGTAACATGCTAATATACATTGTAAAAAGTGAAGCGGAACTTCCTTTTGGAGTGAATCGGAGGGGTCTAAGTATCAAGTGGGTGGGCCAGTGACTGGTCAATTAAACAAACAAAGGGTGTATTACCATGATTACAACACAACAAAAAACTAGACCTGTCTAGATTGATAGATGCAGATAAATTAAACATAGCTTACTATTGGCTTCAAATTTTGAAAAATAATTCGGTTAAGCTCGAAGTGGAACCTCCTGTTGGAGTCAATGGATGGGGAAATCGGAGTTAGTGGGCGGGGCCAGCAATTGGTCAATTAATAATGTACAATGAATTTGATGGTTCTAAGGCTATTCCTGAACCTAAAGTCTTCTATAAAGAAATGAGCTTAGAAAGGGAAAAACCTTCAAACATCTACAATCAAAATATAATACAACCCACATCCACTAAAACTCTAATCACAAGAGGACCAAGGTGGCCCTAGAGAACTCACCTGAATTTACTTTCTGAAGCTAACTAATCAACCAAATTTGATAGCAATAACAACTTTTTGCAAAATCAAATGGGTACAATGGTAAACGGTTGTGATTTGATGAGAAGAAAACTGATATTGCCACTAATGCCACCTTTTACTTAACCCTTGTCATGCTGAACCCGGAATATTCCGGTTTGGGCAGGAGGTATAGACAAAGATCAGCCTGCACATAAGTGCAGTCTGATCTTGGTCTACACCTCCTGCTTGTATTTTTCCTCCAAGAGAAGTTATGAAATTGTTTTTTGAAAGAAATATTGATTATTGAACAACAAGTACTATCAGTGCTCTCAGCCCTTTGATTTTGATTCATTTCCATAAGGGATTTTATACAGCATGACAATAACATGGAACATCATCATATTCAATGGGATTTTCCTCTTTCATGACAATACAAGCATTTAATTTGAGCCAAAATTGTGACCCCTACAGTGGTAAGAAGGAAATTGTCAATAAGGACAAGGACATTCAAGTATCACAAAAGCTCACCATGAGCATGTTGTGTTTGTTTTTGTTTGTTTGAATGGGTTTTTACGCCGCTTTCAACACTCTTTCAGTTATATCACGGCGGCTGGAGCACCTAACAATGGAATCCTGGTATTTCTCACACCAGTACTACCATTACATCCTTTCCTAGCCTCCAGCTGCTATCCTACATAGGTCTACGATTATTGACCCATTGGTGAGAGACAAATAGTAGGAAAGGATGAGTGCCGCCGTCGGGGATCGAACCCAGGACCTTTAGATTGACAGTCCGACGCGCTACCAACTGCGCTATAATGTTGTGCCCAAGTGAGCTAATAATCAATTATTCTATGTAATGACATCTGATTGAAATTGCAGTGATCAAAATTTACACTGTTCAGACTGGTTCAAATTGAAAAGGAGTTGTGGACGGTAACAAACTGTATTTAAATTGAAAAATAAGTACCCAATCTTATGCTCTATGACATGATATTTGAATAAAATCAAATTTATCACCATTAACCAATATCCTGCTGAATATTTACCCTCCTTTCACTACCTTTTATAACATTGACATTAATAAATCAATGTTATATTCAAAGATTTTTCCAACACAACAAGAGCAAGCAGGTAGTGTAGGCTAAGATTTGACTGCATATCTGTACAGGCTGATCTTTGTCTATACACCTTCTAAAGCTATTGTCAAAGTAGGAATATTCCAGGATCAGCACAACAAGGGATAACATTATCATTTTCTAAAATTCTAGCTGTAGTCTAAAATTTGGCATTCTTGTCTAAAACTGATTCACTTAGTGACAAGTATGTATCCAAGAAACTATTACCTGTTTAATTATCTACTAAATTATTAAAATACCTACACCCAAATTTTACTGTTTAATGACCTTTCCATTAGCACATGAAAAAGTAAGCATGAAAAAGAAAATAATAATAATGCTAATTGAAGGTCTTCTACATCAGTTACCAATTGGTTGCTCTTCAAAACTCATGTAACTACAGTTTGAAGCATAGTTCTTTAAATAATCCACTGAAATCAAATTTTGGATATAAAATACAATTTTTGGTAAATGTTAGCAACAGTACCCATCTTAAATAAACCCTTTTCATGCTGAACTTGTTTTTGCAGGAGGTATGAACAATTGATTTATTGATTGAATGGGGTTTAACGCCTCTTTTAGCAGTATTTCAGTCATATCACAGCAACTGGAGCTCCTATCAATTGATTCCTGGTATTTCTCACACCAGTACTACCACTACATCATTTCCTAGCCTCCAGCTGCTATCCCACTTAGGTTTATGATTAAGGTATAAACAAAGATCAGCCTGCATACACATGCAGTCTGATCTTAGTGTACACCACCTGTTTATCTTTTCAAACCAGAGTTGTTTTTAAGAATAATCATCCAAAGAAAAATTGACCCACTACCACTACTTCTAGTACTTTCATTCTTTTGATTTTAATGTAATTTTGAAAGGATTTTATTCCATATGACAAGGGTAAATGTACTGTAGGATACTTGTATATTAATAATTTCTTTTGATTTTATTGCAGTTTCAGGTATCATGTAGACACACTTTATTGCTGTAACATGGCAGTGGCCATAATATAGTTCTCTTGTAATATTACAAACAGATAATACATTTCAATGATCATTTTCTGTCTTATCCAATCTTATTTACCAATTACAATACCAAAATTTTAGACTAGTCCAGATTCAAAGAAGTTATGAACCAGCAGACAACCATTGTGTGTAGGTAAAATTCCGAAAGATCTCATGACCCTCACTGGATGCACATTAGTGACGGGTAACTATGTATCAAATATAAATTCTATATCTTGAATAGTACAGAAGAAATGAAAAAAACAAGTTTGTGGGATTTACTCAGCAAACAGAAGAGTTGACCGACAGATTTGATAGTTTTCCCTAAGTCTTTCAAAGCAAGGGCCTGAAAATATTTTAGGCTTTTCCCGCCTAATCTGGTTTCCCAGGTAAAACAATTTATATAATATCACATTGATTTAAATTTAACCTTGCTATTTCCTATATAACAAAAGCATAATTACCTGGGCCAACACACCATTCCAATAACAACAACATTCTTGTACTGCCCTGGACTGTCATATAATCATCAAGCATTTTTGGACACAAGTCACATAGACAAGACATTGCCTGGAGTTGTAATTCTTCAAACTGGGCTGGCGTCCACTCCCGCGGACCAGATGTGCTCTCATTAGCTCGTACAAATGAGAATAATGCTAACATCAGATGGCCTTCCGATAATATCTGCAAAAAAATGAAAATATTATTTAGTACTTCATGTATTCCCATACGTTCAAATAAAACACAAGAACATTTCATTGATTAGTTTTAATCAAATAGTATTTGTTAGAGGTTTACTTCTAAAATTTACAGAAGAAATTAAAAACAATTAATTGCTAAAAGATTTCAAGACCCCTGAGCTTTAACCCATTCCAACACAATGACACTTTTTGATGCCACTTAAAAAATGCAATCAGGAAAACATTGTATAAAATGAAGAAATTGCTTGTAACAAGCAATTTCTTCATTTCACCCAATATTTTTTTTCTATTCAGAAAATTGAAAAAAATCTAAAATTTCACAAGCTTTAAATTGCCTTCTGCAACTCCTTTCAAAATGGTCCAGTCCGAATTTTTGCTGTCTTGTAATGGGTAAAAACAAAATGAACAAGACAGTCTTAATTTGGACCTGTGTCTAAAATATGAAGATGAGCCAAATACATAATAAAGCCGGCACTTAGAGAAATGGTTGCTTAACCAATTCCAACACAGCAAAATTTGTGACAGGTCCAAATTAAAAGAAGCTGCAGAGGACAACTTGAAGTTGATGGAATACCATTTTTTCGTCTCTTTGTATAGAAAACATTGTGGATAATAAAGAAATTGCTTGATACAAGCAATTTCTGCATTTTCAACAATGTTTTCCAAAGATTTTGTCTTGAGGGTGTGTATGGGAATGGGTTAATACAAGAAAGAGGCAAATGGAAGGATAATTCAGACTTAGTAAGAAAATTTAGATCTATTCTTATTTAATCTAATGTTGTTTAGAATCTTCTCAGTGAGTCAACTATACAGAATGAGATAAGAAAAGCTTTTGGTTTTTAACCCATTTCCACACAATCCCAATATAATTTTTTGAATTGCTTCAAATTCAAAGAGGTTGCAGGTGACAGTTTTTAGTCAATGACATTTAAAAAGTCTTTGTATTTTGGGGAAGAAAAAAATTCTGGATAATGAAGAAATTGCTTACAACAATCATTTTCTTGATTTCCCACAATGTTTTCCCAAGCACTTTCATCAGGGGCATAAAAAAGCAGGATAGTGTGGTTATGTGTTAAAAGAAAAAATATTGCTAGTTTTAACTTTATTTTCTCCATATCTCAGAGGAAGGGAAAGGTGGGGAAATAAAATACAACTCACTGGAAGTACACAAGAATCTTTGCTCAATGTCACAAGGATATTAAACAAAAGCTTTCTGAGCTCAAAGTCTTCATGGTTTTGTAGCAGCTTCAGATGTTTAACCAGCACATTGTGGCTTTTGACTGAAATAGAGTAAGAATAGATTTGTCATATTATCCTGTTCTAAAATAGTGTTATTGGTATATTCATCATTTAACCCATTCCTAAACAACCCTGTTTTTAGGCTCCCTCATAATAAACACTTTGGAAAACATTGTGGATAATGAAAAATTGCTTGTTTTAAGCAATTTTTTCATTACCCATAAGGTTTTCAACCCGAAGATATAAAAATTTCTAAAATTACATAAATGAAAATTGTCATCTGCAACTTGTTTCAATTTGGAATTGTCTACAGAGTTACATTTACATTTAACCCATTCCAACACGATGACGTTTTTGACACCCCTGAAGAAAAACAATTGAGAAATTATTTTGAAAAATGAAGAAATTCAAATCTAGAGGGTATTGAAAGGAGGGATTGAGTTAGAGTGTGTTAACCCTTTCCTGTTCAAGCCCAGGTTCTTACGTCCCTATGTTTTTGTACTTGAGAAAACATTGTGGAAAAAGAAGAAATTGCTTGTAACAAGCAATTTCTTCATTTTCCAAAAAATGTTCTACCCTGTTGAATGCAAAATTTTCAAATAAAATTGACTATATATTGTTGTCTGCACATCATTTGGGCAGGTCTAAAATTTTGCAAAACAGGAAAGGGTTAAACTAATATTAGAAAAACACCAGATGTAGCACAGAACTGTTGATAGATCGATCCCTGGCCACTCCCACAGACCTCCGACATGTGAGCTAGATTAAGGTAATGTACAATATAATTAAACAAGCTATATAATCAGGGTCATAAAATAAAAAGGTTAATCATTGATTGGCGACCTAAACACAGTCACTACAACTTGAACAAGCTGTAGTTACCATGTATGAGTTACCAAACCTACATAAATTCTAAATGACATAGTTCCAAGTTCACTTCTGGTCTAAATGAATAGTTTGATTGGTCAAATGGTGCTTATTGGGATAAATCTTGCAAAATAACACTGTTTAACCCATTCCCACACACTGATGCTTTTGTACACCCCTGTAGATAAACCAGTAGGAAAACATTGTGTAAAATGAAGAAATTGCTTGTAACAAGCAATTTCTTAATTTTACACAATATTTTCTACCAAGAAAGTTGTGAAAATTCAAGATTTCATAAACTCAAAATTGTCATCTGCAACTCCTTTCAATTTGGACCAGTCTAAAATTTTGTTGTATGGTAATGGGTTGATATCTAAAGTGGAACTTCCTGCCTAGCTCAGTGGGTATGACCAGTAATTGTAAATTATGGTTTGTATCACAAAAATGTTGGTGTAGTGGACAAGAATGATCATTTTACATTCAGGAAGTGTTCAAAAAAGGACTAAACCACTATGCAGTCTGATCAGAGTGGATACTTTTTTTAACAACCTTTTGCTCCTTAGGTAACAAATAAAGGAAGAAATCTGCCCCCCCCCCCCCCGGTAAAAAAATCAGCATGTACAAGAATGTAAGCAAATTTGATAAGACCATTATTGCACAACCCTAGATTTTGACTCAATGAAGACAAATATCTATGCAAAACACCATTGCTTGATACAACTTCTTATTTCACAATTTCTTCTACCCTTACAGCACAGATCAAATGCAAATTGTTTACATCTTCTTTCTACATGCAAGCTAGGTTTGGAATTTATTTGTCCAAATTGAAAGGTATTGCAAAAGACAATGTAAAATGTATAAAATTCTACATTTTTATAACTTTCTGGGCAGAAAACATTGTGAAAATTAAGAAATTGCTTGTTTCAAGCGATTTCTTCATTTTACACAATGCTTTCCAATTTTATCTTTTTTTGTCGAGTGGCATAAAAAAGCTTCATTGTGCAGGAATGGGCTAACCCCATTGTGAACAATATAATTACAAATTATCTTGAAAAACAAATAAAGAAATGAATCATAACATTTACCTTCTTGAAAAGTTGCAAATAATGTCAACTGTTTAGCAAAACCAGTTTCGATAAATGGTGCATCTTGACATCTACTAGCAATCATAGAAGCCAACACAAGTAAATCGTTCCTTAGTTGTCTGTCATAATGGCTAAAACCCTGGGTAAGTTGGTAAATAAATGCATCTCTGAGCTGACTGTAAAAGAGAAAATGGTTGTTTGGTTTCAATTTAACTGGTGGTCCAAAAGGTATTGTATATCAGTCAAAACTAGAAATGTGTCACAGACATGAATGCCCTCCTCATAATTGTTTGATACATGACCTTCAGTTGTGACCTTGAACTTGAGAGTATCCAATAGATCTTTACGCATGACACTAGTACTCTTCAAGGGGAACAACTGTGTATTCCGAATTTATATTCTGGACTTGATTAAAATCAGCATGTATTAACCCATTCCCACACAACAAAATTTTAGACTGGTCCAAATTCAAAGGAGTTGAAGACAAAAATTTAAGAGTAAGAAAATCTTAGATTTTTTCAACATTCGGGGTAGAAAACATTGAGGAAAATGAAGAAATTGCTTGGTTCAAGCAATTTCGTCATTGTTCACAACGTTTTCCCAATTGTTTTTTCTTGAGGGGCATTCAAAGGCGTCACTTTGTGGATATGGGTTAAAAGAATTCTCTTGACATATATGATATAAAGTCAATTTTACTCAAGCAACCACCCCTATTAAAGGACCACTTTCATTAACCCATTCCCACACAATGATGCTTTTAAACACCTCTCAATATGAAAGCTTTGGAAAGATTGTGGAAAATGAAGAAATTGCTTGCTACAAGCAGTTTCTTCATTATCCACAATGTTTTCTACCCCCAAAGACAAAGGTTTTAAAGATTTCATCACATAAAAATTGATATCTGCAACTTCTTTTAATTTGGACTGGTTTGTTTGTTTGAATGGGGTTTTACGCCGCTTTCAACAATCTTTCAGTTATATCGTGGCGGCTGGAGCACTTAACGATGGATTCCGGGTATTTCTCACACCAGTTCTACCATTACATCCTTTCCTAGCCTCCAGCTGCTATCCCACATAGGTCTACGATTATTGACCCATTGGTGAGAGACAAATAGTCAGAAAGGATGAGTGCCGCCATTGGGGATCAAACTCATTTGGACTGGTCTAGAATTTTTAAGTGTGGGAATGGGTCAAGGAACCAGTATCAGATTTCCCTTTCAAAAAGGATCTTCATAATTGGATGCTGTTGCTGATAAAAAAAAAACCTAAATCCAAAGTAGGTAGATCTCATCAGAATTGTTTTAATGAGATAATTCTGATGAGTTGCATCAACAAAGGACTAAAGGCAAATCCAATTATTAATGTACGCAGTCAAACTGATCCTTCATATATGTCAGAAAAAGTGTTTAAACCATTTACCAGACGGTAAAAATGTAGACTGGTTCAAATTGAAAGAAATTGCAGTTGACAATTTAAAGTTAATGAAGCTTTGGATTTTTTCAACTTTCTGGGTAGAAAACATTGAGGAAAATGAAGAAATGAAGCAATTTCTTCATTTTTCACAATATTTTCTAAAGCTTTTTTTTTGGGGGGGGGGGTCTAAAAGCGTCACTGACTGGGAATGGGTTAAGTGACTATTCTCTTTAAACAAGCACATTTTGGCCATCCTTGAGTGGTGGTTTTATACAAGTTTAAGCATATTGCAAGCTTATTGGGCCTCACAAGCTGACATACCTTATGCATATTAGGTTATTCAGTTGGGAAGTCAGGACAACTTGGTCTCCCTTTTCCAACAAGTTCCATAAGATTTCAGAGGATCTAAACAGCAGCTGGCCAGATGGATCAGCATCCATGAGTCGTGAACAGATCCTGTGTGCAGCATCAGCTCGTAACATTGCATGGCAAATTTTAGCTGAAAGAGACAATGACCATTTACAATTAACCCATTACATGCTAAAATGGAATATCCTGGTTTTAGCAGGAGGTATAGAGGTATAGACAAAGATCAGCCTGCACATAAGTGAAGTCTGATCGTAGATTACACTTCTAGTTTGTACCTTTCCTGCGAGAGGTATTTATGAAATTTATTTTCAAAAGAAATATTGATTGTCAAACAAGTACACTGCAACTCCTCTACAGCGCTACCCGGCACAGCGCTGACTCCATTATAACGCGGGTCCGCTTGGCTCCCAAAAATTTTGGAGGGGGGGGGGCATTTGGGGTTGCAGATGCTGAGATACGACGTTAATCCTGATTTGGCCGCGATTTTTTCATCCCGTCTTCGGCCTGTCTGAAGAAAAAGGGTTGCACATAAAAATCGATAATTACCCGAGGCCAGGTAAGTTTTTAACACCTTATGTGGACGGTCCTGGCCATTAATGCATTAGTTCAGAGGTAATTACTTTGTTTGATTGATGACACGCGTAATGTTTGAATTTACAAAATCGGTTTGATTGTTTGGTCTTACTGTTTGACATTGAGATGATCAATGCCTTAGGTCATTGATTTTTTTTAAAACAATAGTGAATAGGCACGCTCCTCGGTATCCTTCTGTTACAAACCTTGAAGGTGGTGCGATTGAAATATCACACTGTTTCACTCTCGGCGTTCTTAAATTTCGGTAGGACGTGTTCTTAAAGTAATGCGTGAACGTGAAATTAGACAAATTGACTTGAGCCTAATTTTTATTTCACTTCATAGTTTGCTGGTATCCAGAGCTCGTAGAGGATAGTGGCTTCAAGATAAAAACGCAACAATGTGCTTAGAAAACAATCAGTCGTAGTTGTGACGTTTTTCGCTAAATACAGAAAATACATGAATTTTAATTGTAAATGTCACAATATCGGAAGACTTTCATCCGAAACGGGATAGATAATATAAGTAGATTAAAATAAAATACCGTTATTTTCCGAATTTCTTTCAATAATCCGAAAATTTAATGCCATTCTGTATGATCAAACACACGGCAAAAAGCACGTCGACAGATTTGAAGTAAAGGTTTTTCGGGTACAGTTTATTTTATTCTGAGGGAGGAAAGGTGATCAAAGGCGCCGCCGCCAGATGTTCAGCTATTTATGGGAGAGTTTCCGGAGTTGACACGTGCCAGACGCATACCCCGTGCAATTCTTGCTGACCGAATTTTTTACTCTTGTTATGAAACCAGACATTCCACCGTCTCGCATATTTTTCGATTATTATGACCTTCATTTTTACGATTAAAAGTTAGCCGCTACATGTATACTGCAACTGGTCGGTTTAAATTCCCGATGCGTAAATGACTAGGTTCAGATAGAGTTCTTTGTCGATTTATTGTTACCGTATTTTTAACAATGGTAAAGAAATTAGACCAAGTCCATTACCGCGAAAGAGGTTCGAAGGTCGATCCACGCGACATTTTCTCAACGCTTCAGTAACCCCAGGTGTTCAACAACTCGTCGGTCTCCAAGGAGACGTCGCTATGCGAGATACTTAGATTTTATCCCCTTTGTCTACGGATGGAAATATTTACGTCCGAGTAAAAATAAATTCAATTAGATTAATGCCGACGACTATCATAATAATAAAACATGTTTCGAGTAAAAGTTCTAGCTTCTTAATATTGGGAGAAAGAGAACCACAATTTGTAGACCTGTAGAAATTTACGGATTATTCAATCCTGATAGACCGGGAAGGTAAGGTTAGAATTTAAATCTCCGCACGCCTAATTTCGTCGGTTTCTGCTAAAATCTCGTAACTACAGTTGTTGTTTTTCATTTCCCGGCTAGTAACTTGTATAGAATTGAAATTGTTACAGGAATTTTATCACGAATTATCGAGTGTTTAGTTCCGATTCCGACGGTTGAAAATTTCAGTTACGGCGGCGGGGGGGGGGGGGGGGGGGGGGGGGCGGCAGCGTTATAGCATAATAACTCCACTTCTTCCGCTGTTTCATTTCTTGGACCCCACCAACAGCGTTATAGTGGAGCTGCAGTGTACTACCTGTGCTTTCAGCCCTTTGATTTTATTGTAATTTCAAAAGAGTTTTTATAAAGCATGATTGATTGATTGAATGGGGTTTGACGCCACTTTTAACAGTATTTCAGTAATATCATGGCGGGTGCTGCACCAAATTCCTGGTATTTCTAACACCAGTACTACCACTACACCTTTTCCTAGCCTTCAGCTGCTATCCCACTAAGGTTACGATTATCCACCCATTGATTAGAGACAAATGTCAGAAAGGATATGTGCCCCCGCCAGGGAAATGACAGCGGCCTTTATACAGCATGACAAGGTTTAATGAATGAAACATATCAAAGAGCTGCTTTAACACCGTCTCACAAAATTATGCTTTTGGACGCCCCTCACAAAAAATGCTTTAGAAAACATTGTGGAAAATAAAGAAATTGAAAGTAATTTCTTCATTTTCCCTGTTGTTTTCTAGCCAAAAACAAAAGAAGAATCCAACATTTCATCACTTAAAAATTGTCATCTGCAATTTCTCTGAATTTGGACCTGTCAAAAGTTTTGTTCTGTGGTATTGAGTTAAGAAAGTGAAATTTGATAGGACATCAAATAGCATATCTAAGTTTTTGTTACAACAAAGGAAACATTAACAAGAGCCATTTTGGACATGGCCATCCCCCGCCTAAAAAGCTTGATAGTAAACTGAGCCCAGTTAGATTTAGGCACTGCATGTCTTGTCAATGAGTTCGATAATAGCTATATCTTAGTCTTTAAAACAACAAAGGGCAATAACTCCAAAATTATGCAAGCAAGAGTTGTGGTCCTTGTGCACTGCACTTCTCCTCAATGACATTTATCCACCTATGAAGTTCCAAGTCAATAGCTTTTATACTTTCAGAGATATGCTCCGGACAAAACCTTAGTCTTTAAAACAACAAAGGGCAATTACTCTAAAATTATGCAAGCAAGAGTTGTGGTTCTTGTGCACTGCATTTCTCCTCAATGAGATCTTTTGATCTATGAAGTTTCAAGTTGATAGCAATTATACTTTCAGAGATATGCTCTAGACAAGTTAAGTGACTGAAGGACAGAAGGACAGAAGGACGGAATGATGGAAGGACGGACAGAGACCATTACTATATCCCCTGCGCCAAAACGGCGGGGGATAAAAAGAAACTGCATAGGACAAACTGAAAGATGACATAAACTAGAAAATCAAGAAAACTTTCATGGAATTAGAATTAGATTCTTTTACATGCATACACACACAAACCATCACAGAAAATTCAGTCGGATAGTTATTGAAAAAAATCTGAAAAGTCATTTAAAAAATAAAAAATAATGACACATTGCATTCTTTAGTTATCAATCACAGGTGACAACTAGATTATGAACAGGAAAAAATATCCCAGACAGATATTACAAACCTGAGTTTTTTGAGAACTTTTGTAAAACATTCAATACTGCTAATTTCACAGGTAAATCACTTTCAAGCAAAGCCAGAGATTTGACGAGAGTTTCTGCTATATCACTGTCTTCCACAACTTTCTGGTTATATTTTGGCTTGGTCCCTTTGTGATCTGAAAGTAATAAAAGATGTGTTTGTGAAAGACTAAGCCCAGTCCCACAAAATCCGGCTTTTTTGGTCCAAGAAGAAATCTAAATACTAAAAGTACTGTAATCTAGCAAAGCATGGATTTGTTAAGTAATCTTCTTGTCAAAGGTTATCATGATAAATAAATGAGGTTAAAGTAACCAAACAGTTAAAAAGCATGCTTTTGAAGAAGTTCTCTACCATTTTAATGAATTTTATTCATGTGACTATACACAGCAGCCCAGTGTAGAGTCTGATCAGACTCATTTTGAACATGATATGCTCAAGTGAGCTATAAATATCTAGAAAATGAACCTGAAGGCAGAGTTTGCAATATTCCTGAAATACATAAGAACAAGCCTCTAGTTGCATTCATTGAACTCTGGGAAGACCTCAAAATTTTGTCAGTTAAATTAACCCTTGTAATGCTGTATAAATTACCTAACTGAATTGCTGTAAAATCAAAGGTCTGAAAGCATTGAAAGAACTTGTTGTTAAAAAATCAATATTTCTTTTAGAAGTCAATTTCATAAACAACTGTGGAAGGAAAAGTACAAGCAGGAGGTGTTGATCAAGATCAGACTGCACATATGTGCAGGCTGATCTTAGTCTATACCTCCTGCCAAAAACCAGAATATTCCAGGTTCAGCATGACAAGGGTTTAGCTATCAAAGCTGAGGGTTTGCTAGCTAAAATCTAGGAAAACATTCTGGAGAATGGAGAAATTACTTGTAACAAGCAATTAATTCATTGTCCAAAATTCTTTCTTCCCTAAAAAACAAAACATCTTTAAATAACACATGCTGAAAATTATTGGTCTGCTACTTCCATCATTTTGGATTAGTCTAAACCTTGTCATCTTAGAATGGGTTAAATGCCCCCAAAAGGACAAACTATTCATGAATTCGGCGACCTTCATAATTGACCTTGTCAGATGACCTTTAAACTAGCAAGATGTAACTTCAAGCCAAAGATGAATATTGTACCTAAAACAGTTTTGAAGCCACATTAGAAATGAAATTTGAAAGCCATATATCACTCGCCTTTCAAAAGACATGTCTGTCATACATCAAAGTCAACATCTAAATGAGTATGACCTTAAAATCTGGCCTTGACATATGACCTTAAAACCCTATACCATATCATGCCAATAATATAATTGATTCATAAGTTTGTCTGTTTGTGGTAAGATGACCCTGAAGTTTCACCTTCACAGATGGTTTTGTACTTCTTTCTTTCAGGAATATCTAGCAACAAAGAAGAAACATTTTTGTTTGGAGTTAGACCAGGGTTTAGTAACGAGGAGCATTCCTGAAAATTTTGGTAGAAATTGGCCTGGCGGTTTAGGAGTAGAAGATATTTAATCAAGAGCACTTCATGCAGATAAAAACGCTTGGCTGTTCTACTGCTTGATAGTAGATAAAACTTCTAAGTAATTAAAAGGGCATCATTTGTCCAAAAATGCATTTACAGTTATCCATCTTATGTTATAGCTCTTTTAATAGTAAACATTATATTCCAATTTTCAAGTGAATGTGTCCAGTAGTACCAGAGATATGATAAAAAACTTTTGGGACGAAGATGGCGCTGACGCAGACATGGACAACATCTTGACCATAACAAAAGCTTGGGTTTTCTCCGAAAACATCCCAACTAAAAATCCCAACTGATGATTTACAATGGACACAGGGTGATCACAGAAGCTCACCTAGAGCATTTTGTGCTCAGGTGAGCTAAAAGCAATTGACGAACAGACTTACAAACACATACAGGATAAAATACTTACACTGAACCTCCTGTGAAGAAGGTGCTTCACTGTAGAAACTCAACAAGGTTTCACAAATCTGCTTTCTGACTTCAGCACTGTTCACACGCATTAGGTAGCCTTTAAACAGAACAACAATGTATGCATTACAAAAGAAAATGTCATTTTATTGTAATGTAATAATTTGTCATCTCCCACACAAAAAGGAACCATCTAGGAACACTGTAAAAGAAATATTTGAAAGAGAGAATGGATTACACATCCTTCTTTTGACAGATTGCTGGTCCCTCCCACCGACTGGCCGCACCAAGTTACTCGGACAGGAAGTTCCACTTTTTAACTTCTATCTAACATAAGCTGTAGTTAAGCTGTTTAAGACCACAAACCAAAAATCAAAGCACTGAAAGTACTGATGGTGGAAGTTCCTATTGGCATAGTAGAGTGATATGCACATTTTGGCGTGAAAAATGGCATTTTTTATATGGATAATCTGATTACAGCAGAACGTCTTGCAAGCCTGGCTGGCTTTATAGGTAAAACAAGACATTTTCAATTCTAGTAGTGTCCTGTGAATGGTCCCTACACATTTCATTTGTCTCTCTCTGATGGAAACATGATAAGCAATTTGGCTATTGAGTTAGCTGAGCAGCTAATAACTCTTCAATCATTGTAAAATTCCATTGTAACACTGTCTGCACTTCACTCAATCTTTCAAATTATCAGATTGCAGACAAGCAAACAAAATTAAGTTAGCAAATCTATATCCAATATTGTAACACACTTATCTCTTAACTGCGTTGACACATCAAAACATGTGAAACTTAGTTGGTTGCAAATTTTAACCTCTATGATTTACGTTCGTCTTATAGAGGTGTGAATACATGCAAGCAATAGTGATTGGATTTTGCAATTAATCGACGTTGGGGTAGTTTATGAGGTAAGGCACCAACGCAAATACATTGACATATCATTGTAATAACTATGTCTCACTTACTGCAAATGAGTTCAACAAAAACATTAAAATGGGATTTCATAAAAAGAAAAAAATATAATGTGAAGTTTCCTTATTTATCAACAAGACCTCTTTAAAAGATCTATGTAAAATTGTTTTTCTTTAACTCTTTCCCACACAATGGCGATTTTTGATGCCCCTCAAGAAAAGCAATAGAGAAAATATTGTGTAAAAAATTTTTCACAATGTTTTCAACTCAAATTCTTTGCAACTCTTTTCAATTTGGACCAGTCTAAAATTTTGCTGTCTGGTAAGGGGTTCAATCCTTTAAGATACCTACCAAGTTGGGAAATAGACTCAACCACAATTTGTTCGTAGATCAACTCATCTGATGATTTCTCTTGCAGGAAGGGAAGGCTGCAGATCTTCAAAATATCTACGAGAAACTGTTCATAACGAGGCTGTTCACTAACTCTGTCTGCACACACATTTAGAATCTTAAACACCTGAACCAAGTCTTTCATTGGCTGAGATGTGAGTTAAGGAATACAAATGTATAACTTCAAAAAAACATTTTGGTTTAAACATAGTAAAGAACTGAAATATAGTAATGGTTATATTAAATTCTAATTAAAAGATTATCTCCAATAATATATTTATGAAAAGATATGCATGAATTGTTGCAAAAGATTAATGATTAATAGTCAGCAAATCATCATAACCCATTACATGTACTTCTTAATACTATATTCTAATGTGCTGCAGAAAAAAGCTTTAGAAAAGATATTGAGGGAAAAGGAGTAATTGCTGGCATCAATCAATTTCTCATTTTCTCACAATATTTTCTAGAGTTTGTGAGTTTTATTTCATTTTTTTTTTTTTTCAATTTAAAGCCACATTGAAATTTTGTCTATGACCTTTTTTTTTAATTTTGACCAGTCTAAAATTTTGTCATCTGGTAATCGTAATAGGTTAATCTCCAAACAAAAGGATACAAATCCCTGTATATAGTGCCGCACAAGCCTCTGTAATGCATTCACATGGCGGTCATATAACATAGACTGAAATTGAAATAGACAGTGTTTTATTTGTTTATTGCTATAATACATTTCACAATACATGGAGGAGATATGGATCTGAACTCCGAATTTTCTTTTTTCCCTTACCATTGTGTTTTCAACTTCAAAGTTTTTACAAGTATCTTAGCAACAAATGATTTAAAAAAAAAGGATTAGAAAACATTATGGAAAATCAAAAAATTACTTGTAACAAGAAAATTTCTTCTTTTCCCACAATGTTTTCTACAAAGAAAGACAAATGTTTTAAATTTCATTCACTTGGAATTATTATCTGCAACTGCTTTCAAAATGGACCAATCTAAAATATTGTTTTCTAGTCATGGGTTACCAGAAATCCTGATAAGCCAAAAGGAAAGTTTATATAGGGAAATCAAATTAACACACTATAAGGTGTATGTGCATATAGGTCGGAACTTTGAAATTTTAATTTTTCAGCAAATAAGCCACTGTAACCATTTCAGGGGAGGTAGTTTACTGTGATATGCAAATAAGGGAACCTTCAGAAAGTCAAGTGACTATTTGGAATAATATACAAACAAGATCGACCCAATTAGGGTCGAGGATCCTTTTCTTTGAATGGATAAGCTTTGTCAGTATGAGCTTGGAATGTTACATTTAGTGGCAGTGGTGGGATGAAGAAAACTGCCAGACCGGAGTTGCCTTACCCATGGATCTCCCACCCTATCTTGTGGGCACTAATTTGAATTGACCAATCGCAGTTGTCAATCAAGAAATATACCAACCAATAAAATCATTAATTCAGCCAAGAATTAAGATTTGAACAGTCCGTTATTGGCGGCCACTTGTGCAAAACATTTTTGATGGTTTGGTATCTAAAAAAAATGTGGTCACTATTATTCAAGCTGTAGTTACGACATTTTTAGGTCGCCAAACAACCATTCTATTTTTTTGTTACATGCTGTTGGCCATAAATTTTTCAAAGTAACGCCATTCAAATCGAATTGGGACTACCTGTCGGAGTCAGTGGGCGTGGACAAAGGGGTAAGTAAACGGGTCAGCGACTGTCTCACTGAGACAAATTACAGTCAGTGCTCATAAGAAAAGAATTAAGATGAGAAACAATAGGATAGTTACTCCCTCTTATCTAAATATCTTCTGGATAATATGACAATCTACTGTAAAATTTCAAATTCTGAAATAAAAACTTACTGAGTGTGGATCTGTTAGTAGTTTGACAACTCTTCCCATGTTCATTTCAACCAACTTGGCACCCTGAAAATATTGTTTTCAAAATGTTAATAAAATATGTTGCAATTTTGAAAATAATGACTAAATAATTTCTTAACAGACCTCCAGAGGACTTTTTAATTATTTACCATCCAAGCTGTCTGCGAGAAATACAGTCTTGATTGTTAGCTTATATACTTAATCTTGTATCAAGCCATCACTCAAGGGACAACATAAAAAATGGTTCTTTCATAAAACTGACACTACATGAAGAAATTTTTTTTAAAAAAATTGACCCCCCTACCAGGCGTCTCCCTCCAAACCCTTCCCTCCAATTCTAATTCTATTCTTCAAAAATTGATGGTTTCTGACTAGGAACTGAATAATTCAATATGTTGCAACTTCAAATAGGTCTTCAAAATCCTTTTGATGTTACAGGAGAGTCCAGATTCGAACAAACAGAATTTAAATATAGGCAATTACAACAGTGTTCAACTATGCTCATGCTCTTGATGTATTCTGTTTAATGAAACAATGACATAATTGTTGGAACAGAAAATTGGTAGTAGCTGGGTTTATCTGTGAAAAAATCTGAATACAACAATTAAAGGAATAAAAATATATTGGGAGTGGAAGCATGAAATAAATAGTAACTGCATGTGTGTGGTTACTCAAGCAATATTGGCTGTAGATATGGAATGAAAGCAGAACTCCACACTACTTCTTCTGCATTGTTTACAAGCATTTATTAGCCAATCAGTTTCACTGTTTTAGTATTCCTCAGAAAGTAACAGCTTAAATAGACTATCTCAGTAAATAAGTTGTATGAAAAACATGTCTGATACCTTCTGTAGATTCAATAATTATGATTTCAAAATAACAAAGTAAAAAAGTGATGTTACATAACACATCAACATGATGTTGCTTATGTTGCACGAATTAACATGCATAGGAACAGCGAACATTAAGATACAACAAAATACATGTCAAAGCAAACAAACCAAAGGCTTCCTTCCAAAAAACATATATCATTGGGTAATTGTCATTGAATACTATGATAAAATAGAGGTACCAGACTGATGGTATAAAAGTTGTATAAAATGGCTTGTCAATAATGCTTCAGTTGGGTGAGTCTGATATTCATCCGAGTTCTGAAATAGGTTTACTTAACTGTGAAATAGGCTTATGAACTTTATTTATTTTAAGGACAAAATTTAACGAAATCAAAATTTTATAGACATGCCTGTAGTGCTCCGATGTCTTCGTCTGAAATTACGTGAGTTACAATTGGTATGGATGGCTTTTGATCTGAAGCCATTTTCGACGATGAAAACTTCTCAACTTGCAAAGCTTGTGTTGTTGTTGCCATTTTCACCAGTTTGTTGTTTGAAAACCTAAGACCGACAGATGTTTTAAATAATGACTATACGACGAAATCAAAATGTACTCTATACAAGGGATTTATTAGTAAATGAATATTTTTATCGTTATCCAAATTCATGATCTGAAAAGTCATCCATATTGAATGCGTTGCTATGTAAAGATATTGCATTGTGGGATAGATGAGACTGGTTTACACACAATTGTTAAAGGTATAGACTGGAAGATCTAAAAGACAAAGCGGCCCAAATAAAAAACGACCAACAGTACTTTAGTCAAAATGACATAAATAATGACGGTCTAAAGTGGAATTTATGCAAAATAAGAAAATTATTGTATTGTATGTAGTCATTTCGGTATAAAGTCATTTCTTACCATAACCATTTCGTACCACAATTTCTATAGTTATTTCGTACCATACAATGGTTATTTCGTACCATACAATGGTTATTTCGTACCATGCGTTAGTCATTTCGTACCAAATAATTAGTCATTTCGTACCATCTCGTACCACAAATATTCCGCCGTCATAGCGCAGTTGGTAGCGCGTCGGACTGTCCCGGGTTCGATCCCCGACGGCGGCACTCATCCTTTCTGACTATTTGTCTCTCACCAATGGGTCGATAATCGTAGACCTATGTGGGATAGCAGCTGGAGGCTAGGAAGGGATGTAATAGTAGTACTGGTGTGAGAAATACCAAGATTCCATTGTTAGGTGCTCCAGCTGCCGCGATATACCTGAAAGATTGGTGAAAGCGGCGTAAAACCCCATTCAAACAAACAAACAAATCGTACCACAAATAACACTCAATCAAATTCAGAGAATTTGATAATTAGATTGTTTGACATTGTTTGCGACGTGTTAGGTAACATCATTTAATTCTTATTGTGGAAGGTGAATGATTGTTGATTGCTTAATTATGATTAGATTGGTATTTGCCTTTCATTTGACTGTCCCACTTTTTTACACCCACCAAGAAAAATACTTAGGAAAAATTGCTGGAGACAAGCAATAATTATTACATTTTTTTCTTCTCCAAAAGACATTTTTTTAAAAAAAATCCGTCCTCATGAAATAGTTGTCTACAAATGTCTTTATATTTGGACCTGCCTTAAGTATCGTTGTGTGGCTATTGGCTAATGGTTACTTTGTCAAATTATTCGGTTAACTATGATACAATATTGACGGAAATACAGTTCTGATTGCCTACTAATTTTCTCCTAATGATCCCCCCCAAAAAAAGTAATGTGCTGATTCGCTAATACTGTATCATCAACTCTCCGTTTGCCTGAATGGACTGTCTTAATTGATTTTCACTTGTTTAATAATCGATAAATAAGATAAAGCAAATAGAAAATAAAAGTATTTTGTTAAAGTTGAAAGCGTTTACTATTCAAATAATATAAGATTTTTTTCTAAACATGGTACGAAACATTTGACGTATGGTACGAAATGACTACAACATGTAACGAAATGGTCACAGCATGGTACGAAACAACCAATACCATGGTACGAAATGACCAATACCACGGTACAAAATGACTGGTACGAAATGGTTATGGTAAGAAACGTCCATAATTCGTCATTTCGTACCATATCAATTTTATATATAAGTTATATTACTAAGTAAATAGTTTTACGTGTATATACCGAACATATCTGTTAAACGCAAGAAATCCTTCTCAAGCTGATATTCATTTTATTTGTTCAGTGTTTAGGGGTAATTTTGGTAAATTGACACCTGAAAAAAGAATAGTTTGTTACCTGATTGTTAATTGTATAACAACCGAGTTTTTTCCCCACAGCTTCCCTGATTATGGTCTCTTATTTAATACTGTTATAAAACATTATGAGAAATTTTAGAAATAGTATAAAAGTAACAAACACAAACTTTCTTTTTTCAAGCAGTGTTTTCCAAATATGATGCGCAGTTAATTTCACACTTTTCAAACTCTTTAGAATATCATCTGTAGCTTATTCCAATTCAGACTAAGCTAATCGTATTGGTAGCCACAGTGCATTCCGCAAAGAACGTAGATCGAGTAGTCGCTACACCCAGCTACAGTCCAAGTTGCAGATTGAAAAGCTTTGACGACAAATTGCTCCCCCTTTCCAATTTAGCCTCCACCATTTCTATAACAGTCTCAGTGAAATAATACAAATGGATTTTGTGATAATCAATTATAACATAAGAATGATAATCTTTATGGCGTTTCTTTTAGTTACATTCAATAAGCTCGTGTATTTTTACATAATTAAAATGAAAAGACATTGAATGTCTTTTGTAATCACAGTCTTTTAAAACACCCGCCATCGTACGAACTGACCGAAATTACAACAATATGGTGCGAAATAACCATTGCTTTGGTACAAATTGACTGGTAAAGAATGGTTAAAGAACGAAACTTCATTATTTCGACTGTTTGGAGCTTTACGCCTACTCAATACATTAGATCATATGGAGACAGTACACCGGTTTTTAAGTCTCATCCGAAGGACAGGTGGAGTGTGAGATCCATCGTTTGATTGGTTGAATTGGGTTTAACAGTATTTCAGTGATATCGCGACGGCTGGAGCACCTAACAATGGATTCCTGGTATCTCTCACACCAGTACTATCACTACATCCTTTTCTAGCCTCCTGGTGCAATCAAACTCAGTTTTACGATTATCCAACCACTGGTGAGAGACAAATGTCGGAAAGGATATGTGCCGCCAACGGGGATCGATCTCATGACATCCCAAGATTGAAGAATGGGAGTCTGATGCGCTACCGACTACGCTATAACGGCGGCTTTGTGGGGTCGAGGTAGGTACCCTTTACACTGGAGTCAAGTGCGTTACCACTAGACCAAATCCGCACCTTAAATAAAAATAAAAGAATAGAAATAAACCAAAGTAAAATTTACTATTTCATTTGGGATTTTGAATTTACCGCAAAATCATTCCGGTTTACAGTAGTATCTTGTATTTTCGTCGAATTATAGCTCACTATTTGCGAAACTTCTGAAATATTGTTTTAGTGTTGTCCATCTTTTCTTCTGAAGACTGTAAAGAAATCTAAACATTTGTCATTTACTTCAAAACTATTTAAGTGGCAATGTTCATATTTAGTATGCATATATTCATCATCCATACGCATTTGAATATTGCCTTGTTTTTAAGGCCATGGTAATATTTCCTATAATCTAAATACTTGTTCTCAAAACTTAGCATAGTTGCTATACTTAAGTATCGTTGGTATACTTTAATACTATTCAATATTCAAATCTAAAATTTGGTATGTAGGTACTTATCACCATTGAGTGATGATTCAAAGTAAAAGACATAGTTCAACCCCTATACAGATGACTTTTAAAGCAAAAAAAAAAAAAAAAAAAACTTTACTAATAAAACTTGGTCATACTCTGTCATGAGATATTGACCCCTTTTAATTCGCTCTCTTAAGTCCCGCGTCGGTTTCATAAAAGTGTCGACGGAACTTTGACCATTGCTTTATTCCAGTGATTATGTTAGTTCCTCCTTTCCCTACTTTTTTTCCTTCTTCGCAATTAGTGCCTTTTCTCTCGTCACTATCTGAATGTATTGTATGTAAGCAGTTTATTTTGTTATGTTCGTATATCATATGTGTGTGTACGATTTGAACAATAAACGATTTGTATTTGTACAGTGCTAGTTCTTAGGAGAGAATTCATGGGGTTTGGTACTCTCCATATGAGGCTGAATTATCTGAAATTCATTCTGTTGTATTGCTTACAAATTATCCGATTATGATCCCTAATAAAACAATATTTACCAAATTTACAGCGATAGAGAATTTCGGCTAGAGGATAACTAGCTACAGCTTCCGTTAGAAACTCTTTAACAGAACAAGCGTATTGTTTAGAAACACCCCTCGCTGTGACATGTATTTGGTTATCGGGGAGTGGTAAATGTCATTCAAGTTATGCATATCCATCTACTGGTTTCCGTTTTAAAGAGTTCCTTGTGAATACAATTATGGTACCTTATTTATATAGACCTTAAAAGCTCATAATATCTAAGCATCTCTAAAGTATTCTACGATTAAAACTCCATCGGGACACTGGATCTACGTCATAGTGTTGTGTGCGACAGTGTGCAAGTCCTTAAATTTTTTTGCTTCAAAATCTTCTATTTAGAAACTACATCTTTACGTGCCATAGACGGTGAACGTTCTACAGGACTTACTAATCATTAGTATTTTTACAATTCAGTTTAAAAGGGGCCGACTTTCAGAATACTTCCGTTTTGACCACAAGCCCTGGTATTAATATATTAGTAGTCTACTAGTTATAAATTAAATAAACGATACGGTCAAAATCTACCGTAATCGAACTAAATGCAGTGGTCCTTTTCTTGCAGTGGTTACTTTGTAAATATGTACTGAACCTTCACAATGAATATTGTGCCTTTTATCGACCAGAGAATAATTATATTTATAGCTTTCAAGACATCAAAACTACAGAAAATATCTTGTAGTAATCACGATGTTTATGTTTCAAACCTATCAATATTTAATACGTTATTCAGATATTTGTAAATTAGAAGGGTTGCAATTTATTGAATGAATATTAGATTTTCCATAATACTGTCACTAATATTAGCGTTTGTCACGTGTTCTTGATACATTGAAATTAAAAACAATTCTTTTCAACACAACAGTTTATTACTACATAAATTCTGTATGCGTAATTGTACATATTTTGAATTATGTGAATTTGAAAATAGATACATAGAAAATACATGTTCATACAGTAGAAACTATGATCGTTTTGCTTGGTTATGACATTGTGAGAGAAAGCATAAATAAGCTATGAAGAAATGTATTTCTAAAGAAAATAGCGATAACATTAAATTTATTATCAAATATAGTTTACAAACATGGTTAAACATTCTAATACATAATTCGCCAAAAGAAACCGATATAATTAATTTTAAATCTTCAAAATCACCTACCGTTTATACAAGATGTAGGTTTGGCAACTATCTAAAAAGAAAAAGAAAAAAAGAACACTTGCACCTTTAACTTTATACTTTTTAATACTAGGGATGTTGCGTTAACTTGTACATCGATTCAAGAAATTATTACTCGTATTTTGCCATTTGCTTGATCAAATCAAAACAAAATTGAAAGATGTCGAATACATCTTAAAGTAAATGTAAATCTCAGTCAAAAAGGGAGTCTAACAAAAATATTGAGAGAACTTGAAAAAATAGTCAACACAAGCTATTTTCACTTTCTTATAAAGTTTTGCTTGAAACTAAATGCAAAATCCTACCTTATTATTTTTTCAGACGTCAAAATAAATTAATTGTGCTGTTAATGGATTTATGGCTGTGAGCCTTCGAATAGTGAAAAACTTCGTCAGATGTTAAACCTGTAGTTGATGTAACAAACTCGAAATCGAAACCAAGAACCATTTTATTTATCAGTTTCTATCTTGCAGAGAAATCGTAGACGTTATAATTGTTGTGTATTTTTTTTTTTTTTCGGGTGTGACATTATTAAAAAAATTAGTTAGGAATAAATCAATTTTGAAGACAATGTAAGTAACCCAAATCTAATTTGCCTTAATTTCTTTAAACATTCTTAAACATTTGAAAACAGTTCATGTGTTCCTTTAAGCACGTATAAATTTGAAGGCAGCGCTTTGTTCAATTGTTTTGTGAATTTATTCAATTTTATTTTCTACAACTAACGAATGATGAACACTACCCTCCCCCTCTCTCTTTCTTTTCTTTCTTTCTCTCTCTCCAATCTGAAGCCTTTCTTAATCGGTGATTTTATCTTGACTTTATCTAGCCTTGTGTGTTTTACGAAAAGTCGGGATATAGAGCAGATAAATCTTGGAAACATTCATTTATTCAATTTACCTATATATTGTAAACAATGTGCTGCCGTAAGCCTTACAAACACATAATATGGTAAAATGGGTGGCAGTCAATATGGTAACCAAGGGCAGGAATGAATACTATTCCTGGCAATTGTAAAGTAAGTGGGTGGGGTAATCATTTCCTTACAATATAATCATGATATTTTGCTTGAAAAAATGTGAAATTCATATGTCAATTAGGGAGTTGATGATATTAGATCTCGAAGAGACGTGGTAGAATCTCAAATGTCGAGGGTGTGTGTGTAGACGGGTAGTATATAAGTGGTGCTTTTATTGCCTTTCCATACAAGCTAGCTTTTATAGCGACGTGGTTGGGTGCTTGCTTCGGCACGGAGAAGTCCCTGGTTTGAATCCTGACGAATCGAATCGATTTTTTACGGGTTACATGTTTAGGATAACCACTTGGAGTAGGAGACTTTTTGCAGTTTCTGTAGATTCATTATCAGATTTGATAAAGACCAGAAAATATATTCCAAACTCAAACAAGAACTTGTCTTTTAACCTATGTCCGGCTGTATAATATAAAATACTTCTGGATAGCATTAAAATGATATACTTCTAGGTGTAAAAATGTGTTCTTTCGTGTGTATTTTAAGCTTTGCCTGACCTCACATCAAACTGTGCTAAGGGACAGACAAAAGTCGAAGAGGTGGCATCGTTGAAATTTCATAGAACGCCTTCTATAAACATATTGACTTACTTAAGATGAATTAGGGTAAAAAAGGCCCAGTGACAAAAGGGCCCAGTGTACAAAAGGCCCAGTCCAGAAAGGCCCACATATACATGAAAAAGAATAGCAAGTCAATGTGATTTTATTTTACTCAACTGTAAGAATAAATATATAATAAGAAGAAAAGATCATCTCAATATCCATTCACTCGTGAGGATGGTATTTTATGAACTTGCTTGAATAATCCTTTCCTGGACAACAATGATATATACTATACAACCTAGAAAAGAATTATTAACATTTCATTAACAACACCTTGTTTTCCCAAACAATTGCTATAATGTCAAAATCATTTTGTAAAAAGGAGAAAATGCTTTTCAGAAGCTCCCATATTTCATATTCATTATATTGGTTCTTTATGTAAACACCTTTCAATACCCTTAATAAACAGATTAACATAAAAATGTCATTCTCTGATTGATTACTGAAAATTGATTAATTCTACACTGATCAATTTAAAGCCAGTTTAAAAGGACAAAGGAAATACATAATATGAGTGTTTAAGGCTGATTAGTGGGCCTTCTCAGTCCGATTGAATATGGGCCTTTCTGGTCTGGGCCTTTTTGGTCAATTTTAGAAGTAGGCCTTTTTCGATCTGGCCTTTCTGACATTTGGCCTTTTTGACCCGACACTCTTTCGATTACAAAACAGATGTTCACAACAGAGGTATATTTCAATCCAATGTTTGACCAATTTAATCTCAAAGTCGTTTCCTTTTGAGCTTGCTATGACCTCTTCTTGTAGTCTTTTTAAAAAATCTACAGTTCTCTCCTTTTAACACTTTCTATTTTTTCGATATCTCTTATGTTGTAAGATGAGTATATTTGTTGAGCGTATTCCAAGCTGGGTCTCACAGGAGCCTGGAATAGACTATACATGAAGTTAGACTTATATTGAAATAAATTCTGTTTGAATCTTTTGATACTGTGTTTTCACAGACTGTGAAAAAGTAAAACAGTTGCTTTTCAGTACAATATTTTAGCATAAATCAGTCAACAAAAGTTTTACCAAGGTTAAAAGGATTTGAGACCCTGGTTGTCCAGGCTTTCGAGTCTAAGGCGTTTTAGTCTTATTCCAATAATTTATCGGGAGGAAAACCAGTCGAGCAGGTTCCCCGATCGTCGGATAATAAGGAAGGCAGAAATATTTTTTCCCAATTTTCCCGTCTTAAGAGATAATTGCTAACGCAATGGCAGAAGATTTTGGGGCATACATGAAGGGTTTGGGGCGGCCTGACCTTGTTGCACAGGCAAAATGTTCGGAGGAGGCAGAGCGCTACGATGACATGTCTAAGGCTATGAAAACCCTGATCGAAAAAGAAGATGCGGACACGATAGAGCTCAGCGACGAAGAACGAAATCTGTTGTCTGTTGCATATAAAAATGTTGTAAGTATTGTTGGTATCTAAACTCAAACGTGTTACTTTCTATGAAATAAATTTCCGGGCAATTAATGTCTCATGTGCTAGGGTGTGGTATTGGTAAACAAAGTGGGTGGGGGATGAGTTTTGGATAGTTATGAGTCACATGTTGCCAGTATTTTGAGTAAGAAGCACAGATGTTGATACCTTTCATTTTAAGTAAATTTTAGTTTTCACAAGGCATCATGAATGCCCATCCGCTGGAATGAAAATAATTTTTAAAGTCACATAATGCTAGTTGAAGCCTCAAATCAGTTGTGCCAATCTATTTTTCAAGGAAGTGTAAATGATAGGTAAAAAAAACGCAAAACTTTACGTAAATTTGAGATTTACTAAAGTTTAGCATGCATGAATAAACAGACAGGCTCTAAATGGTCTTGCATTAGGTGCTCCAGCTGCTGTGATGTGAATGAAATACTGTAAAAGTGGCATTAAACCCCATCCAATCAATCAGTATAAGTAAGGAATGATATATTTATATATCTGACACACTCCAGAAAAAATATATACTTTACAAAATTTTCTAGTGCCCAGATAGGTTTTGAATCCACATATGTTACGGAAGACAATTTCGTATTTACTGTAATTTTTTATCAGAACTCTACCAGATACAGAAATTTTTTTGCTGTAATAGGCATTACAGGGATTCTTTTTCCTTCTTTAATTGAGGCCAGTCTTCGGTGAAGTCCCAATCGCAAAACCCTCCTTATTTTCCTAACTATGGCTATAAAGCCACAAGGAGTTTGTCAAAAAGTCTCCTTGATGTAGATGGAAATTTACAAAGGGCGTAACTTACTATAGAGGGTTTGCTAAATGAGTCGTCACAGCATCTTAGACTATTTCTTCGGAAGCCACTTAGTTGATAATGTACCAAACCAAAATAGAGTAAGCCTGTAGTCTAGATTTGGACCAAAATTGCCATCCACACAATTTTTTTGTAAATTAAATTTAGGCTGGAATTCTCTTGAAATGACAAGTGCCGTCTTCTAGTTTGTTAAGGATACAGAACAGAGCGTCAAAAGTGCACTATTTTGCATTCTAAATACAGGGGTGTGGAATTATGGATTTTTGCTACTTGTCCCTGGGCATTTTGAACTCAATTTTCTACTTGCCCACAAAAAAAGCAAAATCAGACAGGAAAATTATGTTTTAAACTTCATTTACTCTTTTTTAGTTAACACCTAAGTCTAAAGCATGTATAGATGCACAAATGGATGACTAGAGTAGTGTTATAAACTTTTCAACAATTTTGCAAGAACTCCTCTTGCATATATCTCTATCAAGTTTTAAGACAAATGCTTACTTACACTGTTCTTAATGATACATGTATCAAAAGGAGTTAAAAAATATTTATCTATAATTTCTCATATTGAAAGAAAGATTCTGTCAAATAGAACATTAATTCACAAAATGGAACATTGCTTACTAGGATCAGATTGTGAAAATAGCTTTTCCATGGCAATGCCTTCCCCACCTAGGCTCTTAGCAATATCTCTCAGAATAGGCTGTATGCTCTCCATATCAGGGTTTGACTGAGTAGCAGCTATACCAGAACCTGATGCTACAGGTTCAGTGGCAATGTTGGAAACTCTTTCAGGTGGTTTGTGATGTATGTGTCTGTTACCAGACCTAAGCCACTCTTCAACAGAAGGTAGAGGGTCAAAATCTGAAAACTCAGGCCCAGAGACAACAATGCTCATTTGACTCTGGAGATTTTCTTGTGTTAGTCAAGATCTTACTGGGCTTTTGACAAGATTCATTTGTGAAAAAATCCTTTCACGGGCTGCAGTGGAAAGGGATACTGTGAGTAAGAGCTGAAGCAGAACACATACATGTTTGACAGAATCCTCCTTTCTTTCTAATGTTGAAATGTATTTTCTAATGTTGAAATGTACACTGCAAGAGGATGGTAAGTTCTCTGCATTGATACTTGGACTTTAAGAGTTTGCCATTCACTTGGAATAGACATAAGCTCCACCTCAGTTAACAAATCTTTGCAATATTCACAAAGTTGTCTGATCTCTTTCATACCAAAAGTACTCAAATCTGTTAGTGTATGTGGCCCATTTCTGAAGTCAAAAACCTTGTACAAACTTATGGTTGGACATTCTAGATCTTCAAATCTTTTTAGCACATATTCACTGATTTTCTTTCACAAGGCATGAATATCATTATCATCCTGAAATTCAGAAACTGAGCCAGATAATTTGAACTTTTCATCAAAAACTCCAGTCTATGAGTTGTACAGCTTGTGAAATTTGGACAGACATTCACCAGGTTCACTGGTCAAAGCATGCAAATTTAGGTACAGAGTATCAATGGCCTCTTTCACCTCAAAAATCAGCAAGTCTTTGCTCTGATAAAGAACTGAAGTTTTAGTTATGGCTGACAATACATCAAGAAGAAGATATATGTATTTTACAAATTTGGCACTCTTTAGATCATGCAAGATAGCTTTGGCATGACCTAATTCATCTGCCCTGTTTGAAGTTTCAATTATTTGTTCCATGTGAGTGATGGTGAGATAGATATCCTGACAAACTGCCTCTAATGCCCTTGACTTAGAAGAAACCCATCTGATTGACTTCTTTTCAGTATGCATCTTTAGATTTTCATAAAGAAAAGAAAAAAGTTTTTCAATTCTTCCCGCCTTTTAGGCAAGTAAGAATAAAACTTACAAATTTTCTTTAAACCTCTTAAGATATCCAATTTCCTTGACAGCATCTAGGACCCGCAATTCAAGTTTATAAGCCACACAATGAGTAACAATAACAGGGCTATTAACTGAATCACACAGCTTTTTAGCCATGCCATTTTTAGCCCCTAAATTAACAGCAGCACCATCTAGATTAACATATACAAGCATTGCGTTACAATCGGAAAGATCGTCAATGTCACATTTCAATAAACCCCTCTTCATTGAGTCAAAAACTCCATCAGCTCTGGCATTTTGCAAATTCTCAATACGTGCAATGGTTGTCACTGTGTCAGAGGTTTCTGGGTGGACATAGCGTGTGAGAATACCTTCCTGATCAATTACAGAGGAGTCAGTGCTTGAGTCACTCATGACAGCAAAGAATTTCACGTTTTGTAAGTTATCCTTTGTTTCAGGAAGAATGATATTTGCAATTGATACTACATATGTATCACCAGACATGTGGTCATTTCCAAGGTTAAGGCCATTTTTCTTCTGGACTTCACAAAGAAAACTATAGTCATTGTATGACCTACAATATTTAATAACAATAATTAACAACAATAATATAATTGCAAACAACAATTACCAAATGTGTCAACCCAAATTTGGAAAATAATAGTGTTTAAGGAGTGGGAACATTATGGGAAAAGGAGCAATTAATGCAAGAAACACACTTCTCAAGAAATATTCTCTTCTTTCACCACAATGTTTTCTCTAGTTCCATGGGACATGAAATTGGGGGTCTTTCAGTAAAGGATGAAAAGAATGAACGTATGGTTTTATGTATCTATTTTCATTTCATCTTCTTTTTAGCTCATCTGAGCACAAAGTGCTCATTGTGAGCTTTTGAGATTGTTGAATGTCTGTCATCGGTTGTCCTTCATGCAGCGTCAACAATTGAAATGTTTACACACTAGAGGCCACAGTTTTACCCAATCTTATGAAACTTGGTCAGAATAATTGTGAGGTCATGAGGATGAGCCCTAAGGATTATAGGAGGATTCTATTCTAAAACACAGGAAAAGGGGCTTTAATGACAATTTGAATTTTCTTTCTTTACACTCTGGAGGCTACAAATTTGGCTAAATCTTCATGAAACTTTGCCAGAATAATTATTAGGTCATAAAGATGAACCCTATTGTTTATTGGAAAGATCTTTCCAAAAACACAGGAAAAGGGGCCTTAATGACAATTTCTTTGTTTACACTCTAGGGGCCACAATTTTGGCTAAATCTTCATGAAACTTGGTCAGAATCATTGTTTGATCATGAGGATGAACCCTATGGATTATGGGAGGATTCTATTGGAAAACACAGGAAAAGGGGCCTTGATGACAATTTCTTTGTTTACACTCTAGAGGCCACCATTTTGGCTCAATTGTCATGAAACTTGATAAGAATAGTTGTTAGGTCATAAGCATGAACCCTGTTGATTATGGAAAGGTTCTATCAGAAAGCACAGGAAAAGGGGCCTTAATGACAATTTCTTTGTTTACAGTCTAGAGGCCACAATTTAGGCTCAACCTTCATGAAACTAGGCCAGAATAATTATTAGGGCATAAGGATGAACCCCATTGATTATGGGAAGGTTCTTTTTGAAAACACAGGAAAAGGGTCCTTAATCCATAACTGTAGGAAAAATGCTCCGGACAAGCTTAATTTTAGTGTTTGACCTTCAGCTGTGACCTCGAACTTGAAGCTATCCAAAAAGTTCTTTCAAATGGCACATCTACTCATGATGGAGAATAATTGTGCCAAGTTATTTTGAAATCCATCCAAACATGTAGGAGTAATTGTCAGGACAAAATCGGACGGGCAGACGGACTAACACACATACGCCGACTTGTCATAGTGACACCTTGTCTCTCTCACTGCAAGCGGGCTTCAACAAAAATGAATTTTGTTCCCCACACTCATGCTGTAGTATTTAGTAGGAAAATGAGTTTTTCTTAAACAATGTATTAAACTTTGAGTTAGTTATTTTATGATGAGTAATTGATTGTAAATTGTATTTAGAGGCCCTTTATATATAAAAAAACAAAACTAATAGAATTTGAATCCCTTGAAAACTCTAGTTGCCATGGCAACAAAAGTTGAATTTTTTTGGAATAATTTTAAAAATCTTTTCCTCCTGACCCAAAAGGCATAGATCCTTGTTACAGTCAAAACTGTGTTAGCGGTCACCTGAGAATAGCGGCCAATCTGCGTATAACGGCCATCCCAGGTCCGCCCGTGCAATTTGCTCTTTAAAATTGCTGTGAATAGCGGTAATCTGTCGTATGTGACCAGCGGTCACCTTTAATTGTCCAATTTGCACTTCATGTATATCCCTTTAAACGGTCACGCGACCCGACTAATTGCTGACAGGTGTCGTGTAAAAAATCAATAATGCGTCTGGCTAATCTTGTGCATAAACTTTTCAACACGTGAGATAAACATGAACACGCCACTTAAAGGTGTACTCTATTCACGCATGTTTGGTTGAATGCAATAAGTGCCGAGTTATGTTGATTATAATTAATCGAACATAATGGATTTGATATGAAGTCTAATTACATATCCAGTATGTAAGTTTACCACACAGCAAAATTTTAGACTTGTCCAAATTCAAAGAAGTTGTAGTCGTTTTAACTTACTAATAATCGTCTTTTGCGGTAGAAATATTATGGATAATGCTATTCTTCATTTCCGACAATGTTTTCCAAAACTTTATTTACGGGCGTAAAAAAGCGGGATCGCGTGGGAATGGGTGCGGGTCTGGATCAGAATATTCTTTCCAGGCGGTTCATAGACATTATATAACGGTATTTAGAAAGCATACGGTCGTAATAGAGTATCTAAAATATATTTTTCGGCCAACTTTCGAAGAAAATAAATTTAACGGAACGTCGGTCTCGATCATAAGTCGTTTGACGTTTTATCATGCAACGAATTATCGAACACCGACCGTAATGCCCCGTAAATGTTTAACTCTCGACAAACATGTCAATGATCTTCAGTTTCTTGATCGCGGTCGGTCGTCGCTTCCGAGTTTGGGTTGTGCAAATTAAAAAATGAATGGAAATACTTTATTAAGAATACATAAATATTGGTGTGTTTACTATTATTTTTTAATTAAAAAAATCGTCTTTCTTTATTTTGTACATTTTATGTGGCCATTCTCGTAAGGAGACGCATCATTGTATCATGAATACCTTATGTCAACGGGGTTGAAACAACCCCCCCCCCCAAAAAAAAAAAATCCCACAAAAAAAAAAAAAACACCTGATCTGTGTTAAGCAGCCAACTGTCGTATGTGGCCAGTTTTGATCTGTCCCTTGGCTGGCTGCATACGACAGGTTCGACTGTATTTCCCATATTGATTTCTTTCAAAATTGCTAAATTCAGTACCATTGACTTCCCAGGGGCAGAGCTTCAGAGGGGTTGGGCCTATATTGAAATGAAGAATGATTTTTGAATGACATCTCCCAGGTTAATGGACCAGTTTCAATCAAATTTGGCATAAATGTTCCTTAGATAGTCCTCTTTCACAATAGCTAAAATGATTTGAAGGTTTGAAATGCTTCTCTAGATATATTTCAAAGATTTCAATGACTAGATTTATTTGCCTGATATGGCAAAGATGATTCAGTTTATATTGAATTTTTGAAAAAACAAACATTTGCTTTATCGAATCGGGATTTGTGCCAAACAACTGCACATGGATGAAACTGGATTTAACCCTTGTCATGCTGAACCCGAAATATTCCGGTTTGGGCAGGAGGTATAGACAAAGATCAGCCTGCACATAAGTGCAGTCTGATCTTGGTCTACACCTCCTGCATGTAATTTTTCTGTCATAGTTGTTTACGAAATTGATTTCTAAAAGAAATATTGATTTTTGAACGACAAGTACTATCAGTGCTTTCAGACCTTTGATTTTACAGCAATTCAGTACGATAATTTATACAGCATGACAAGGGTTAATTTACAAATTTGTAACAGGTAAAAACACACTCGCTTTCATGATGATCAATTCCAAGACTGTTCAATACTAGTTTCAATTTCTAGTATTTGACGTAATTTTGAATAAGGAAATAAAAGTAATAGCATGTACTTTCGATTTAGATTTTTATGCCCCTGCATAGATAAGATCAGGGGAATATTGTTTTACCGGTGTTCATCTGTCCATCTGTCTATCCATCTGTTTGTCTGTCTGCAAAACTTAACCTGCCAACTAAACATTTTCCTATAACTTCAACCCTGATTAAGTAACAATGCTGATATTTGGTATGTAGATAGGTCTCAACAAGATGCAACTGGGAAAGGTCATTTCATCAAGGTCAAGGTCAAAATTTTAACCCTTTACCTGTTTCTAGAGAATTCCTGTGTTTCACAAACAAATCTTGTTTTCTATGACAAAACCGTTTGAGTTGAATTTGTGTATGATGCCAGCCTTAAAAACTCTATGTGGTTTGTCCTTATAACAAAACTAATCACAATCAATAATTGATTTAAACCTAACAAAGTAATTGTCTTTGACCTAAGGCATTATCACCACTACTGTTGGCTCCTAGGTACCAAGTTCTTACCTGTCTAATACTTACCTGGCTTCAGATACTTATCGATTTTTATATGGTTCCCATCTTCTTCAATCAGATGGTAAATCAGCATTAACCCATTCCCACACAATCCCTCCTTTTTACGCCCCTCAAGAAAACGGCTTTAGAAAACAATGTAGAAAATGGAGAAATTGCTTGTCACAAGCATTTTCTTCATTTTCCACAATGCTTTCTATGCAAAAAGACCAAACAATTTAAAATTCCATCAACTTGAAATTGTCGTCTGCAGCTTCTTTCAATTTGGACCAGTCTAAGATTTTGTTGTGTTGGAATGGGTTAAAGTTGAATCAGGAACCAATGCTGCACCAACCAAGAATGCCACCTTCCCATCTTAAATTGGACCATTTTGTAAACAAAAATACAATGAGGTCCAAAGTAAGCCTTGGACCACAGTAGATCAAATGACAAAATATTAACCTAATTGGTGATTTTAAGGTTTTTGGTGAAGTTTTGCAGACAGACACATCACAGACAGATGAACAGGCAGACAGACGGGTCTATGCATAGGTCGGTATAGAAACGGGCTGTAATCATATATAAGTTTTTCTTAACCAGTGTATTTCCAGGTTACTTATGGAAATTACCGAAGTATCATACGGCTGCTAGCGAGTTCAAGAACAAGCTAATAAGTCTTTGGGTTCTGCTCACGCTAAAATAAGACAACACAAAATTTCCCAAATACTGTATTTTGATAGGTATGCAGATAATGAATTTTAATTTTAGTATGAATAGGTTAAAAGCAGCAATTGTATGGCCATGTATAATAGCATTGGTAATACTTGGATGATATTGTTAAGGAAGAGGAAAATATAGGGTGAAACATTGAGAAATGTCAGGGAAACTCACTGTTTTGTCAGCAAATTGTCAGAACCCTGAAAGGTCCAATTTTTGTGACACTATCCTCTTAATTTAATGAAATCACATGCAACTTTTATCTTCAACCTCTTTACACCTCTGAAGAGAAAAGCCTTGGAAAATATTGTGTGAAATGGGGAAATTTCATGTATTATGCAATTTCTTCATTTTCCACAATGTTTTCTATCCAAGAAGATGAAAAGAATTAAAATTCGATAAATTTGATGTTGCTGTCTGCAGTTTCTTTCAATTTGGGCCAGTTTAAAATTTTGTTGGAACGGGTTAACCCATTCCAACACAGTGACGCTTTTAGACGCCCCCAAGAAAAAAGCTTGGGAAAACATTGTAGAAAATGAAGAAATTGCTTGTAACAAGCAATTTCTTCATTTTCCACAATGTTTTCTACCAAGAAAGTGGAAAAAATCTAAAATTTCATAAAGATTATATTGTTGTCTGCACCTTCTTTCAATTTGGACCAGTCTAAAATTTTGCCATGTGGTAATGGGTTAACCCATCCCACTCACTGTAGCCCGCTGACGCCCCAAAGGAAAAGAGATTTCGAAAACATTGTGGGATATGAAGAAATTGAATGATACAAGCTATTTCTTTATAATCCAAAATGTTTTTTACCTTAAAAGGCAAAACATATAAAATTTGATCAACAAAAAGTGATCATCTGCAACATCTTTGAATTTTGAGCAGTCTGAAATTTTTGTCTTGTGGTAAAGGGCTAATACTTGATAATAAGTAGAGCAAAGGGAATCTATTATTGTGATAATTTTGCAGATCTAAAATTTGCAGGTGTCGACACTAACTTTGCTTCAGTGGGATCCCACAGGAACGCCTACCAATTACTTCAGGGTTTCCTCCAGAAAATCAGGGATCACTCATTGAAATACATTAACTCATTCACATACAATCCTGCCCTGATAAGCCCAACTTGAAAAAAAAGCTTTTGAAAACATGGTGGAAAATGAAGCAACTTCTTCATTATCCACAATTTTTTCTACAAAAACAAGCCAACAAAAAATCAGGAGCATTAGTTGATAGATCTACTGTACTCGAGAAAAATTGAAGGATCCTGATAGAATCCCAAGCCTGGGATTGCTGGGGTTCCTTCCAATTTTCAGATCCTGGGACACTGTAAGTGTCGACCCCTGATTTGTTGTCTTGTAATTTGTTAAGCTATATTTGCCCATTTTTGTCATCCAGTAACAGGATACCTACAATTGTCTTACAGATCTCTTTTTGTTAATCATTTCAACCTATTACCAGACAAAAAAATGTGTAGGCTGGGACTTGCAGACAGCAATTTGTAGTTGATAAATTTTTTGAATTTTTGTTTTGTCTTAAAGGATAGAAAAAATTGCGGATAACATTTTCCACAAGAATTCAAAAAAAAATCTAGATGGATGTACAAAAGCAGGATATGGGAGAATTGGTTAAAAAAAGAAAATACGGTCAAATATAAATTCATCAAATTATTTTACTATATCACTTCAGGTCGGAACAAAGAGATCATCCTGGAGAGTAATTTCTACATTAGCCGAGAAGTCGGGGAGTGAAAACATTAACACAGTTAAAGAATATCAACAGAAAATTGAGAAGGAATTGAAGAATGTTTGTGACGAAGTTTTGGGGCTTATTGATCGATTATTGAAGAGCGAGAAACTTGGAGCAGAGAGCAAAGTGTTTTACCACAAGATGAAAGGAGATTACTATCGCTACCTTGCAGAAGTTGCACGGGCTGACACAAAGAATGATGAAGTCATTCAGATGTCGAAACAGGCTTATACCGCAGCACAGGAATTTGCTGAGGAATTACCTAGCACACATCCTATAAGACTTGGACTGGCTCTGAACTTTTCAGTTTTTTATTATGAGATTATGTCAAAGCCAGATGATGCGTGTACGCTTGCAAGAAAAGCTTTTGATGATGCGATAGCTCAGTTGGACGATTTAAAGGAGGACTCTTACAAAGATAGCACGCTAATCATGCAGCTGCTAAGAGATAACCTCACACTTTGGTCGACACAAGATAATGCGGGCCAGGAAGAGCCAGAACAAGATAATTAGACTAATAATGTTGCAATTTTTACCTACTTCAAGATTTTGGATCCCAAATGAGATCGGGAAAAATCAGCTGTTTGAGGACTGCTTATTTGTTCTGTAATTGGACTTTCTTTGCAATATAAAATCTTACTTAAGGTAGCCTGGTCAAATCAAAACTTTAAATAAGATATAGTGATGGTAATCTTAATCTGTTATTTCTTCTCCCAACCAAATGTTGCAGGCACTCGTCAGAGAAGACTTGACTGGAGGATTGCAATGAGTGCACACATTATATTGTTTGTTGGGACAATTAATGAATTACTTATGAAATGACTCCCCCCATATTGAGGTCTGACAAAGATCACATTGTATGAACTGACAGATCTTCATAGTTCTTGCTGTCTCATCAGTGCTTTGAAAGAGGGAGTGATTTTAATTTGAAAAAAATTAAAAATTAAATTAAAATTCTGTTATTTGTCAACCAAACCCTTTGTTCTGAGTACTCAATGGAATCATCTCATCAAGAAAATTTCAATGATTACTTGCAGGGTAGAATTTGGAAGAAAAATTACTGATTTGAATTGTCATCACTGACTTTGAAGCTCTCTGCTTGTGTAGAAATATTACAGCATCAGCAGGGGTCGATATTAACCCTTGTCATGCTGAACCCGGAATATTCCGGTTTTGGCAAGAGATGTAGACCAAGATCAGCCTGCACATAAGTGCAGTCTGATCTTGTCCTACACCTCCTGCTTGTAATTTTAAAGCAAGAGTTGTTTATGAAATTGATTTCTTAAAAAAACATTGATTTTTGAACAAAAAGTTCTATCAGTGCTTTCAGCCCTTTGATTTTACAGCAATTCAGTTAAGTAATTTATATAGCACGACAAGGGTTAACCTTCTTCTGTCTCAGGACCAAATGAAGGATGGCTTGCTCCGCCCCTGACTCTAACGGCCACACCCACTGACTCTGACAGGAAGTCCTGCTTTGATTTTCAACAGCATTATATTTGCAAAACTTATGACCAGTAGCATGTAACAAAAAGTAGGATGGTTGGTTGTAAGCTGTAGTTAAGCAGTTGAAGCCACCAAATCAACGAAAATGTTTCACATAAACGGCGTCCAAAATGAATAATTTGATTAGCCTTTTTTTCTTTGATTTACAGCTACGATTGGTCAATTGAGAGATGGCTTGCCATGACCCTTGACCTCTGACAGGGCAATTCAGCTGAGATACCAAACTCCATTAGATTGCAAAATATATGGTCAGGAACTCGAAAAAAGAAGAAAATCATTGGTTGGAAACCTAGACCTCTTACTAAACCTGTAATAAGCTGTAGTTACGACACTTAACTAATTTCCACTTTAAAACTTTAGACTGGACCAAAATCAAAGAAAACGCAAACAACAATTTAAGATTGACCAAATTCTAAAATTCTTCGTCGCATAGGGTAGAAAACATGGTGGAAATAGAAGAAATTGCTTAATACAAGCAATTTCTTTGTCCACAATATTTTTAAAAGTGTGATTCAGCTACTGTCTCTCTTTCAGGATTGTGAGTGTTTGAGAGAGACTCAATAAGCTTAAAGCTTTATTCAGAGTTGAATCAAAAGATTTTTGCATAAACTAATAATCATAGGCCTCAGGCCTGAGTATAGTTGATATACAGTACCTGATCAGCAGAAGAAGTGTGATTGTTTGACTGGAAAGAAATCACTGATTTTTCCGATTTTATTTGGCATTAAAATCATTTAAATACATAAATCATCTCTAGCTTCCACAATTTGAACTCGCTCTTGAAATTTGAAGGACAAAAACTGGCCATGAGGGAAGCGCCAAATAAAGTGGTGGTCAAATTACCAGAGCGTAATCATTGATTTGTGTAAATTTTCTGAAATTTAACCCTTCCCCACACAATCCCATTTTTTACGGCCCTTAAGAAAAAAGTTTTGGAAAACATTGTGGAAAATGAAGAAATTGCTTGTATCATTTAATTTTCCATCATTGAAATTGTTGTCTGTAGCTTGTTATATTTTTACCAGTCTAAAATCTTGTTGTTTGGGTATGGGTTTACCGTTAAAAGGTTAAGTCCAAAATAGGAATATGATATTTTGCATCATTTACAAACATTGATTATTTACTCAATACAGGGGTATGGAAATACTGATTTGCTCCACTTGTCCCTGGACAAGAAAGACATGATTTCTTAACCCTTTCCCAAATGAGAAAATTTTAGACTGCTCCAAATTGAAAGGAGTTGCAGTTTATGAAATTTTAGGTTTTTTCGACTTTCTGGTAAGAAAATATTGTGTAAAATGAAGAAATTGCTTGTTACAAGCAATTTCTTCATTCTAGACAATATTTTCCAAATTGCTTTTCTTAAAGAGCGTCAAAAAGCGTGTGGAAACTGGTTGATTCCATTGTAAAATTCTACCCGAAGTATGAATTTATTAGCACCACTGGAATAGGATCATATTTTTATCAATAATATTGATAGCATATTAGCCATTTTAGAAAAAATTATTATCTGAATTTTCTCTCTGCTTTAACCCTTGTCATGCTGAATAAAATACCTGTTTAAAATTGCACCCAAATCAAAGGACTGAAATCACTAGAAGTGCTGGTTCTAGGTTAATATTTCGTTAAAAAACTGATTTTATAAACAAGTCTGGCTTGAAAGGGATAAGTAGGTGGTATAGACTAAGAAAATATGCCACAGGAATATTCCTTGTTCAGCATGACAAGGGTTAAAATCAAGTCCATGATTCTAATAATTTTCTTAAATAGAGGGTTCAATTAGAAAGAGGGGATTTCCATTGTATGCCTATGACCTCGATTGTCCTTAGAGACTACAAGACTTGATTGTTTTGATTTTGTACAATTTTTTGTCCTGGTTAATAGAATATCTCGTGTAGTGATATATTTTATGAATAATAGATGTCTGATTTTGTGTTGTTTTTGTGACAAAAAAAATTTGGTAAGATCTTGCTGTGTTTTGCTGTTGTCTGTCTTGATGGATTTCTACAGATCAAAAAGGCCCATCTCCAGTTGTTTATAGAATTTATATTAGACTATTCCAGAGCCTCTCATTTTTGATGCATTAACTACCATATCATTTTACCTGTTACCAGACGACAAGATATTAGACTGGTCCAAATTCAAAGAAGTTGAAAATCTTAGTGTCAAGTTGTTAAATTTTTTTAAAAAAAAACATTGTCTTTGTGGTTAAAATACACTGGGAATTGAAGAAATTGCTTTAAACAAGCAATTTTCTTCATTTTCCACAATGCTTTTCGAAGATTTTAAATAAGTGGGGCATCAAAAAGTGTGATTGTGTGGTAATGGGTTATTTGAGATCATAGAGACCAGAAGTTAGCTTAGAAGTCAGATATTTGCTGCTAATTTTGTGATACCTTTTTGTTGAAGTAGCAACTTTAACACCATAAGATTATTGAAGCTATAGATGCTTATAGACTGATGTTTAGTTCACCAACAAATAATTCTTCTTTTTTATCACGTGATTCTGGCCACAAATTTACCAAAAAAATGCAGTTTAAAATCAAAGTGGAACATCCTTTCGGACTTATTGGCAGGGCCACCGGAAAAAGTGGGCGGGCCAGCAATTGGTCATAAACCAAAGGAATGCAAGTACACTAGAATGCAAGTACAGTGTCCTTTTTTGACCAAAATAAGAAGAAAATATTGGCCCCACCTCCTGGAATATATTTTTCCTCCTCTTTTAGAAGAAAATTTCCCTTCCTAGGTGAAGTTTTGTCAAGTATTGAAATATCCTTTGTAAAGCTGGACCAAATTAATAGAAAAGGTTTAAAACTTAATGAAATGTAATATGATGTTTTTACTTTCTAATACTAGACAATTATTTTCATTAAATGTGAATAGCAATTTTTCCCCTCACTGAACTTTTCGTTTAAAAATTTCCCTCTGTAAAGGGCATTGACCCCCTTCCCCCAAAATCAAGAAAAAACGCTTGAGTAATAATGTGAAAACTTGGAATTATTAACCATAAATTCCTTTTGAACCCTTTTCCTGTTTAACCCCTGGTTTTTACGTCCATGTGATTTTATACTTGAGGAAACATTGTTGGAAAAGAAGAAATTGCTTGTAACAAGCAATTTCTTCTTTTCCCACAATATTTTCTACCCTCTTGGTTGGTTACTTTTCAAATTACATGTACTTTTAGTTGTTGTCTCAAACTTCTTCATATTGGACAAATCTAAAATTTTGCAAAACAGTTGAAACTGCCTTTTAATCAAAGGGCTGAATGCTATTGAGGCAGTAATTGTGGCTCAATATTTCTTTTGGAACTTGATTTTATGGTCAAATTTGGCTTAAAAGGGACAAACAGGTGGTGATGACTAAGATCAGACTGCATTTATATGCAGGGTGATTGTTCTGTATACATCCTATCAAAGTAGGAATAATCCGGGTTCAGCTTCACAAGAGTTAATAAATGAACTTTGACTTACATTGATAGATCATTGAAAGAAATGTTTGACTGGAAGATTACTAATGGAGCATTGTGTTTGGTAAAGATATCTTATTTTTCGTTTTAGAATGTCGATTTCAGTTTAGAGTAGTAAGGGTTCCTTACTTTGTAACATTAATATTGTTATAATAGAAAAATATTGTTGAAAGATGTCAAGATAAATCCTGTATATTCTATGTTCAGTATAAAGATACATATCAATGGGTCAGCCCAAAACAATTGTAACTGACAAAAAACATATGTGCAGTTGCAACTGTTTTGCGCTGACCTTGCGATATATGTTACTTCTCAATCAGAGTGGGACCATCTGAAATGAGCTACCTTATTTTTAAACAAACTTTGGATTAATCAAAGATAATCAGATTTGATCGCACCTCTAGAGAATCTGGAGGGAAGACAATCAAAATTTTTTATCTCTCCTCTTAATCCTACGTTTTTGGTAGTCATTAGAATGTTCTTTACATTGCAATTCTATGAGAAAGTTAATATTTCTTTTGAAAATTTGATTGTGAGCAACTCTGACTTGAAAGGGCAAGCAGTTGCAGAAGAAAGTTCAGACTGCACTATATGCAGACTTTTTTTGGCTATAATTCCTTCAAAAGAAGCAATATTCTGCTTTGAGCATGATCATTCTGGTACAGAAAATATTCCAAAATGTTTTAAGTTTCAATCCTGGTCTGCTTGCACGGTTGATGTGGTCTTACTAGGATTGATACTGTTCTCTCTTGAGCATTGATATTTTGTATGGGTACCAGTTTGCAAAACAGGTCCCTAATTGTTTGAAACATTTTAACTTGTGAACATGTTATGGGTATACCGGTATATAAACTAATGACTTCTACAATTATGGTTATATTGATCGTTGTATTTTCAATGCTTTGCATACAGTGTTCAGAAAAATTTTCCTTTATTATCAAAGTTTGATAATATCTATTCATTTGTGTGTGTCATCTTAGACTAAGTACATTAATTTCGAATACTAAAGTAATTGACAGCTCAGAGGCCCAATCCACTTGCCTCAGACAGGAGGCTCTACTTAAATATTAAATGGATTTATTATGGTCAGTAACTTTTCTAAGTAAAATGATTGGCTGGTGATGTAAATGTTATAATTAGAGCTTGATTTAAGTTATGGTTACAACATTTAAACCCATTATCACTCAGTGATGCTTTTGACGTCCCTATAAAGTAGTACAATGTACTATGGAAAACATTGTGGGAAAAGGGGAAATGGCTTGTGAAAAGCCATTTCTCCATTTTCCACAATGTTTTCTACCATATTCATTGATCATTTTTCAAACTAAACTGACTTTGAAATGTTGTCTGCAACTTCTTTCCATTTGTTGTTTGGTATGGGTTAAGTCATCAAATCAACAAAAATACTTCACTTAACTGTCAACCAATGTTGGACTTCAAATTTCACTTCTGGTCTAAATGTATCTTTTGATGGGTCTATTTTAATTGGTCAGTTGGATTATATAATGACCTCCTTTAGTAATAATACTCAAAGGATAGATTGAAATGGATAATCCAAGTATATCATGTCCATTGTAGTGGTGTGGAAATAAAGATATTCTCCTTTTGTCCCAGGACAAGTATAAAGATATTCTCCTTTTGTCCCAGGACAAGTAAGAATGTATAGCAGAGTGGGTGAAATTCAGAAAAAAATGAATGTGGCATTCTTGAAACAAGCAGTTTCTTCTTCCACAAAGTATGGTTTTATTTCAAATTGCACCCAAGTTCCACTGTCATCGGATCATCTGAAACCTCTATTGATTTTGACCAGTCTAAATTTGGAAAAAACGGGAAAGGGTTCAAAATGGAGAAATATTTTTGCTCTTGGCAGTTCTTTTGGAATGAATGACAATTACCCTGCCTTGCTAGAAACTCTTTTCTGAAACAACCATTATTTATCAACTCTCTAACATGTCACATTTGCAAATGGCCCTTTGTAGAATTCCTGTATGGTTCCCTTTTGTGTGACTGGTCAAAATCCATGTGTCGGGACAACACTGTACTTAGTGTAGTTTATTGTATACAAGACTTGGTACAGTCTGCTGCTCACCTTTTTAACCCATTACCAAATGGCTAAATTGTAGACTGGCCCAAATTGAAGGCAGTTGCAGACAACAAATTAAAGTTTATTAAATTCTGGATTTTTCCAACTTTCTGGGTAAAAAACATTTTGGAAGATGGAGAAATTGCTTACAATAAGCAATTTCTTCATTTTCCACAATTTTTTTTTAAAGCTATTTTTCCTTGGGGGTGTCTGAAAGCATCACTGAGTGGGAATTGGTTAACCCATTTCCTGGCAATAGAATGTTAAACTTGTCCAAATTGAAAATAGATGCAGACAACAATTTCAAGTGGATGGAATCATAAAAATCACTGTCTTTCTGGATAGAAAACATATTTGGAAATGAGGAAATCGCTTGAAACAAGCAATTTTTTCATTTCAAACAAATGTGTTCCAAAGTTTATTTCTTGAGTGGATGTAAAATAGCAGGGTTGTGTGGTAATGGGTTATAATATTTCTTGTCTTCTATCATTATGTATTGTGTTTGTTTGAGTAAGGAATATATATTTTGGTTGTATAAGGTATATTATTGCATTACTATTACTGCCATGATTGTACAAGTAGCATAAACTTTACTATATTCTTGCACTATAGTGACTTGTGCTAAAAGGTCTCTTAACCCATTCCAACACAAGAAAATTTTAGACTGGTCCAAATTCAAAGAAGCTGCAGATGACAATTTCAAGTTGATGGAATTTTAATTTTTTTCGTCTTTTGGGATAGAAAACATTGTGGATGATGAAGAAATTGCTTGTTACAAGCAATTTCTTCATTGTCCACAATGTTTTCCAAAGCTTTTCTCTTGTGGGGCATAAAAAGGAGGGCTTGAGTTGGAATGGGTTAACACGTTACCAAATGGTGACATTTGAGACTGGTCCTAATTCATAGAGGTTGCAGGCCACAATTTTAGGTTGATGAAATTTTAAAAAATCTGTCTTTTGGGGTAGAAAATATTGTCGATATTGAAGGAATTGTTGGTACGAGCAATATCTTTATAGTCCACAATGTTTTTTTTAAAACTGAAATACTAGAAAGTTACAAAATACATCTACAAAGTATATCAAAGTTATTCTTCATATATAAATCAGTTCATTTCCATGCAATGACGCATTTTGGTGCACCCAAGAAAAATAATCTGGAAAGCAATGTGTAAAATGAAGAAATCACTTGTTATAAGCAAATTTCTTCATTTTACACAATGTTTTCTTCACACAAAGTTTGGGGAAAAAAACACTAAAATTTCATAAACTTTAAATCGTTACCTGCATCTCCTTTCAATTTGGACTTGTCCAAATCAAGTTCATAGAATTGATTTTATCAGAGTGGTGATTCCTTTTAGTATGGCAAGTCATAGTTGGGTATAACAACATTTCCATTTTTTCCTCATCAGCAGTATTTCATTCTGGCACTAAAATTTTGCTATACATACTCAAATAGTTAATTTTTGCACAAATATTAGCTGCTGTATGCTTCTCATTTTTTCTTTCCATATTCATTCTTGGTATTTCTGAAAGTCTCTGGAATCTAAACTATTTTCATCAATGCAGTCTTAAAATATAAGCTGAAAATTGAGTATTTGAGAAAAATAAGTTCAAGAAGCCAAATTGTAATATTTGTCAGACATATTCTTCACCTCAGGAAATGCCGACAGAGTTGGAATATATTACTGACACTTAAGATTGTTTTTAAAAAGGCTTGGAAAATTGGAAAAATGTTTTAGTATTAAATGAAGTTAAGTGCTTGAACAAAGAATCTCACATATTTCCTATTTAGAATTACATGTATTAGTTATATTATACTCGCATTCAATCAAGATATACTTTCTATTCATTTAACTGGAAATGGAAATGATTAATTTATTCTTATTACCGTATTAGTCTTAATGAATTATTAGAAAACTAACTTTCATGTTGGCAATCATTGACATTTCACATTTCCATTTTGTGATTGAAAAGCATAATGCTAAACATACTGTGAAACGGTAACATTGTAAAGCTGAAATCTTTCCTAGAAACTTATTTTGAAAAAATAATAGTTGTCTTTTCTAAAAATTAGATTGAAATGATAGTATTTTCTATAAATATCATCAAGTAATTATCTTTATTTTGCTTTCTCAATAACTTTTGTACTAAGGTTTTCTTAAATCTAGGGTAAAGAATAAGTGGATAGTTTTTGTTGATACTAACTAAATGTGTAGTGCCAGTCTTCGGGAGAGGGGTGTGATTAAAAGGCCTAAATGACTATCTCGTTGCCACAAATTCCTGCTTTTGGATGCCCCCAAGGAAAAAGCTTTTGAAAACACTTTGAATAATGAAAATTGCTTGCTACATGCAATTTCTTCAATATCCACTGTGTTTTCCATCCCAAAGATGGATTTGAAAATTTCAAAAACTAATTATTATTGTCTGCATTGTCATATAATTTGAAACAGTCTAAAAAAATTTTGTCCGGAAATTGGCTAAAAATGGTATAGGTACCTACAACATTCTTAGACTCACCCTTCAATTTCCACAAGCATTTGGTTTGCAATTACAATTGTTAAGACTATAATGTTCCAACGTAATTGTTATTTGGATAATTGTAATTTTATGTAGAGAGGTATCAAATTGAAACAAATCCAGTTCTTTTATTGGCTGTGTTGAAAAATAAAAATGACAATTTTGAAACATTATGTTAAAACGGATAGATTTTCCTGATATATATATATATTGTCATTTGAACTTGATTTTCTATGTTGTAAAATCTCAGTTTCCGTCTTATATGTCATCATTTAGAATTTTAAATAAACTCTTTTCAAGTCTGGAAAAAAGGACTTTGCTTTGATCTGTTAGCTCCTATGTCAAATGTCATAAATCAAAATATGTTAAAAAAATATTTGTCTGAACTAATATTTATTTATACTCTACCTACGAAGTAAATTGGCTGTATTGGTTTCACCATACATTTTCTTCCATCCAAATTTCCATCCATAGACTTTTGTCGTCCATGTGCTCTCCCTCTAGAATCAATTGCCCTACAGCCATGAAACTTCAGGCAATTGTTGCCATGTTCCAAGGAATTGCGCTATTGTTTTGGGGTCAAAGGTCAAGGTCACAATTGAACTTTGATTGAAAACATTTCCATACTCTAGCTCATTAGCCATTTGATCTTGGACTTTTAAACTTAACCCTTGTCATGCTATATTAAAATCCTACACAGAATTGCTTTAAAATCAAAGAGTTGGCAGCATTGGAAGGTTTAAATGGGGGTCAATATTTCTCTTGAAAATTTTCTTTTTAAACAAATCTGTCTGAAAGGGGACAAGTATGAGATGTAGACTAATATCAGATTACACTTATGTGCAGGCTGACCTTCGTCTATACCTTCTGCCAATATAGGAATATTCCGGGTTCAGCATGACAAGGGTTAATAGCAATCTTATCTATGAACCTAGGAAATGCCTTAATACTTTTGAGAAACATAGGTCAATGGTCAACTGTGCCACAAAGTGGCAAAATGCTGATGGCTGTATAATTCAGCTTCGTAACAATTGTGGTTATAGATTCACAAATTTTAAGTCCCCGGCGGCGGCACATGTTCTTTCCGACATTTGTCTAAGTCGCCGCGATATAAGTGAAATACTGTTAAAAGTGGCGTTAAACCCATTCTACCAATCAATCAATCACATATTTTAAGATGATCTGCCACTGTTTTTCGCCACTTTGAGATCATGTGCAACCCCCTATTCTATAGCTCAAACTTATGAGTCAAAAAATGGTATAATGGCAGTTCGGGGTATTGTGTGCATATTACTTGTGGAGCTGTAGCTTGGATGAGGATATCAACTTACAAGCATTTTAGGTCACCTGACCGAAAGGGGGGTGGGACAAAGGTGGGGGGCACATAAGCTTACATAGTGATAGCTTTGAAAATATTTTTCTACCAAACCAAAATACCTACAACTCTGATATTTGGTATGTGGCATCATCTAGTGGACTTCTATCAATGTTGTATACATTATAACCCGTTCCCGGACGTCACAAGTTTAACATAGGCTTACATGGTGAAAAATTAAAAAATCTTCTTCTCCAAATATAGAGGGCTTAGAGCTTTCACATTTGGTATGTAGCTTCATCTAGTGAATTTCTATCAAGATTGTATAATTCATGGCCCCAGAGACAGAATTAGCCCATTCCCGGACGTAACAAGTTTTACAAAGGGCTTATACAGTGAAAATTTAAAACTGTTCTTTTTCCAAACAGGAGGGCCTAGAGCTTTAATATTTGGCATACAGCATCATCTGGTGGACCTCTATCAAGATTGTAAAAATTATTCCCTCAGGATTAAAATTAGCCCATTCCCGGATGTCACAAATTAAACATAGGCTTATACAGTGAAATTTGTAAAAATCTTCTCCCAAACAGGAGGGCCTAGAACTATGATATTTGGTAAACAGCATCCTCTTGGCGACTCTATCACGATTGTACAAATTATTGCCTCAGGATTAAAATTAGCCCATTCATGGTTATCAAATTTAACATAGGCTTATATTGTGAAAACTTTAAAAATCTTCTTCTCTCAAACAGATAGGTCTAGAGCTTTGATATTTTGTATGTAACATCATCTGGTGGATCTCTATCAAATTTATAAAAATCTTCTTCTCCCAAACAGGAGGGCCTAAAACTTTGATATTTGGTAAACAGCATCCTCTTGGCGACTTCTATCAAGATTGTATGAATTATGACCCTAGATTCATAATTAGCCCATTTCCGGACGTCACGAATTTTACATAAGGTTTATATAATGAAAAATTAAAAATCTTCTTCTCCCAAACAGGAGGTCCTACAGCTTTGATATTTTGTATGTAGCATCACCTGGTGGACCTCATGGCCCCAGGGTCAGAATTAGCCCGTCCTGTGATGTCCCAAGTTTGAAATATGCTTGTTTGGGAAAACTTTTAGAAATCTTAGTTCTTTGATATTTAGTATGTAGCATAATCTGTTGGACTTTTATTAGTTTTTGTGCTCTTTGGACACAGACGACCGATAAGGCCCCATGGGCGTCTTGTTGTTTTTCTAGTTGTATCATTTTGATACGAAACTGTAGACTGGAGACTGTAAGGTACCTGCATCCTGATATTCTATAGAGTTAAGTCAAAGTGCTTGTATGGTTTAACATCTCTTTGAACAGTCCTTCAATTATATCATGGCAAAGTTCACTATGTGCTTCTTGGACCCAACCACTTCTAAGCGGGGGCTCTGAAATTATCCTATCAAGATATACCCACCTTTTCAGTGATATGATCTGGATTAAAACGCATAATTTTGTATTTCAGTTCCTCTAACTCAACCGCTGCCTCAACCGCTGATCCACGGAGAAAAAACTCACATAAAAGAATTCTATACTTGAAATGTGTTTCTCAAATGGGTTGGTTTCCAGTTTGTGGCCAAGAAATTGGCCATGCAAGCATGTATAACAATTTTCAAACTATGTGTTGAGTATTAGCAGATCAGTCAGTGGCTTCTGTTAGTAAAATAAACAATTGGACAGTTTATACGAAGATCCGCAATTATGAGGGTTGGCTACCAAAACAAAAGAACACAGCGTATTCAAACTATAGTTACGGTGTTAGCGTCGTCTTTAAGGTTTTTCTTTTTAGCTTCACTGTTAGAAAGGCAGTGGGCTATTATCATTGTGTTGTGCCCGTTGTTGATCCGTCTGTGTTTGTGTCTCAATCCATTAACTTTTACTGCACAGTTTTCAAAAATTTCACAGGAATGATCCTTCGGTGACGCATTATCAAGTATTTTGATCTGATAAAAAATATGGCTCACTGACAGGGCTAATTTAGATGATAAATTAGCAATCGAACAAGTATCAATAAAGATATAGATGATTTATCATGCTCCTAAAAGGGCGAGCATATTGCCGCCGCTTCGTCTGTCTGTCCGTCCGCCTCAATTTCTCCATAACCCTTGGGCAAAATTGGATAAAACGTCACAAGGAATTCGTTATGATATTCCGCTCATGGGTTTCCCTGTTTTGGGTAGTTCCAAGGCCAAGGTCACATTTGAAGGTTAAACATTAAACTTGAGCTTTTCCAGAGTATAGTTCCAAAACTTATGGGTGGATTTCAATAAACCTTGTTAGAAATGTTCTCTATCACTAAGTACTATTGAAAGAAATTTTCAGATAGCTCCAAGGTCAATGTTGCAGCTCTAGTTCAAACGTTTAAATAAGGCATATCCGGAGGTAAGCTCCTAAAAGTATGGATGGATTCGAAATAATTTTGCACAATTGTTCTTTATCATCAGTAGATGTTCCATTTGAAACAAATTTTCAGTGAGCTCTAAGGTCTGGAGAAGGGCAAGCATAAAGCTGTCGCTTCGTCCGTCCGTCCGTCCGTCCAAACCATTTTCCCCGTTTATATCATACTGTTTTTGACGGGAGTAAATTCGGGGAGCATAATCCGTCTCTAACGGCTCCTGTTCAGCTTAACAGTCTTAACACATTACCACGCGTCAAAATCTTAGACTTGTCCAAAGTAAAAGATGTTGCAGACGACAGTTTTTGGAGAGCAAATAGCTCTACTTTGGCATTGCCTTTATTCAATTTGGTGTCGGACAAACATTTTTGAACTACATTCAGAAAATTGTGAGGGCTAGCAGACAATTAAGACGGATAACAATCAAATATTCTCTCGATTCATGTATGCAGAATGAATTTGCTTGTTCGTCTGATAAATCTTGTTTAATCAAGCAAGTCTGAAAGCGCCTCTTGCACAGATTATGAAAGAAAGAAAAAAAACGGCTTTCAAATTTCCATTTATACATTGTGAAATGCTTTCAGACAGATGAAAGAAAAAAAAATGACTTTCAAATTTCCAACTATACAATGTAATGCTTTTAGACAGTTGAAAGAAGGTGATTAAATTGATTTTTAACGAAAATGACTTCATATCTGATGAAAGAAAAGAAGCAAAATAAAATTCGCGATACGAGACGCCAAGAACAGCCCGAATGGAACCGGAATTCATCGGGTAAATACGTTCTAAATACGCTAATGACGTGTCAATTACGTCATTAGCTTTCGCTAGCAATACAGAAGACATCGACATTACCCGGAGACTCACGATCCCCTCAAATAAATTCCGATGTGGCAAAGTAGTGCATATAGAACATATCACATTAGATTAAAATTATAGTGAACTTTGTAGATTTAACAAGAAGAAAGAGTATTTATCGTGAATAACAGTATTAATAACTATTGAGAAAGCGGATAATTTCCTTCTTTCAATTTTACATGAAATTTTGGTCAAGGGCCGCTGTAAAAACAAAAACGATGTACCTTTACTACGGTTCAAAGGATTTCTTTTTAAATCGGGTCATACCATGGATTCACTTAATTTTGCATTTTTATTGTTATTCTAAAGACAGATGTGTAGCATATTCTAAGTTTATAGACGGATTCAAATCGGAACCATTTTTTAAGTTTATATTATTTCATAATCCTTCTGTTACTGGAAGGAAAATAGTGTGTGTAATGAAGAAAGTGTTTTTTGTAAGCTATTTCTCCATTTTCAACAATGTTTTCCAGAGCTTTTTCTTCGGGAGATGGTGTAGGGAATTTTTTTATAAAAAAAATCCCTGAAACTTACTATTGATACTTTCACATAAAGTTTGATTATAATCAAAGCACTGAACGTACTGTTGATGGACGTCCGTGTTGGCATAGTAGAGTGATATGGCGATTTGCTGTAAAAAATGGCAATTTTCATATACATGTATATAATCTTTTTTAAGCATAACCTTGCGCCTAGCCCGGTCTGTTTAATAGGTACATGTAGTGTAGGTTGTTTTCTTTTCTAGAGTCCTGAGCACGATCACAAATTTGGAAAAATTTGCCATTGTTACACATGCACGCCATTTTTCTTTCACCGATTGACATGTGATAAGTAATTTGCCTGTTAAGTTGGTTTAGCAGCTACACGTGGAATGAACCATATTTATTGTTGCACTTGTACATGTTACCGGTGTGAAAAATGGCATGAAACCATGGTTTGGACCACCTACCAGCCGGTTTTTTTTTTGTTTTTTTTTTTTTTTGAAATACAACTGAAAAGCACGTTAAACCAAATTCACTAGATCGCAGTCTAACTAGCCTTCAAGATCAATACATGTATATATATTTTCTAATTTTCCGATATCCTTTTCTGAAGACATTCCACAAATAATGAAGATATCATCTAAGAAACTTGAACAACATTAGATAAACAATATTCTCCTGTAAGTAACAGGAAATCTTTTAAACCTTCCGTTATCCAGTAGAAGTATAAACCATTCCCACATAACGACGTTTTTAACGTCCATGAAGAATTGCACTAAACGAATCATTGTGAGAAAAGGAGAAATAACTCGTTTCACAATGTTTTCTACTCTATCCGGACCTTAGTTTTCAATCTTAAAGCGATTTAAAATATAAGTAACTAGTACAAAATGGTTTCGTTCGGTAATGGATTGAAACTGCTTATTCATGATGATAAACGTCTTTAAATATACATGTATGTAAGTTAATAGCTTATCACTCCTGTGGTATACAGCTGGTATGCTGAGTTCTCAAAATAGAAAGCAAATTACTCACTATACTATTAAAAGAACCATCGTTATTAAAACCGTGACCGCATCTACGCTAAGCGGGTTATTGGTAGGTGTTTTAGAATTTAATAGGAGTCTTTACACGTTCTACGAATTATATAAAATCCTCGCATGACGCCACTTTCAAAATGTACAGTTGTTTGGGGGAGATAGGATTTTAAAAATAATAAATCGAACCTAACTTGGCACTACTTCTCTTATAACATAATAACATCCTACAGGATTTTGCAGACTGGGTAACACAAATGGACGCCTACGGAATAGTTTCATTGCGTTTGCAGACAACAGGTTCATGAAATTTTAAATAATTTGTCTGGGTAGAAAAAAACAAACAAATTCTTAGAAAGCACTGTATATGATCAAAGAAAAATGATACTCTTCTTCGAACAAATTCTGTAGACAGCTGGAAAGCATTTCAATAAAATTTGCTCTCCATCAGTACTTTCATTACTTTAATATGTCAAAACTGTTATTTTGTGGGAATGCGTCAAAGATGTTGTTCTAACAACTAAAAATCCCCATATGTCATATTAAGTAATCATAATTGCAATAAACAATTATTGAAAAACTTGAACAATGAACCGACAAGGCAAAGTTACAAAATGCGGTAGAAATATAAATGTCATAAACTATTATCAAAAGACAACATTTGCTATGTTTTTAATTGGTCATCCCCCTCATTTGAATGTCAAGTCTCATTAGAATTACTTTGACTGAATGCACTGTCGAACAAAAGACTAATGAGTACACACAACTTGTCTTAACCCCTGTCATGCTGAATGAAATTCTTCTTCAAAACTGCATTGCAATCAAAGCGCTGAAAGCACTGGAGTGCCTTGATATTGTGGGTCATTTTTTGTTGCGTTATTCTAGATACAACTGTTAAGTTGAAATGTCGAACAGGTGGTGTAGACTAAGATCAGATGTCTACACTACCTGCCCAAGAAGAAATATCCCGGCTTCAGCATGATAATAGTTAAAGATGTTGTTCAAACAAGTAAATTTCCTCAGAAGTTGTATCATTAACTGTCAATACAATAAATAACTATTGTTAATCAATGAACCAGCAAGGCAATGTTGCAGAATGCGGTAGAAATTAAGATGTCATTAACTATTAATAGAAACACGTTGAAATGCCGTTTTATTGGTCATCTGCCAAATTAAAGCCCTTGACAACCTTCCCCGCCCGTCCCCTTTTCAATGACCCAACAACTGATATACGCATGCATTAAGTACATGCCCTTAACCTGAGCACGAACAGCTGTCATCGTCTTCACCTCCATTCGTGAATGTAAGGAAGCTGGAGTTCAGTGCAAATCAAAAAAAAAAAATATTTTTTTTTGTCTAACCAAATGGGTTTTATATATCTGACGGACATCTAAAAGAAATTTATCTTTAAAGCTGCCTTGTCGGCCCTGGAGAAATTTTAGGTTGCTAATGCTGTTATCATGCATTTTGCAAAAAAGAGTGTCCATGACAACAAAAGAGAAGCAAAATTGTCATTTTAAATTCGTCATCCGTCTTTGCTTAAAACAACTATCTTCATATATTTGTTTGTTCAGAATTTTGCAATATTAAGCCCAATCTATATCATGGCACTCAATTTTGTGAAGGGGTTAATTTAGCTTCTTATTTTGTTTGAGTTAAGATTGCTATATGGTATAGGTAGTTGTCACAGAACCGGAAAGGGGGCGCTGAATGCGAACGTCCTTTGAAAAAAATAGGTCATCAATGCTCACTGAGGCTCCTCAGGGGATCATGCACGATAACATAGGTAGGCACGTTGATTGAGATTTGTCAATACTTGAGGCAGTAATGTTCTTTGGGTAAAGCTCCAACAAAATTGTTAATAGATAATTGGCATTATCTTTGTATTGTTCTATATGTTTTGTGTTGAATTATTCTTATTTCTTGTGCGCTGAATGACCAGAATTATGTCGATACGTCGCAAAGTACCAATCAAGTATGCCTTTCTTTTAAGAGCAGGGGGTATATTACATTGCCCTCGTCGGTTGGTCTTTTCGAATACCACATCTTTGCCTAGGTATAATTTAAGAACTTAATATTAACATTTTTTTAAAAAAATATAAAAACTGACAAAACATTTTTTTAACAAGATTTGATTTGGGTTACCTACTCCAAACTGACTAGGTCAAATCCAAGAATATTTTTGAGGACTTTCTAGAGACAACACTTTTTGCTTTATCTAGCTGAAAATAGAAACTCGTACACTCGTAAATAATTTAATTGTTAGTTTTGTCTATCAAAAACAAGCCTTCTGATTGGTCAAAAATTTTAATTCATACCTCCATGAACAAAATTTTGAGCACGAAGCCATTTTGTATGCTTCCTCACAAAATAGTTCCATACAAAAAAGTATGAACAGTTGTAAAGTTTTGCTTTGTTCGCTCCATACTATTAAATTATAAGAAATGAAGGGAATATTTTTTGTTTTCATGGAGGTATGAACCGAAAAAAACTAATCACACTTATGTATGAATCCGCTTCGCGTATTCATACAGTGTGATTAGTTTTTTCAGTTCATACCTCCATGAAAACAAAATATATTCTCTTCATCTCTTAAATGGTACAAAGATAAGAGTAGAAGGAAAACCTTATGGACTCATAAGCTGTCATATTTTCTGCTCATTTGACATGAAAATTCATAAATCGCTGGCCCCGCCCACTTACTACGTTGGCTCCGCCCATTGACTCAGATAGGAAGTTCCACTTCGAATTTACACGGCGTTATTTTACAAATTCTATGGCCAGTAGCGTTTAACCAAGAAGTAGATTGGTTGGTTGGCGACACAAACGGTGTAACTACAGCTTAGATAAGCTGTATTTACGACGTCGCTTAACCAACAAACTTGTTTACAACAAATGGCTACCAATGTCGGAGTTAAAATATCAATACGGGCTGAATGCCAGATGATTTGATTGGTCGATAGATTCCTTTAATGACAGCTGCGAGGTGTCTAGTCAAAACTCAGCTGAGCGACTTAGGACCACCATGGCCTCGTTGTTACTAAGAATCGAATTATGTATGTTATAAAAAAAAATCTTGGGACGAACCAAAAGGACTATATGATCAGTAACTCATAACTTATAAAGAAGTAAACTGCTCTAGTGTCGGCCAGTGTCACTTCCTAGTCTATATTGAATTATTTGATTGGTCGATAGTTTGATTGACAAATCGCCATCCAGGCACGGCCAAGTTCACCGACAAAGCGACAGACAGGAACAAGAGCAAATCATTCGGTGTCGATGGATCAATATGGTCGATATCATAGAAGGTCTCGCTATCACAAGTACGAACCTATCAGTGACGGTTCGACGGATCGCCAGTGTCAATAAAATCAATTATTCTTATTGAACATGATTTTTGAACTCCAATATTTTGTTGATTTGGCTATTTAAACGCCAAACCGTATAGAAAAACCTTTACAACTCCGGATTGCAGTCCAGTAAATTTTAGTTGAAATATCGTCATCAGTCTATAATTTTCAACTTAAGACAGATCGCTATAGTTTGGTTCGATGAACTAACGTGATAAGTAGTGGATTCCAGTGACAGTATTATAAGTTCCGATTTTTTTTCTCTTACGATTTACTTTTCTTTAAAAGATTATGTTTTCCTTGAATAGGCTACGCCGATCATAAATCATTTCTATGATAACCTGTGTATCTGTATAGCCGTGAAATATTTGGATATAAAATTATTACATTGTATATCTTCCCCCAAAACATTCAACAAAATTAATAGGAATACAGTTATCGAGGGTCTAAAGTATCAATGATTATGGCGATTGCAATTATAAGATCAAAATAATTCTACGCGATAAGCTTACATTTCATGAAAGAAGTTACGACATTTTATAAATGTGACTCATCACAATTTAAGGGTTTTTTTTTTATTTGTTTGTTTATTTGTTTTTTAGTTTTTTGGTGTTTTTTTTTTTTTTTTTTTTTATATATATAAAACCATGACGTCGGTGATGGCGTTTTAAATTTGCTAGTCGTTCAAACAACAGTCTCGGTAACAGAGATTAACGAAAACGTCCGTAAGGTTTAGTAATCAGTAAAACAGTCAGTGCCGAAGATTAGCGAACATTTCCGGTGAATAGTCGGGTGCAGTCGATCGTCTCGATCTCAAATGTAAACAATTGATAAGAAAAATATATAATAATCGTCCCAGAGAACTGCAATCATACCCTAATTTTGCATATTGATATTAAGGAGGATATTGTTTAATTTAGTAACCAAAGAAACGATGGATTGTTTAACCCATTCCAACACAAGAAAACTTTTAGACTGGTCCAAATTGAAAGAAGCTGCAGACGACAATTTAAATTTGATGGAATTTTAAATCTGCCAGTATTTTAGGGTAGAAAACATTATGGAAAATGAAGAAATTGCTTGATACAAGCAATTTCTTCATTTTCCACAATGTTTTCCAAAGCTTTTTTCTTGAGGGGCGTAAAAAGGAGGGCTTGAGTCGGAAGGAACATAAGGTCAGTAATTCGAGGCCCCTCCACGCAATAGACCAATATTATAAAGAAAATTGTTTGGGACCCCTTTGGGAAGGAAGATGTGGCTTTAATTCAATACAATACGCTATGAAAATCCAGTCACAAAGTAAATTCATTATACGCGATTATTTATTGCAATGAATTGCTTTTTTCGCCTTCTCTTCTAGACCAAAGGGGTCGGTAATTCGAGTTCCCTCCATCCCATAGACCAATATTGTAATATTGGTCTATAGGGTGGAAATTCTAGACTAATAATGATGATTATGTATCAATCTAGAGCAAAATCATGATGAATTTACCTGTGGTCGCATTTGTTCGGTTAACGCGTGATATTATTGAATCAAATAAATTACAGAAGCGACTACACCATTGAAATTCTCAGCTTCTTGAACTGCCTTGGAAGTAAATATTTTAAATTGTGTCTGTAAAGTTAACATGTTTTAACCAATGACGAAATTACTGTGAATAAATTTAACTTAAACAGATACATCAGATGGAGGGAACAAGCCTTTCACTGTATCCTTATTGGTATTTTAACGATCTGTAAGTCTTTACTTCATTCCGGACATTTCATATACCCGGATATGTGAGTTTGCAGCCAAGACTAACTATATTTACCTTGATGTTTCCTAAATATGCGTAATTACAGACAAGTACAAAAAGTTCTAGTATACATATTCTTGGTTAATACACACCATATATTCCAGTCAATTTTGCCCTATAATATGAAACTTGTTCCAGTAAAACCTAGCTACAATACCGCAGCTCTCATTCTGATAATCTGCTACCTTGCCAGCAAATTATCGGAAAGAGGGCTACGATAACGCAGTTAGTCAAACTGGCACCAAATCACTCGCCCTCTGATAAGACAGACTAAGAGACATGACTTGGGAGATCCATGCTCAAGACATCTCTGTTCTGGCAGTTGTCTCCATCCTTCCAAAAGCAGTATGCAGAACTTGTAGACAAAGCTAACTGATTCAGAGAATAGGTTCCTCAGTCTAAATGGGTTGACTGTCTCATTCAATGGCCACTAGCATAAAGACTTACCTCTGTCTATGTGTGAGTGTGTCTTGGGCTGTGACCTTTTCTTGTCTGAAGGATTATCTACTGCATTAACCCATTACCAGATGGCAAAGTTCTAGACCGGCCCAAATTGAAAGAAGTTGCAGACGACAATTTAATGTTCATAATGTTTTGGATTTTTTCAATGTTCTTGGCAGAAAACTTTGTGGAAAATGAAGAAAGCTTTTTTCTTAGGGGGCGTCTCAAAGCGTCACAGAGTGGGAATGGGTTAACTGATGAATTTCAAAATAATTTGGCACAGTTGTTCCCTTTGATGAGTACTAGTGTCATGCATAAAGTTTTTTTTATTCTCCCAAGTTCAAAGTCGCAACTGAAGATCATGTAACAAGCACAAGCAGGGCATCCATGTCTTTTTACACATTTATAGTTAGATTCTAAATGACACATGATGATTGTAATTTGTAAGTAGAATTTTCAATGATGTAGCCACTGTAACATACTCTTTCTGAAAAGCATTTACATGTATTAGAAATACTGATACTGAAAGTTTAACCTAGTACATATATATCTTCAGGAATAATAACATGAAATTTTTGCCAGTTTTAATAAATATCTAATCTTGGATTGTAGAGATATACATGTATCAAAATGTCAGTTTTGAAAGGAATGGGTTTAGTAATTTGAAAATTACTTGAAAGGTTTTGTTATTTATTGACTCACCCTTGACCTTAACAAGCAATAGAGATCTAGAAGTGCCATTCAACACAATCAGAGAAGCAGAAATAGCATGCGGGACACTTAGTGTAGATCCGGAGCCAAAAAGAGGTCACACCAAGAAGACAATGAGTGTTAAAGGGAACAAATTAAAAGTGTAAGTAACCCTACAGTTGATGAATTTTTAGCTCCAATAGCTGAAAGCCGGTGGGCTAGTATTGTCATGGCATTGTGCCCGTTGTTTGTCCATCTATGCATGCGTCTGCATGTCTGTAAACTTTTACTTTAAAAATCTTCTCCTCAGAAAAAACAGTGCAGATTTCAACCAAATTTCATAGGAGTAATCCTTGGGTGACCTCTATCAGATTCTTTCAAAGAATTTTGATCAGATCAAACAAAATAGCAGTTATGGAAGAGGCCATTAATTATGATAGTGAAAACATTAAAATTATTCTTCTCAGAAACAAGTAGATACAAGTAGATGGATTTCAACCAATTTTGCTGGAATGATCCTTCTGCGACCCTTAATCAGATTCTTTAAAAATATTTTGATTTTTTTTAAAGCTGGGGAGGGAATCATGAGGATGAATTTGAACATCCTTGTTCCAATGAAATCTACTTTGAATTTTCAGCTGCAAAACCTTTGAATTCTAAAATTTTGCAAAACAGGATAGGGAAAAGTGGGGACATACATACACATTTTTCTTTCTAGGTCACCTGACCGAAGGTCATGGTGACCTATTGCGATTGTCCGTCGTCGTGTGATGTGCGTCGTGCGTTAACTTTTTACAGATTCGACTTCTTCTTAAGAACCCTTGGATGGATTTCAATGAAACTTGGCAGGAAGAATCCTTATGGGAAGGCGCCTCAGATTTGTACATGTCATGGAGTTATCTCTGCTTGGGGCTCCATAAGGGGCTAAAAAGAGTACATCTTTAAAAATCTTCTTGTCATGAACAGGCTGTCAGATTAGATTCACATTTGGTATTAAGAGTCTTTATGGCAAGGACTATCAAGTTTGTACAAGAAAAAAAAAATCTGTCAAGACATAATGACAGCTTTGAAAATCTTTTTCTATCTATCAATATTGTATAAATTATAATCCCAGGGTCAAAATTAGCCCATTCCCGGACATCACAAGTTTAACATAGGCTTATAGTGAAAATTTCAAAAATCTTCTCCCAAACTAGAGGGCCTAGAGCTTTTATATTTATGTAGCATCATCTGGTGAGTTTCTATCAAGATTGTATAAATCATGTCCCAAGAGACAGAATAAGCCCATTCCCGGACGTCACAAGTTTCACAAAGGGCTTATATAGTGAAATTTGTAAAAATATTCTTATCCAAACAGGAGGGCCTAGAACTTTGTTATTTGGTATACAGCATCATCTGGTAGACCTCTATCAAGATTGTAAAAATTATTGCTTCAGGATTAAAATTAGCCCATTCCCGGATGTCACAATTTCAACATAGGCTTATATAGTGAAATTTGTAAAAATCTTCTTCTCCCAAACAGGAGGCCTAGAACTTTGTTATTTGGTATACAGCATCATCTGGTAGACCTCTATCAAGGTTGTAAAAATTATTGCTTCAGGATTAAAATTAGCCCATTCCCGGATGTTATAAATTTAACATAGGCTTATATAGTGAAAACTTAAAAAATCTACTTCTCTCTCTCAGATAGGCCTAGAGCTTTGATATTAGGTGTGTAGCATCATCTGGTGGATCTCTATCAATATGGTATGAATTATTGCCCTAGGGCCAATCCCGGACGTCAAGAAATTTAAAAGATGGCTTATATAACGAAATTTATAACTCTTCTTCTCCCAAACTAATAGGCTTAGAGCTTTGATATTTAGTATGTAGCATAATCTGGTGGACTTTATTTGTTTTTGTGCTCTTTGGACTCAGGTGACCCATAAGGCCCTATGGGCCTCTTGTTAAAGATTTCCTTCTTTATTTCTATGTAAAATCAGGGATCACAAAGAAAAGGGCTAATTTTCAGAGTACGGTAACTCTATGAAATATTTTGGTAGATGGTCAATAGATGATGATTTATACAAAACATCAAAGCTCTAGGCCTTATGGTTTGGGAGAAGATTTTTAAAGTTTTCCTTCTTTATTTCTATGTAAAATCAAGGATCGCACAGAAAAGGCTAATTTTTAGAATATGGTAATTCTATGTTGTATTTTGGTGGAGGCTAAATAGATGATAATTTATGCAAAATATCAAAGCTCTAGGCCTTATGGTTTGGGAGAAGAAATTTTTTAAGATTTCCTTCTTTTATTCTATGTAAAATCAAGGATTGCCCAGAAAAGGGCTAATATTTCAGATTACGGTAATTCTTTGAAGTATTTTGGTAGATGGTCAATAGATGATGATTTGAAGCAAATATCAAAGCTCTAGGCCTTATGGCTTTGGAAGAGAAGAATTTTTAAGTTTTTTCACTCTGTTGCCATGGCAACCAGAGTTCTCCACGGATTTCAATTCTCTGAAGTATTTTGAAAGACCATGACCTGAGGATCATTTTTGTGAAGTTTTTTTGAAATTCCATGGTTAGTATAGGAGGAGAAGATTTTTTTGTTATTGTGAATGGACGGACGGAAGATGACCGATCACAATAGCTCAACCAGAGCACTTTGTGCTCAGGTAAGCTAAAAAGCTGTGGCCAAATTGCAGGTAGGAATCACAATAGTTAATTGTACTCTGCAACTTCTTTCAGGTTGGACCAGTCAAAAATTGTTTAAGTCACCAAACCAAGAGGATTTTTCTTCACTCAAATTTCAGCCAATATCAGAGTTCAAAGTTCACTTCAGGTCTAAATGAATGATTTGACTTGGGCAGTGGATTTTGCTACAGTGGCAATTAGTCAATTGATAGTACAATAAAGCAATGTGATGTTTTATTTTCTGAGACCTGTTAACATCATAATGGGCAATCTCTAGGTAATTGTAACCCTGATTAACCCATTTTAAACGCCCCACAAAATCAGAGCTTTGGAAAATATTGTGGAGAATGAAGAAATCGCTTGTTACAAGCAATTTCTTCATTGTCCACAATGTTCTCTACCCTAAAAGACAAAGATTTTGAAGATAACATCAACTGAAATTTGTCGTCTGCAACTTCTTTGAATTTGGACTGGTCCAAAATTTCATCGTGTGGGAATGGGCAATTTCTTCATTTTACATGTTTTCTACCTAGAAAATTGAAAAATTCAAAATTACATACTTTAAATTGACACCTGCAACTCATTTTAATTAGACTAATTTTGCCAATATTCCGAGAAATGAACGAACCTGTAAGCTATGCAATTCCAACAGTATAGAAAATGAATATCATTTTATTCTTATTTGTCCTATACATCGCGATCTAAGAGCTTAACATCTCAGATCTTATTATTACACAAGTCATGGCCTAATATTCACAAATTTTCAAAGCTATGAAGTACTTCAAATACCAAAGAATTGATAAACTTGGGTAAATTTATCTTTCATGCCAATAATATAAGGAAAACGTTATGATGTATTGAAAGAGTTATGCTTATGGCCCATTCCGAAAATACGTTGAAAGAGTTATTGCGCTTGAATATTCTCCTACGTGGTAAAACTATAAAACGGTCCCAATTCTACTTCCGGGTAGCAAATTTAGATAAGGTCTAAGGGAAGTAAATCATTGTCCATAGATGACCATTATAACACATTCCCTTATAGCTCTGTCCAAGAGTTTGCGAGAATGACCAGACCTACTTTAAATTAAAGAACATCCATTCATACATCCAAAAAAATAAATTTCAGTATGGCATGATCCCTTTTCTCTGACTTTTGACCCCATTTTTGAGATGACCCTCCCAGTACAGCTGTTTCTTTGAGCAATTCAAAAAGACGTACCCGCTTTTAAAACCCGCTAGTCAATTGCCAAAATGAATCAAAACCGTTACTTTTGACTTCATATTTTTTCAACGGAACATAAAAGGTCCTGAAAAAATCATTGATTTTGAATTTCAATAATATTGTCCAATCAGAGGCCACCTTGATCTTGTGTTGATATGAACCGGAGTTTCCCTATACTTACCTGACAGATGCCGGGAAAATGATTTACTTCCCTTAGACAATAAAAGAAATGTCAGATAATAAGGCATTTATTAAATCGACTCAGAAAAAACGAGTTGTTCCGTATACTTTAATTATCGACGGAAAATAGTTGATGGCCAATCCATCAAGACAGACGATGGACACGGCACCATCACTAAAGCTCGCTGCTAAAAAAAAGCGAGTTTCAAACTCTAGTTCGGATAAGAGTAACCACTGTTTATAGGGACAACGAGTATATATAATGAATAAAATATGTACAAAAAGATCTCCTCTTAGAGTGACTTGTCTCTGAAAAAGATTATAAAGTAAATAATGCCTTAGTAATGATTGGTCCCATGTCTTTAACCTATTACCGAATAACGCTATTTTAGACTGGTCAAAATTAATGTTACAGACAACATTTCAGATACAATATAGGTGAACTTCAAAAATGGTCCTAGGAAATACTTTCCTTTATATTGCATATAAATCTGCGTTTGAAGTTCACATTTCATTTGTGTACACCATATCTGTTTTGAATAACAAATCTTTTGCTTTCTTCGAAAAATAAAGAAATATAGTAAATTATGTGTTGAAATGCTTTGAAATGCGCTTGTTAGTTAAAAATCAAAATGTTTCCTCAGATCAAACACATTTTATTAGAGGTAAGATGCAATCACACTCAGAGGTGAACGAACCTTTGTAAGATACCAAATAAGAGCTGTTTGTAAACAGCAAAACTAGATTCAACTCCAATGATTGCCTGGGTAATAAATCCTTGCTTTCCCTTTACAAAACAATATAACTGGTCCAAATTGAAAGAAGTTAGAAATAACAACTTAAGTTGATAGAATTTAAATATCTCACATATAGGGTAGGAAACATTGTTGAAAATGAAGAAATTGCTTGTTTCAAGCAATTAATCCATTTTCTACAATGTTTTCCAGAGTCGTTTCCTTTAGGGGCGTAAATAAGCGGAAGCTAGTTAACACATTCCCACATAACAAAAGCAGGATGGTGAGGGAATGGGTTAACCCATTCTCAGACAACAAAATATTAATATGCTGGTCCCAGTTCAAAGGAGATGCAGATGACAAGTTTAAGCTGATTAAATTAAATAATTCTTCATTTATGGAAGAAATCATTATGGACAATGAAGGAATTGCTCCAACCTTGTTACAATTTCTTCATTATCCAAAATGTCTCCAAATCCCTTTTCTTGAAGGGTGTCAAAAGGCAGCAATTATGTGGGAATTGGTTTACCCATTACCTCCTTTTCTCTTTTTTTCTACACACTAGAGAACAAAATATGTCGAAAACATAATGAGAAAAGGAGAAGTTACTTGTAGCAAGGAATTCCTTTTCATTCCCGAAATTAATCGCCTTCTGCGACTTTCAATTAAGACCAGTATAAGCTTTTGCCTGGTAAGGGGTTAAAAAATTGACTTACATTGTAAGGCCCATTACAAATGAGCAAATGTTCGAAACAAATCTTAAGTCATTGCAGAGATGTAGAAATTCTTGTACAAAATGTTGTCAAAGTCTAATGATGACTTTCTTTTGAATACCCCTTTAAATAATATACATTATGTTATTTCTTTAAAATTGTTTCAGAATTTATGAGCACAAAGTTATTCCAGAGAAGTTTATAACATAATCCATCAAAGTAAACGAAAAGAAATGAGAGATAAAATTTAGACCTTTGTCAAAATAAGTTATCTTCGATAAAAGAGAAAAAATGTATAAATACAGTTTTGATAGAAATATTTTTGAAAAGAATGAACTTCTCATTCAAGTTTCCAAAATAAGTTAAACGAAACTGAAACAAGAAAATATTAAAGGGTTTGCAAGGATTATTTACCAAGAAAACTTAAATACAGCAGATGTGACAAAGAGATGACTTCTTATGATCAAAGTAAAGTACACACATGACATGCTGATAGGACACACGACAATGCTTCACAATGATATATATTGGTTTTAATTTGCAACCCCTTAACAATTTCCTGTTCAGTCCCTGGTTTTTACGTCCCTGTGTTTTTACGTTCTTCCTTTCTTCCTTTTCCACAATATTTTCTATCCTACTGAATGATTATTTTTAAGATAAAATAGAATTGTCATCTGCAGGGCCTTTGATTTTTAGACGGGTCTAAAATTTGGCAAAACAGTAACATATTTATAGGTTAATCTATTTCAAGTACGTGTATTTGATGATGCTGGACATATTTTTACATGTTAATATGATTATAATAATCCTGTTTCAGATAGGAGAGTTTTTTGGGTTTTTTCTACAGTATAATTCTTTATCCCTCCTTTTTCTATGTTATAGATAAATATTACTTATGTTGAGGAAAAGATCTTGAGGAAAATGGCTGGTAAAAAAAGAAATAATCTTTCCACATAAGGCTTCATTCTAATATAACTTTGACATAATATGCATCTGTCAAGGTTATTTTTAATGAAATATTGGTTGAAACACATAATTTGAAATTAAGCTGTCGGTCTAAAAACACCTTAGTTTTCAGTTTTCTTTTTGAATTACTGGCACGCAAGTATTTCTTCAAATAGCAAATTTAAAAGTTGTAAAGTCGATGTTTTCGTCTGGAAGAAAGCCGTCATCCTCCGTGGTTCACGGAGTTCTATCAAAATTTGCTACCCGTACAAAGGGAAATCACTCTAACGACTTTGGGTCAAAGGGAAGTAAACCATGTTTTCGGAAAGGGCCATTGCCATTTCGTAAATATATGTATGAATTGTTAGAAACCTTTCATTTACAAACTATGTTATTGTAAAAAGTACTTTGTACTTAATTCTATAATAAAATAAAAAATGAATGAATTGGTAATGGATTAATCAATATTTAACTCATATTGGATTAAACTTTTCATCAACGTTTGTCCAATGTGCGGAAAACTTGACATTATCGCATGTCATTGAACCACGTCACTCAAACCATCAGTATTCTGTACTGATAGCACACTCATGAAACATTCAAACAATTAACCCTTTCCTGTTCAATCCCTGGTTTTTATGTGCCTGTTATTTTATACTTGAGAAAATATTGTGGATGAAGAAGAAATTGCTTGTCACAAGCAATTTCTTCTTTTTTTCACAATATTTTCTACTCTACTGAATGTTTTTTTCCAATAAAATCAATTTTATATTGTCATCTGCAAAACTTTTGAATTTGGATAGGTATAAAATTTTGTAAAACAGGAAAGGTTTAAAAAAAATATAGAATTTATATTTCTTTTGTTTTTCCCACAATAAAAGATGACCACTTACCCAATCCCTAGTAGTAGTCTGATAATGTGTGAAAGAGGATGTGGAAGCATATTTTAACCAATTGCCAACTTCTGGTAAAAAATTGTCTTTTGACAGCCAATTTTTTTAGCTTGAACTTTGTTAATTTCAAATTTTAGGTCTCAGCCCTCAAAAATCGAAATAACAAGTGTCAGCTATATATGTTTATAAGAAAACATTCCATTTTTAACTTGTAGTCTTATTTTCTTTTTCATTTCAGCCATTTTGAATCTCAAGAAACAAAGTCTCTGAGAGTGGGACTCAATTCTTTCTTTGATCATCTGAGCTTGGTGGTAAGGACAATGGAACAATTTGGACCTCCGGTTGAGAAGAAAAATGACAGCTAGTAGTTCAACAGTGATCTTGATGAGAGTCTGTATCTTGAAAAACACGCCTTATTGCTTAACTCATTCCCACACGGTGACACTTTTTGAGGCCTATCAAGAAAAACAATTGAGAAAACATTGTGTAAAATGAAGAAATTTCTTCATTTTACACATTGTTTTCTATCCAGGAAGTTGAAAAAATATAAGATTTCATAAACTTAGAATTATTGACTGCAGCTCCTTTCAGTTTTGACCAGTGAAAAATTTTGCCATCTGGTAATGGGTTAAAAACTTAGTAATAAACTATCCCACATTTTTACATCCTTGTATAAAATTTTTCCGAAACCAATTTTGATTAGAAATAGACTTTCAAGAGACAACATGTCGAGCCCGCTGATTTGTACAGAGAATGAGGTGCACAGAATTTTTTTTTTAAACTTTGACCTTTGACATATCACAACAATGGTTTTGCATGACACTGGCACTCATCAAGAAGAACAAATGTGCCACGTTATTTTCAAATCCATCTGTAAATGTATAAGTTATGAGCAAAACAAGGTCAATTTTACCTTTGATCTTCCACTGTGACCTTGACATTGGAGGTTTCACAACAAATGTTTCCCATGACACTAGCACTCATCAAGAAGAACAACTGTGCCAAGTTATTTTCAAATCCATTCATAATGTAGAAGTTTTACTCCAGAGAAGGTCAATTTTGTCATTGGACCTTCAACTGTGACCTTGACATTTGAGGTATCACAACAAACGTTTCCCATGACACTACGACTCATCAAGAAGATTGATTGATTGAATGGGGTTTAAAGCCAATTTTGACTGTATTTCATTATCGCGGCACCTAACAATTGATTCGTGGTATTTCTCACAAGGACAAAGATTCTTTAATTCTATCAGTTAATCATTTTTCGTCTGCAACTTATTTCAATTTGGACCAGTCTAAAGTTTTATTGTGTGGGAATGGGTTAAGTTAACAGACAAAATTTTGAGGTCTTCTCAGAGTGCAAACTGCCACTTGAGGCTTAACCACTAAATCTATTGAATGCCTACGCCTTAAAATTAGTTCTTATGTATTTCAGGAATATTGCAAACTCTATTCAAATTGTAGAGAATTCTTTCAAAATCATGCTTTTTAACCCATTCCCACTCGATTCTGCTTTTTAAGCATCTCAAGAAAAAAGCTTTTTTTTGTAACATGGAATTTCTTCATTGTCTACAATGTTTTCTACCCAACAAGTGAAAGATTTTCTAAATTACACGAACTTGAAATTGTCATCTGCAACTTCTCTCAATTTGAACCAGTTTAAGATTTTGTCATGTCTAAATAGGTTGACTGTTACTTTAACCTCATTTATTTATCATGATAACCTTTGGCAAAAAAGAATACTTAACAATACTATGCATTGCTAGCTTACAGTACTTTCAGTACTTTGATTGTTTCTTTAGCTACTGAAATGCTGTAACTTCAAGTTGTACAAGTATAAGATACATTGTTCAGTTTACCGTCAAATTATTAGCTTTTGTTTTATGTGCCTATTGATATGTTCAGCAAAAAGAATTTTGTATAGACTTGGCCATTCTGCCAAGTTGGAAGTCACAAGGCCAAGTTGGAAGTCACAAGGCCAAGTTGGAAGTCACAAGGCATTGCCAGCTATAGTTTGGTTCCAATGATTAACCCTTTCCTGTTTAAACACAGGATTTTACATTACTGTGATTTTATACTTGAGAAAAAATTGTGGAAAAAGAAATTACTTGAAACAAGCAATTTTTTCTTTTCCCACAATATTTTCTACCACATTGGATGATTTTATTTCGAATTGCATCCAATTTTCATTGACGTCTGCAACCTTTTCGATTTGGACTAGTCTAAATTTTCAAAAAAACAGTTAAGCCTTGATGGATTGTCATCCCTCTCTATGCTGTAATTTCTAGGTGAAGCTATCACAAATTAGCCCATTCCAAACAGACCCACTTTTATCAGGACCCTAAAGAAAAGAGTTAAGGAAAACAACGTGTCAAATAAAGAAATTGCTTCTGATCGTTATATCTGACTAATGTCAACATTTGAAATTGAGGAGTCGTTTACACCTTGACCGTGAAATTCTAGGGATCAAAACTGATTTTTGAAAGAGTCCAAACAACAAAAAGAGCAAATCATGGGTACCAGTATATTAGGTTTAACCCATTGCCAGATGGCTAAATTTTAGAGATTTTTCAGGATCAAAACCCAGGTTTACTCTTCAAACACAAGACCTGTACTTTCTTGATTTTATACACTGTTTTCTATTCTAAAAGTTGGAAATATTTAACCCTTGTCATGCTGTATAAGATCCCTTACAGAATTGAATTAAAATCAAAGGGTTGAGAGCGCTGATAGTACTTGTTCAATATTTCTTTCGAAAATCAATTTCATAACTTCTCTGACAGAAAGGGTACAAGCAGGCGGTGTAGACTAAGATCAGACTGCACTTACGTGCAGGCTGATCTTTGTCTATACCTCCTGCCCAACCCGGAATATTCCGGGTTCAGCATGACAAGGATTAAAATTCAATTATGGTTGAAATGCTTGTCTGCGATTTCTTAAGATTTTAGACAGTCCAAAATTGTGTCAGCTGGTTATGGGTCATGGTCAATTTATTGGAACAATCAATTTGTCAACTCTGATACATAAACCTTGTTATAGAGTGTCAAGACATAAGGAATTTCATGTTATAGTTGTGATATCAAATCTTCCTACATGATGAGAATCCAATACAAGCTTTTGTATAATTACTACATCACAGAATTCAAATATTTTGAATAATTGGATTTTGACTATAAAAGATAAAAAGTAAAAAGAATTTGTCTAAATCAACCGTTTTAATAATCCCAATATTTCACTAGCATAATGTCGCAATGTAGTCATGTAACTGTATCTGTTCAGTACATGGCTGATATTGATTTCTTATTCTACCGAGTCCAAATTTGTCGACATGCAATTAATGTATCTTAAAAGGAAAATTGGTATGTATACAATAAATGAATTATTGTGTCAGTGATTTGTCTAAATCTGTTAATTGATCACTGACCACACCTACTGAGCTCTGACAGGAATTTGAACTTAGATATCAAATGGCTTATTAAGTAAGAGTTGTGGTCAGTAACATGAGACAAAAAAGTAACATGATTGCTTGGTAACCATAACATCATACATATAGCTTGAATAAGCTACAGTTAGATGTTTAAGTCACCAATACAACTGAAATGCTTTACATAAATTTCAACCAATGTTGGTGTTAAAAATTCCTTCAACTGTTTTATTTTTAGCTCTACTGGCCGAAGGCCACTAGAGCTATTGTGATGGCTTTTTCCCGTACGGCGTCCATCCATCCGGCCGTCCATCCCTTAAAATTTTCCTTGTTAACACCCTTGAGTCCACAGTTTTCATTGGATTCCATTCAAACTTTCACAGATTGACTGTACCATCATAAGGATCGTTCCTTTGGAAATTGGGTCAGATCCGTCAAGAAACATGGGAAAAGTGGCCTAATTAAAATTTAATTTAAAAATCCTCGTTAACACTCTAGAGTCCACAGTTTTCATCAGATTCTCTTCAAACTTGCACAGAATGATTGTACCATAATATGGATTGTTCCTTTCGAAATTGGGTATGATCTGTCAGGTACATGGGAACAGGAGCCTTATGAAAACTTAATTAAATATTCCAAGAAAAATCCTTGTTAACACTCTAGAGTCCACAGTTTTCATCGGATTCCCTTCAAACTTTCACAGAATGACTGTACCATCATAAGGATCTTCCCTTTTGAAATTGGGTCAGATCCGTCAAGAAACATGGATAAAAGGGGACTTATTAATTATGATTAAAAAATCCTCGTTAACACTCTATAGTCCACATTTTCATTGGATTCTCTTCAAACTTTCTCAGAATGATTGTACCATCAAAAGGATTGTTCCTTTTGAAATTGGTTATGATCTGTCAAGAAACATGGGAAAGGGGGCCTTATGAAAATTTAATTAAAAATTCCACTAAAAATCCTTGTTAACACTCTAGAATCCACAGTTTTCATCAGATTCTCTTCAAACTTTCTCAGAATGTTTGTACTTTTTTAAGGATCATTCCTTGTGAAACACGGGAAAAGGGGCCTGATAAAAATTTAATTTAAAAATCATTGTTAACACTCTATAGCTCACAGTTTTCATGAGATTCAATTCAAACTTTCACAGAACGATTGTACCATCGTAAGTATCGCTCCTTTCAAAATTGGATATGATCCATCAAGAAACATATGAAAAGGGGCCTTATAAAAAATTAAATAAAAATTCCAATACAAATCCTTATTAACACTCCAGATTCCACAGTTTTCATCGGATTCCCTTCAAACTTTCTCAGAATGATTGTACCATCATATGGATTGTTCCTTTCAAAATTGGGTCAGATCTGTCAAAAACAACGGGAAAAGGGGCCTTCTTAAAATTTAATCTTTAAGAAATCCTTGTTAATACTCTAGACTCTACAGTTTCCATCAGATTCTCTTTAAACATTCACAGAATGATTGTTCCATCATTAGGATCGTTTCTTTCGAAATTGGGTATGATCGGTAAAGAAACACAGGAAAAGGGGCATGATGAAAATGTAATTAAAAAATCCTTGTTAACACTCTATAGTCCACAGTTTTCATCAGATTCAATTCAAATTTTCACAGAATGATTGTACCAACATAAGGATCTTTCCTTTTGAAATTGGGTATGATCCGTCAAGAAACATTGGAAATGGGGCCTTATGAAAATTATTAGAAATTCCATTAAAAATCCTTGTTAACACTCTAGAGTCCACAGTTTTCATCAGATTCCCTTCAAACTTTCACAGAATGACTGTACCATCATAAGGATTGTTCCTTTCAAAATTTTGTCAGATCCGTCAAGAAACACGGGAAAAGGGGCCTTATGAAACTTTTATTAAAAAATCTCGGTTAACACTCTACAGTCCACAGTTTTCATTGGATTCTCTTCAAACTTGCACATAATGATTGTACCATAATATGGATTGTTCCTTTCGAAATTGGGTATGATCCGTCAAGAAACACTGGAAAGGGGCCTTTTGAAAATTTTATTAAAAATTCCATTAAAAATCCCTGTAAACACTCTAGAGTCCACAGATTTCATCAGATTCTCTTCAAACATTCTCAGAATTATTGTACAACCATCATTTTGAAATTGGGTCATATCCGCAAAGAAACACGAGAAAAGGGGCCTGATTTAAATTTGATTAATAGATCCTTGTTAACACTCTAGAGTCCAAAGTTTTCATCAGATTCCCTTCAAACTTTCACAAAATGACTGTACCATCATAAGGATTGTTCCTTTCAAAATTCGGTATGATCCATCAAGAAACATGGGAAAGGGGGCCTTATGGAAATTTTATTAAAAATTGCATTAAAAATCCTTGATAACACTCTAGAGTCCACAGTTTTCATCAGATTCTCTTCAAACTTTCTCAGAATGATTGTACCTTTTTAAGGATAGTTCCTTTTGAGATCCGCCAAGAAACACGGGAAAAGGGGCCTGATGAAAATTCAATTAAAAATCCTTGTTAACACTCTAGAGTCCACAGTTTTCATTGGATTCAATTGAAATGTTCACAGAATGATTGTACCATCATATGGATCATTCCTTTCAAAATTGGGTATGATCTGTCAATAAAACGTAGGAAAAGGGGCCTTATGAAAATTTAATAAAAAATTCCAAGAAAAATCCTTGTTAACACTTAGAGTCCACAATTTTCATCGGATTCCCTTCAAACTTTCACAGAATGACTGTACCATCATAAGGATCTTCCCTTTTGATATTGGGTCAGATCCGTCAAGAAACATGGGAAAAGGGGCTTTATTAAAATATAATTAAAAAATCCTCGTTAACAATCTAGAGTCCATATTTTCATTGGATTCTCTTCAAACTTTCTCAGAATGATTGTACCATCAAAAGGATTGTTCATTTTGAAATTGGGTCAGATCCACAAAGAAACACGGTAAAAAGGAGCCTAATTAAATTTTTATTAAAAGATCCTTGTTTACACTCTAGAGTCCAAAGTTTCCATCAGATTCCCTTCAAACTTTCACAAAATGATTGTACCACATAAGGATCGTTCCTTTCGAAATTGGGTATGATCTGTCAAGAAACATGGGAAAAAGGGCCTTATGAAAATTTAATTAAAAATTCAAATAAAAATCCTTGTTAACACTCTGGAGTCCAGGGTTTTCATCAGATTCTCTTCAAACTTTCTCAGAATGATTGTACCTTTTAAGGATCATTCCTTTCGAAATTTGGTCAGATCCGCCAAGAAACACAGGAAAAGGGGCCTGATGAAATTTTAATTTAAAAATCCTTGTTAACACTCTAGAGTTTACAGTTTTCATCAGATTCAATTCAAACTTTCACAAAATGATTGTACCATCATAGGGATTGTTCCTTCTAAAATTGGGTATGATCCGTCAAGAAACATAGGAAAAGTGGCCTAATTAAAATTTATTTAAAAAATTCTCGTTAACACTCTAGAGTCTACAGTTTTCATTGGATTCTCTTCAAACTTTCACAGAATGATTGGACCATTATAAGGACTGTTCCTTTCAAAATTGGGTATGATCAGTCAAGGACCATGGGAAAAGGGGGCCTTATGAAAATTTGATTAACACAATCCACGTAAACACAGTCCACAGTTTTCAACAAATTCTCTTCAAACATTCACATATTGATTATTACATTAAATGGATTGTTCCTTTGGAAGTGGGTTTGATCCATCAAGTTTCATGGGAAAAGGGGCCCTATGAAAATTTCATAAAACAAGAGGGCCGTTGGCCCTGGGGCGCTCACCTGAGATAAAGGCTCTTTTTCTTTCAACAGTCTAATTTCATGTTAAGGTTAGGATTATGAAACAAGTGGGCCACAATTACATATAAAGACTATGAACCTGGGGATCCAAAAGTCTAAATAATAAATTCTAAGGCCTTAGTGCTGATTTGAAAGAATGAAAAAACCTTTTCCATGGGTTATAATTTCAGAAATAAGAAAGACGTCTGTGAACTGATGCTTCATGTCTATACCCCCCCCTGGGTCTGCCCCCGGAAATCCTAGGATCATGATTTTAGCTTTTTTGTAAGAGATCAATATACTGATGCTTCATGCAAAATATCAAGGTTCTACGCCTTCTGGGTCAGGAGGAGAAGATTTTTAAAGATTATTTTGAAATTTCACTTTTGTTGCCATGGCAACCAGAGTTTTTTAACGGATTTCAATTCTTTTAGCTATTTTTGAAGGGGACCACCTAAGCAACATTTCTGCCAAATTTGGTTCAAATCGACCCAGTGGTTTGAGAGGAGATGTCATTTAAAAAATCGTTCTTAATTTCTATATAAACCCCACCCCCCTGGGGCTCCGCCCCTGGGGACCCGAGGATCATGATTTTAGCTATATTGAAAGAGGTCAATATACTGATGCTTCATGCAAAATATCAAGGCTCTATGCCTTCTGGGTCAGGAGGAGAAGATTTTTAAAGATTATTTTAAAATTTCACTTTTGTTGCCATGGCAACCAGAGTTTTTAACGGATTTCAATTCTTTTAGCTATTTTTGAAGGGGACCACCTAAGCAACATTTCTGCCAAATTTGGTTCAGATTGGCCCAGTGGTTTAGGAGGAGATGTCATTTAAAAAATCGTTCTTTATTTCTATATAAACCCCACCCCCCTGGGGCTCCGCCCCTGGGGATCCGAGGATCATGATTTTAGCTATTTTGGAAGAGGTCAATATACTGATGCTTCATGCAAAATATCAAGGCTCTACGCCTTCTGGGTCAGGAGGAGAAGATTTTTAAAGATTATTTTAAAATTTCACTTTTGTTGCCATGGCAACCAGAGTTCTTAACAGATTTCAATTCTTTTAGCTATTTTTGAAGGGGACCACCTTAGGAACATTTCTGCCAAATTTGGTTCAGATTGGCCCAGTGGTTTAGGAGGAGATGTCGTTTAAAGAAATTGTTGACGGACGACGCACGACGCACGACGCACGACGGACGACGGACGGACGCCGGACAAAAGGCGATCACAATAGCTCACTTGAGCACTACGTGCTCAGGTGAGCTAAAAATCTTAGTAGAATTCAAACTTTCACAGAATGATTGTACCATCATAAGGATTGTTCCTTTCAAATTGGGTATGATCCATTGAGAAACATAGGAAAAGGGGCCTTAGGTAAATTCAATTAAAAAAATCTTAGCTAATGCTTTTAAGTCCACAGATTTCATGGGGTTGTCTTTATTCTCAAACAGAATAAATATACTTTTGTAAGTATAGTTCCCTTTGGAATTGGTTCAGATCCATCAAGTAACATGGGAAAAGGGGCTATATGAGAATTCAATGAAAAAATCCCTGTTAACGCAATGAAGTCAACAGCTTTGATCAGATTTTGTTGAAACTTTTACAGAATGATTGTAAGGTCATAATGATCATTCTTTTCATAACAGGGTTGAACTGTCAAGAAACACGGGAAAAGGGGCCTTATGAAAATTCATTTAGAAATCCTTGTTACCAAGTCAAGAGCTTTCATTGGATTTTCTTCAAACATTCACAGAATAATTGTACAATAAAAATGATTGTTGATGTTGACATCAGACCTAATCTGTCAAGTATCATAGAAAAAGGAGCATTATGAAATTTAATTTTAAAATCCTTGTACCACAATAAAGTCAAAAGTTTTCATCAGATTCTGTTTAAACTTTCACAGAATGATTGTTCCATCATGAGCATTCTTTCTTTTCAAATTAGGCCTGATCTGTCTATTATCATGGGAAAAGGGGCCTTTTGAGAATTTTACCTATATTCCTTGTAACCAAGTCCAGAGCTTTCATTGGATTTTCATCAAACCTTCACAAAATCATTGTACAATAATTATGGTTGTTGATGCTGCATGAGACCTGATCCTTCAAGTATCACAGGAAAAGAAGCCTTATGAAAATTTTATTTTAAAATCTCTACACCAAGATAAAGTCTGTAGTTTTAATCGGATTCTGTTCAAACTTTCACTGAATGTTTGTACCATCATTAGGATTGTTTCTTTCCAAATTGGGTTTGATCTGTCTAGTATCATAGGAAAAGGGGCTGTATGAAAAATTATTACCAAATCCTCGTTAACACAAGAATGTCCTCAGTCTTTATTAGAATCTCTTCAAACTTTAATAGAATGATTGTACTATCATTTGGATTGTTCCTTTGTAAATTGGGTCTGATGGGTTAAGTGACACAAGAAAAGGGACCTTATGAAAATTTTATTACAAAACATCATTATCACAATAAAGTCCTCAGTCTGAATCATTTTCTTCAAACTATCATTAGGATTGTTCCTTTGTACATTGGGTCTGATTTGTTAAGTTTCACGAGAAAAGGGGCCTTATGAAAATTTAATAACAAAAAATTCTTGACACAATTCAATAGAATTGTTCCTTTTGAAATTTGGTTTGTTCTTTAAATATCATGGGAAAAGGGGCCCTATGAAGATTTCACTGTAAACTCATTAACACAATAAATTCCACAGATTACACAGATTGATTGTACCATCATTACAATTGTTGATTTTGATAGTGGATCTGATTATGGCAAGTGTCACATAAAAAGGGGCCTTATGAATTTTTTTTTTTTAAATATTCTAGTTAACACAATGATGTCCCTTGATTTCACCGGATTCACTTCAAAATTTCACAGAATGATTGTACAATCACTTAAATGGTTCTTTTCATAACTGGGTACAATCCATCAAGTATCATGTAAAAAGGGGCCTTATGAATTTTTTTTCAATATTCTAATAAACATAATGAAATCCCCACATTTCATCGGATTCACTTTTAACTTTCACAGAATGATAAAACCAACAGTAAAATATCACGGGAAAAGGGGCCTTATGAGAACTTGATTTTAATATCTTTGTTAACACAATAAAGTCAGCAGTTTTATTGGATTCTCTTCAAAAATGCATGGAATAATTGTGGCATTTGAAACACAGGAAAAGGGGCCTTACAGATTATCATTCAAAACATTCTTGTGTATGTGATGAAGATCACAATCATTATCAAATTGTCTTTTAAATTTCACTGGACAATTGTAGGGCTGTAAGGAAAGTTCCTTTTGGAATGAAATTGATCCATCAGAAAACACAGGAAAAGGGGCCTTATGGATTTTCATTCAAAACAATCCTGTTTATATTATAAAGTCCACAATTATTGTCAGATTCTGATGAAAATTTCACAGGATGATAGTAGGGTCATAAGGTAACTTTCTTTTGGAAATGGAGTGGATCCGTCATAAAACACGGGAAAAGGGGCCTTGAGGATTTTTGCTCAAAATAATAAAGGGGATAAAGTCCTTTTTTTCTTTATGCATCCTTCTTTAAGCAACTAACTTCCTGAAATATCACATTTCTTTAACGGAAAACTTGATAATCAGTAGAGCTTCTCAGGCCCTCATGAGCCTCTTGTTCTTTAGAGAAATCAAAATTGCACGGAGAAGTTTTGAAAAGGGTCACTAAAGGAACATTTCTGCAAAGTTTGCTTGAAATTGATCTTGTTGTTAAGAAGAAGATTTTTAAAGAATTTTTTCATTATTTCTTTTAAATCTGATAAGCCATATCTGCCAAGCCCCCATTATTTCACTAACAAAAATTTCACTAACAAGTTTTGAATAGGGTTACCCAAGGAACATCCCTGCCAAATTTAGTCCAAATTAGCCAAGGAGTTTAGAAGGAGATTCTTAAAGAATCATTTCATGATTTCTCCAAGTCTGATAAGCCTGGACCAGCCACATCCCTTTTTTTTGGTAAATCAAAATTTCATGAACAAGTTTTGAATAGGGTCACCCAAGGAACATTCCTGCCAAGTTTGGTTGAAATTGGCCCTATGGTTACAGACTGGAAGGAGAAGATTTTTTTAAAGTTGGTGATGATTTCTGATGCAAAACACACAACAGACATAGAGTGGTCACAAAAGCTCAACTTGAGCACATTGTGCTCTGGTGAGATAACAAAAATAAAATTAAATTCATTAACTAAAACTGTCATCTGCAACATCTTTGAAATTGGAGATGTTTAAAATACTGTCTTCTGGTAATGCGTTAATATAAGTTGTGATAGATCAATTTGAAGTTCATCCTCACACATTAATTCCCTTCCGGGCCTCACAGATTAAGAACAGCAGCCAGCAGTAGGGTACATCATAATGAGGCAATTAGCATTCAGGGAAGGACATGTGTATTAAACATTAAGTGATCATAATTAAGTATCCAAGGATTGGGATTTATTTAAAAAATGACAGAATCTGATCAGGTAGGATCTCTTAGATTCTATAAAAAATATTCAGTACATATACATGTACCTTGAGCAAAAAGGGAGAGAAAGAATGGTTACTAGAATATTTTCTATAATTAAACTTCAGTGTCTTCCATTATAAAAGTATCAAACTGTTGAAATAATGAAACAGATACAACTTTTCACTAACGTAATCATCTTACAGTTGGATTATAACAAGAGCTTTGTCCACAGGACACAGATGCCCCCACCGGTAGCTTTGATAATAACAAAGGGCAATAACTCCAAAATTATGCAAGCAAGAGTTGTGGTTCTTGTGCACTGCACTTCTCCTCAATGAGGTCTATCCACCTATGAAGTTTCAAGTTGATAGCTATTATACTTTCAGAGATATGCCCCGGACAAAATGTAAGTCTTTAAAATAACAAAGGTCATTAACTCCAAATTTATGCAAGCAAGAGTTGTGGTTCTTGTGCACAACACTTCTCCTCAAAGAGGTCTATCCACCTATCATGTTTCAAGTTGATAGCTATTATACTTTCAGAGATATGCTCCGGACAAAATGTAAGTCTTTGAAATAACAAAGGGCAATAACTCCAAAATTATGCAAGCAAGAGTTGTGGTTCTTGTGCACTGCATTTCTCCTCTATGAGGTCTATCCACCTGTGAAGTTTCAAGTTGATAGCTATTATACTTTCAGAGATATGCTCCGGACAAAATGTAAGTCTTTAAAATAACAAAGGGCAATAACTCCAAAATTATGCAAGCAAGAGTTGTGGTTCTTGTGCACTGCACTTCTCCTCTATGAGGTCTATCCACCTGTGAAGTTTCAAGTTGATAGCTATTATACTTTCAGAGATATGCCCCGGACAATTTCAGGACGGATGGAAGTACGGACGGACGGACAAAGGCAAATCTATACACCCCCCCACACACATTAAGTGGTGGGGGCATAAAAATGGATATCACTTTTTTCCAAAGAATATACATATGGAAGATTAGCCATATGAAATGAATAACACATTTGTTAACAAATTCATGTGTAAAGGTTTTTTCTTTGTTGAAAGCGATACCACGTTTCCCAAACAAATTTCTACATAGATAATGTACACATTACACACTAATGAGAGTCGGCTGAATAAAGAGTTGTTCATTGATGACTATTTCAAGGATGCGTGGCAGAGGCCTGGCCAGGGGTGATGACAGAATGGATGGACATAAATGATTTTTGATGCATCAACCAAGACCAGAGATGAAATATCGTCTGAACTGGCTGATCTTGCAAACACAGTCTTGTGTGGCAAAGCCAAGGAGGATAGGGCAAAGCTCTTTTGGCAAAACATTGTCATCCAAGCAACGTTGATAATTTACAAATACCAAGAGTCTAGGAAATATTGTGGCGACAACTACAACAGCAAACAAAATTATTTGACTGCAAAACAAAAACCTCAGATTTCGGTTTGCAAAGCTTTGGTGCCAGTTTTAGAAATGATGCAACAGCTGAAAACAAGAGGACCATGATTGTCCTATATCGCTCCCCTGATTATGATTGCTCAAGGCTTTATGATATAATATTCAAAATATCAAAGCCCTACACCTTATCATTTTGGAGAAGATTTTTTGAAGGTTTTCTCCTTTAATCCTAGGTAAAGTGAAAACCCAACCATGTTGAGCCAATTTCAAGAGTACTGCAATTCTTTGTAGTATTAAAGTAGAGGGTCAATAGGCATTAATACATACCAAATATCAAAGCTCTGGGCCTAATGGTTTAGAAGGAGAACATTTTCTATGATATCCTTCTTTATTCCTTTCTGAGATTGCACAGTTAAAACCTTGTTTTCAGAATACAGTAATCTATGAAGTATTTTAGTACAGGGTCAATAGGTATCATTTAAAACACCAAATATCAAAGCTTTCGGCTTTATGGTTTGGGAGAAGAAGATTTTTAAAGATTTCCTTCTTTAAATCTATGTAAAATCAGGAATCGCACAGAAAAGGGCTAAATATAGAATACAGTAATTCTTTGAAGTATCTTGGTAGAGGGTCAATAGATGATGATTTATACCAAATAACAAAGCTCTAGGCCTTATGGTTTAGAAAGAAGATTTATAAAGTTTTCCTTCTTTATTTCTTTGTAAAATCAGGGATCGCAAAGAAAAGGGCTAATTATAAGAATATGGATATTCTCTGAAGCATTTTGGAAGAGGGTCAAAAGATGATGATTTCTACCAAATATCAAAGCTCTAGGGCTTATCGTTTGGGAGAACTAGGTTTTTAGAGTTTTCCTTCTTTATTTCTATGTAAAATCAGGGATAACCCATAAAAGCGCTAATTTTCAGAATACGGTAATTCTTTGAAGTATTTTGGTAAAGGGTCAATAGATGATGATTTATAACAAATATCAAAGCTCTAGGCCTTATGGTTTGGGAGAAGAAGATTTTTAAAGATTTCCTTCTTTAAATCTATGTAAAATCATGAGTCACACAGAAAAGGGCTAATTTTCAGAATACAGTAATTCTTTGAAGTATTTTGATAGAGGGTCAATAGATGATGATTTATACCAAATATCAAAGCTCTAGGCCTAATGGTTTAGGAGAAGAAGATTTACAAAGTTTTCCTTCTTTAAATCTATGTAAAATCATGAATCGCAGAGAAAAGGGCTAATTTTCAGAATAAGGTCGTTCTTTAAAGCATTATGGTAGAGGGTCAATAGATGATGATTTGTACCAAATAAATAAGCTCTAGGCCTTAGGACTTGGGAGGAGAAGATTTTTAATGTTTTTTCACTCCGTTGCCATGGCAACCAGAGTTCTTCATGGATTTAGATTCTTTGAAGTATTTTGAAAGAGCATTGCCTAAGGATCATTTGTTGATGTTTGGTTGAAATTCCATGGTGAGTTCAGGAGGAGAAGATTTTTTTGTAATTGTGAACGGACACCGGACGATGACCGATCTCAATTGCTCCCCCAGAGCACTTTGTGCTCAGGTGAGCTAAAAAGTAAAAGTCTCCGATCAATTAAAAGAGCTGGTCTGGGACACCTTCAAGATCTTGACCAAATTGGCTGTGCAGTCGAACGACACCAGGATTGAAAGATTGGAATGGATCTATTACCACCTTAACGACCAATGTGTAGAAATAAACCATCGGCCACAAAGTTGTTTGGCGACAAACTGCATGCAGATATTCAAGTTTTGAAAAAAACAAGCACCACTATGACATGTAATAAACAAGGTGCCAAACTGTCACAAGATACGCCCGTCAAACTGCTTAATATTAACTGGGGGTTTGAATAGAACTGAGGTTATTTTGAATGAATTTTTTTGTCAAACAAAGTATGAAAAACAACAAAGGGCAATAACTCAAAATATACACTAGGTAGAGTTATGGTTCTTGTACACTGCACTCCCACTTGGTGAGCTCTATCCACCCATGAAGTTTCATGATTCTAGCTATTATACTTTTTGAGATATACTCCGGACAAGATTCAAGTATGAAAAACAACAAAGGGCAATAACTCAAAAAATAGGCCAGGTAGAGCTATGGTTCTTGTACACTGCACTCCCACTTGGTGAGCTCTATCCATCCATGAAATTTCATGATTCTAGCTATTATACTTTTAGAGATATACTCCGGACGAGATTCAAGTATGAAAAAAAAACAAAGAGCAATAACTCAAAAAATAGGCTAGGTAAAGTTATGGTTCTTGTGCACTGCACTCCCCCTTGGTGAGATCTATACACCCATGAAGTTTCATGATCCTAGCTATAATACTTTTAGAGATATACTCCGGACAAGATTCAAGTATGAAAAACAACAAAGGGCAATAACTCAAAAAATAGGCCAGGTAGAGTTATGGTTATTGTGCACTGCACTCCCCCTAGTTGAGATCTATACACCCATGAAGTTTCATGATTCTAGCTTTTATTCTTTTAGAGATATACTCCGGACAAGATTCAAGTATGAAAACAACAAAGGGCAATAACTCAAAAAATAGGCTAGGTAGAGTTATGGTTATTGTACACTGCACTCCCACTTGGTGAGCTCTATCCATCCATGAAATTTCATGATTCTAGCTATTATAATTTTAGAGATATACTCCAGACAAGATTCAAGTATGGAAAACAACAAAGGGCAATAACTCAAAAAATAGGCCAGGTAGAGTTATGGTTCTTGTGCACTGCACTCCCCCTTGGTGAGATCTATACACTCATGAAGTTTCATGATCCTAGCTATAATACTTTTAGAGATATACTCCGAACCAGATTCAAGTATGAAAAACAACAAAGGGCAATAACTCAAAAAATAGGCTAGGTAGATTATGGTTATTGTGCACTGCACTCCCCCTTGGTGAGATCTATACACCCATGAAGTTTCATGATCCTAGCTATGATACTTTTAGAGATATACTCTGGACATGATTCAAGTATGAAAAACAACAAAGGGCAATAACTCAAAAAATAGGCTAGGTAGAGTTATGGTTCTTGTGCACTGCACTCCCCCTTGGTGAGATCTATACACCCATGAAGTTTCATGATCCTAGCTATTATACTTTTAGAGATATACTCCGGACGAGATTCAAGTATGAAAAACAACAAAGGGCAATAACTCAAAAAATAGGCTAGGTAGAGTTATGGTTCTTGTACACTGCACTCCCACTTGGTGAGCTCTATCCATCCATGAAGTTTCATGATTCTAGCTTTTATTCTTTTAGAGATATACTCCGGACAAGATTCAAGTATGAAAAACAACAAAGGGCAATAACTCAAAAAATAGGCCAGGTAGAGTTATGGTTCTTGTGCACTGCACTCCCCCTTGGTGAGATCTATACACCCATGAAGTTTCATGATCCTAGCTATAATACTTTTAGAGATATACTCCGGACATGATTCAAGTATGAAAAACAACAAAGGGCAATAACTCAAAAAATAGGCTAGGTAGAGTTATGGTTCTTGTGCACTGCACTCCCCCTTGGTGAGATCTATACACCCATGAAGTTTCATGATCCTAGCTATAATACTTTTAGAGATATACTCCGGACGAGATTCAAGTATGAAAAAAAAACAAAGGGCAATAACTCAAAAAATAGGCTAGGTAAAGTTATGGTTCTTGTGCACTGCACTCCCCCTTGGTGAGATCTATACACCCATGAAGTTTCATGATCCTAGATATAATACTTTTAGAGATATACTCCGGACAAGATTCAAGTATGAAAAACAACAAAGGGCAATAACTCAAAAAATAGGATAGGTAGAGTTATGGTTCTTGTGCACTGCACTCCCCCTTGGTGAGATCTATACACCCATGAAGTTTCATGATCCTAGCTATAATACTTTTAGAAATATACTCCGGACAAGATTCAAGTATGAAAAACAACAAAGGGCAATAACTCAAAAAATAGGCTAGGTAGAGTTATGGTTATTGAGCACTGCACTCCTTATTGATGAGAAGAATATAACTGCCAAGTTTAAAGTCAATCGGACTTACGGTGACAGAGTTATGCTCCGGACAAAGAAGTGGACACCGCCGGACAACCGGACGCCCGGACGACCGGACGCCCGGACGGCCGGACGCCCGGACGGACGCCCGGACGACCGGACGCCACGGGTGATCCCATAATACGTCCCGTCTTCGACGGGCGTATAAAAATCTTCTCCTTTTTTATACAAACAGGGTGGGGGCATGAAATACCAAAATCAAGGTCTGAAATGGACAACCATAGCACAAACTCCTTCCCCTCGCAACATCAAACCAAACAAATACCAATTTCCTTTCCGGAAGAGCTATCAGGCCAAGAACAACAGATTGACCAGGCGATAATTCATGTAAGTGGTGTCAACATTGTAAAAAAAAATTTGCTGACCAATTTTAAGGCGGGGAAAATGGCATTGTTTAGAAATTTGGAAAACAATCACTTCTGACGAATGGATTTTAGATACTATTAAGGGTTATAGTGTTGAGATAAGGGAAATGCCACACCAATGTTACATTCTTAAGTCATTGAATTATTTGTAGGAGAGACTATCAAAATGCAGGCAGAAATTGACAGGTATAGTTGAGAGGGCGTTGACGGACATGCAGCATGAATTCATATCAAACATTTTTTATTAGCCGAAAGATGCGGATGCGTGTGAATAATCCTTCATTTTAAATTGTTCAATGAAAAATATGTTGATAAAACACATTTTAAGATGGAAACCATCTATAAATAACTTATTAAAGTTGTGGATAACGAATCCGGCGGAAAGTTATGAATCAATACAAATTAAGCTGCCTTCAGTTGTTCTTTACACTGACGCTTTTCTAATTATGTATTGGGCATACAACTAAACAAACAACGAGAAACAAAAGGTTACTGGTAGCTTACAGAGCAGCGTTTACATATTAATGTATTGGGAGTTGAAGGCATATGAAATAGATTTAACTACCCTTTGTCAGAATATCTACAATACACATGTCCGTATTTACATTGACAATACAACCGGTTGCACATACAATAATCGGTACAGGGGAAAAATGAATCATTAGATACAATAGCTCTTTGCATATGGTCCTGGTGTATTGATAAGACTATTTACGTGTCAGTTTCTGGATTTCTAACGAAGAGGCAGATTGATTAAGTAGGTCAGTAAATGATGATATTGAGAGGGAACTAGATTCCGATTTTTTTCAGCATTGTACAATTTTTGGCCAAGGTTAGAAGTTGACTTATTTGCGTCTAGACTAAATGCAAAACTGCCAAAATATGTTTCGCAATATCTGGATACAGGGGCCTATGCAATTGACGCAGTTTTGAATCGTCAATCATTTTACATTTTTCCTCCTTTCAGTTTGATTGGTCGTATTCTGCAAAAGATCAAGGAGGACTAAAGACAGGCAGTTATTGTCTGCCTAGTGTGACCAACTTAAACGTTGTGGTCAATCTTGAACAATCTGATTCGCGAACAGTGTTATCTACTTCCTAATCCAAAACTATTACTAAAATTAGAACACAAACCGGATTCATAAACAAGTGTGATTAGGTTTTTCTGTTCATACCTCCATGAAAAACAAAAATATTCTCTTCATTTCTTATAATTCAATAACATCGAGCGAAAAAAAGAAAAATTTTAAAAAAATTTACTAATTGTGATGCCTTTTTGTATGGGACTATTTTGTGCAGAAGCATACAAACATGCTGCCTGCACAAAATTTTGTTCATGGACTTATGAATATTTTTTTTCGACCCATCAGAACGCCCGTTTTTGATAGACGAACCTAAAAATTAAATAATATGAAACATATAGTGGTTGTATCATTGTAAGTGGAAAAGCAATCCCTTTACCGGATACACAAGAGATAATAAATTTTCTAACTGATTTTCATTCTAGAGGATTAAGTTATAAACGATTAATACTGCTTGTTCAGCAATTAGTACTTTTGTGAAGATTACAGTAGAAGCGGATATACACTCGGATGTACTCATAAGTCGATTGATGAAAGGTATTTTTAATGCAAGACCATCATTACCTAGGTATGCCTGTATATGGGATGTTAAAATTGTACATGTGCTCAATTACATTGACAGATCATGTTTGCTAGCACTGTCTGGCAAATTAGCCATGTTGTTATTACTAGCAACGGCTCAAAGATGTCCAACATTAAACATGCTCAAAATTTCAGACATAGCAGTTACTGATAAGGGTATCTTAACTAACATTTCTACTGTCCTTAAATAGTTGGTTTAATGGGGTTCAACACCACTTTTAACAGTATTTCAGTCATATCACTGCGGCTGGAGCACCTAACAATGGATTCCTGGTATTTCTCACACCAGTACTACCACTACATCCTTTCCTAATCTCCAGTGGCTATCCCTCAAACAGACGAGACCTAGCTTACACCAAAGGGCAATAACATTGTTAAAATACAGTGCTAATACAAAGCTATGTATTGTGATATTTATAAAGGTGTATTTAATCAGAACACAGTATCTACGAAATACAGAAATTTACTTAATATCCACAATAAAACCTAATAAGGCAGCATCAAAACAAACTATCAGTCGTTGGATTAAACTAACCATGAGGAAAGTGGGAATATCGGACATATTTAAACCCCACAGTACCAGGGCCACATCTACTTCTTTTACCTACAAGAAAGGAGTTCCTCTGCAAAAGAGAGGCTGGAGCAATGCAAGCACATTCACAAAATTCTATCATAAATTCATTACCATTTCAACAAATAATTATCATGAAAATGTTCTTTCTGATTACTAGAACTGTGTACAATTATCATTATATCTCTTCATTGTATAAATGTCGTTTTCATTTTTTCTATTCTCCACAATACACCAAGAAATTAACTATGAACTAATCTGTGAGGCCTTGAAGAGAATTTATGTGAGGATGAAATTAAGTGATAAAATGAATCTTACCTTGGCAGGGTGAGGTTTGGTCATAATTTCATCCATAACAAAATTTCCTCCAGGCTCACTTGCCTACCCTCAACCACCCTTACTCCTAATTACTTCAATATATTGCATTTTGTTCACTATGCTAATACATGCTTTACCTGATCGCTGGCTGCTGCGTCCTTAATCTCTGTGAGCCTGGAGGGAATTTAGTGATTTATGAAATTATGACCAAACTTCATCTTACCAAGGTAAATCTAGTTTCAACGTTAAATTCTAACTGTTTACATGCCCATCACTGCATCATTTGAAGATGTGATTTCATTTTTCGGAATATTATTCTGCTAGTCACCAACAACCAGTAATTACAATATGATCACAGAAAATACTTGTTACCACTTGGTGGTTAATGCTATCTGTAAGGTATCATTTTAAAAACTGAGTATTTATCAGCGGATGAACAAATTTGTAGTGATAAATAAGTATTTGTGTCTTTCTTCAATGGCACTAAACACTTCCCACTTGTAGGATTGTACAGTTGATACACAAAATTCTGAAATAGAAGACGGTTTGAATTGTCAATGGTCATGATATTAACCTATTACAAGACAGCAAAATTTTAGACTGGCAAAAATTCAAAGGAGGTGCAGACAATAATTTAAAATTCATGAAATTTTGGATTTTTTCAACTCTCTGGGTAGAAAACGTGGAAAATAAGGAAATTACTTGTTAAAAGCAATTTCTTCATTTCCATAGTGTTTTCGCAATTGTTTTCCTTGAGAGGTGTCTAAAAGCATCATTTTATTGGAATTGGTTAACCCACTACCACAGAATACAATTTTTGACTAGTCATAATTCATTGTAATTGCAGGGGGCATTTTAAAGTGTCCTATATTTTGAAAATGAGTGTCAAAAGTAGGAAGAAAACTTCATGGGAATTTCTCCATTTCCATCAACGTTTTCAAAAGCCAAATTTCTTCAGTACATCAAAAACTGAATAAAGACAAAATTTTGTTAACCTTTGCCTGTTAAATCCTTGATCTTCCCTTTGATTTCATAATTGTGAAAAGAAATTTCTTCTATTTGCACAATATTTTCGAGACCAATAAATGATTATTTTTAGAATCAAATTCACTTTAAATTTTGTCTGCAAAACCTTGGACAGGGTCAAAGGTCATAAATGAGTAGACATCCTGACTTTTTACAACCCTCAAGATAAAATCTTTGTAAAACATTGTGAAAAAAGAAGAAATTGCTTGATTTCCCACTATGATTTCTACTCTGAAAAACACACAAATAAATTGGACATATATTAGATTTAAAGAACAAATGGCCCATTTAAACCATTCCCACCCATTGACACTTCAAAATGCCTAAAATGAAAAAAGGCTTGATAAAAAAACCTTTTGGAAAATAAGGAAAATGCTTGTTACAAGTAATTTCTTCATTATCCATAATGTTTTCTGTTTTCTTTTTGATATGCCATGCCCGTTTTTAGGCAAATCAAAATAATAGGAACTAGTTTTGAAAAGAGTTTTGGAGGAGAAAATGTTTGAGACTTATTTCATGATGTCTCTAAGTCTGAGCAATCTCTGCCATGTGCCTATCTTTTTGGCTTATCAAAATTTCAGTTTTACCCATTCCAACTCAATCCCTCATTTTTACGCCCCTCAAGAAAAAACTTTGGAAAACATTGTGGAAAATGAAGAAATTGCTTGTATCAAGCATTTTCTTCATTATCCACTATGTTTTCTATCCAAAAAGACGAAAAAAATCAAAATTCTATTAAATTGAAATTGTCGTCTGCAGCTTCTTTCAACTTGGACCAGTCTAAAATTTTGCTGTGTTGGAATGGGTTAAACAGGATCACACAAGGAATGTTCCGGCCAAGTTTGGCTCAAATTGGCCAAAGTGTTACAGAGAAGATTGTTTAAGAAATGTTGACAACTTCTGACGGACAACGCACAACCAACATGGTGATGACAAAAGCTAAGGTAAGCTAACAGAATAAAAGAAATAAAATCTTAAAATTGTCATCTGCAAATCCTTTCAATTTGGGCCTGTCTACAATTATGCAGTCTCAAAAAACAGCCAAGCTAAAAATTTCTTTTATATACACAAAGATTTTGTTGCAATTAACCAGAAGTTGCTATTTAAAAAAAGCTCTTTGCTGTATAAATCTGATGTTTGTACAAATTGTGAGTTGCAATTAAGCAGTGAAGTGCTCTTACCAGGGTTACGATTAAGAGGATTCCACTGTATTTTTTGTATTATTTGTTGAAATTTTAAAAATCTTTGTCTTCAGAACAGACATACATTGTAAACCATTATGTTCCTTCTACTTTGTAGATGGGTTTGATTTATTGAAAGGGGTTTAATGCCATTTATAACAGTATTTCAGTCATATTGTGGAGCACCTAACAATGGATTTGTTGTATTTCTCTCATCAGTACTAGCACTACATCCTGTCCGGCTGCTCATCCCACTTAGGTTTGGTGCGAGACAAATGTAGGAAAGGCTATTTGCCGCAGAAGGGGATTGAACCTGGGACCCTATTGGACAAGTAGTCCTATGAGCTAACACTGCACTATGGCTGTGGCCTACTTTGTAGATTGGGGAAACTGGGAACTGGGTAAAATCACTTTATGTATAAAGATTCATGAGTAGGGCGGAAAGTCTATCAAGAGAGAGGGAAGTCATGTGTAATTCTTGCTGAATTACCGTTGGGTAAAATTATGAGGTGCAGACCTTTAACCAAATACCAGACGACAAAATTTTGGGCTGGTCTAAATTGAAAGACGTAGCAGATTACAATTTAGGCTTGTGAAATTTAAGATTTTTTCAATTTTACCATAGAAAACATTGTGTAAAATGAAGGCAATTTCTTCATGTTACCCAAGATATCTCAATTTTCTTGAGGTCAAAAAGCGTCATGAGGTCGGAATGGTTTTTGAGTGATGTTTTTCTCACAACATATGCCCTTCTATATCTAAACTTGTATCTACTGAAAAACTTAGCCACATGGAATTTAATATGAAATATGAAGGCCCTTTCCTATTCAACTTCTTCTTTTCTCACAATATATCCTAGAATGGAAAATATTGTTGAAAAGAGGAATTGCATGTTATAAGCAGTTTCTTCTTTTCTTTTTTATTGCAGTCAGGATACTAACTGTAATCTAGGAATCGCCCGAATTCACTCTTTGCTTCTAGGAGCCTGACAACGGCCTGAAAATTTTTCCTTGCTCGTGAATTGATTCATTATTTCTTGTAGTATACTATCTGAAAATGTAAGCCCATTCATAAAGAATGAGTGCGAAAAGCCGAATCACTGAATGTGCGCAGTGATCAAGGTCTCGACCTCTAAAGGTACTTCTATTTATACCATCTTAAACAGTGTTGCATCAAGGCCACTCGATAGAGGGAATCCTCCGGGTTTGTCATTATGTCAAAAGTTAACATCATTAGAGACATAGAATAATTTACATTTAGTTCTCTGACATCATTTAATCGACTGTCTGAACTTACCATCATTACGGATTTCATTTAACAAAAAATGGGTATGGTAGGCCTCGGTGTTCAACGATTCGTCGATCTTAGACATAGTCGAAAGTGAAACTAGACATTCTGCGTCTCGGATTTTTTCGATTATTTTAACTGTCTTTCGTACGATTTAAAAGTTACCAGCTACAAAGTTTAATCCAGTTTTGTACATGTGCATCTGTTTGATGTAAATCCCCGATTTGTAAAATAGAGTTCTTTGTTGGTTTATTGTTACTGTATTTTTAGCAATGGTAAAGAAATTAGACCAAGTCCATTGCCGCGAAAGAGGTTCGAAGGTCATTTTCTCAATGCGTCAGTTACCCCAGGTGTTCAACAACTGGTCAGTCTCCAAGGAGACGTCGCTATGCGGGATACTTAGATTTTATCCCTTTTGTCTAAGGATGGAAATATTTACGTCAGTGTAAAGCTAAATTCAATTAGATTAATTCAATCAATAATAATGAAACATGTCTGGGTGAAAATTCTAGCTTTTAAATATTGGTGTGGACTGAAAGAGAACCACAATTTGTAGACCTGAAGAACTTTATGGGTTATTCAATTCTGATAGACCGGGAAGGTAAGGGTAGAATTCAATAATTCTCCACACGCTGAATTTCGTCGGTTTCTGCTAAAACCTCGTAACTACAGTTGTTATCTTCCAAAATATCGGAGGGTGGTGCTCCTTAAACTATCCTTCGTATATTTTGTCCGAATTTGACAATTAGGCTGTTGATGAAGTCAGTTATGGGCAAGAAAACATGGTTGGGATTCTGTCAGGGGGGGATAGAAGTCTTTAAACGTGATTTCATAATAAGGAAAACTTAACAGACAAATCAGAGAATGACTTCAATTATCTTATAAATTGTGAATATAAAGTCCTGACTGCATTTGAGGCCGTTCAGGCCTTTGACTCTTATTTTCTACACTACAAATTGCTTACTTATTAAACTTTTTGAATTTTCTTCAGCAACCTCTTTAAATTTGGACCAGTCTTAATTCTGTCACACCTAATAGATCGATCCAAGTTTACCTCACCTGTATTTTCCAAATCCATTGCTGAGATCCCTTTCCCCCATGACACTTGTCCAGTTTGACAATCATCCTTTTCTCATGGTGATCCTGTGCATGTAAACACAGGTTTTTGTACAGCACAAGCTCTTCTGAATCAGACTCCTTCCAGACCTGAAATTTAGTTTAACATGTTACCAGACCACAAAAAACTTTAGACTGACCCAAATTGAAAGAAGTTGCAGACAACAATTTAAAGTCTATCAAATTTTGTATTTTTAAACTTTCTGGGAAGAAAACATTGTGGAAAAAGAAGAAATTGCTTGTGAGAAGCAATTTCTTCAATTTCCACAATGTTTTCCAAAGTTCTTTTATCTTTGGGGCATCTAAATTGGTCATTGTTATGGAAATTCCCAAACAAGAATGCTTTTTGATGCCCCAAGAAAAAACTTTAGAAATTTTGTGGATAGTAAAAAAATTGCTTGTTACAAGCAATTTCTTCATTGTCCAGAATGTTTTAACATCAAAAGACAAAAATTTAGAATTTCATTTACCTGAAATTGTCATCTGCAACTTCTTTCACTTTGATCCAGTGTATGATTTTCTCTTGTGGTGATGGGTTCAAGCCAATTAAGTAGGATTTTTCTTTCAATAAGAATCATATTACAGGAATTTGATTTTCAGTTGTTTCCAAGCAACTCTCTTTCTCACAATGTTTTCCACAGCTACATTTCTTCAGTGTGTAAAATTGCAGTATCATCATGTTGTAATAGGTTAAACACATTCCCTTGTTTTCTAACTTTTTACACCTCTCAAGAGAAAAGAGAACTGGAAAACATTGTGTAAAATGAAGAAATAGCATATTAACAGCAATTATTTTCGCTATTTGGCTACAATATTATTCTAAACAAAAGGGCAAGATTCTTTAAAGCTCATTAACTAAGAATTGTGGTCTAAAATTTTATCTTCTGGTAATGAGTTAAAGTAAGTTCATTATCCCATTATAAGACGAGAAAATTTTAGACTGGTCCAAATTGAAAGAAGTTGCTGACAATATTTCAAATTGTTCTAAAATTGAAAAATAAGTGCTTAATGGGGTTGAAAACAAACAATTTCTCCTTTTCCCACAAAATTTTCCATGATCATATTTCTTTAGGGTGTCAGGAAGCATCATTGTGTGGTAATAGGTTAACAAATGCAAAAGCATTTTCAGGCCCACTTGATAAGTTTGGTTAGTCTTGGGCAATTACTCCTTTATTTATGGATGGATTTCAAAATTACACAGCACAATTGATTTTCATGGAGAGTAGATATGTCATTTGAAATAAATTTTCAGATTAATCAAGGTCACATTTCAAGGTCAAATATTAATCGGGCTAACCATGTTGACCCTGAACAATTTTCTAGTTTATGAAAATGACATCACTGATCTTGTTAAAATAGAAATATTACCTGATAGCTGTCTTTGATGTTTTCAGAACACTTTGAAAGAATCACTTTGGAATGTCGGACTGGTATACCTTCTCCTTCTGCTTTTAAACAGAGTCCTGTCTCTTTTTGTATAATCTGAAAATATAAAACCAGTCTGTATATAATAACAATTGCATCTGTAGTTGGTGCCATGTTTTGGAACAAAATTCCTTGAAGGAGCAAAAACCAAGGAACATTCCTGAAAATCGCCATATTTTGAAGGTTTAGACAGCACAAGAAGAAATACAAATCCTCAGACCTGGATAACATCTGTCTTAAAACCTGTGAACAGACAGTAAATTTCAAGACTAGTCCAAATTGAAAGAAGTTAAGACAACAATCTTATCTTTCAATGGGAAAATATGTGTCATATAGGGTAGAAAACACTGTGAGAAAACAATAAATTGCTTGTAATAAGTAATTTCTCCTTTTCTCATAATGTTTTCATTAAGTAAGTAGATTAGGTGTAAAAAGCGGGATTTTGTGGGAATAGGTTAAGTGTTGTGTAATTTCATTCATTTGAAATTAAAATATAAGAGTACTATAGTAATAACTATCTTTGGGTATTCTAATAACTTATTTTGCAGAATGAGTTTTGTATGCAGATGCCTGAACCTTGGATGCAACATTCTAAGGGATTGAGGTTAATAATAAACCTCAGATAACAAAATTCTACTGAAAATGAATTTAGACTTACCATCCTTGATTTTAAAGTTTATATTTCCATTTTTTAACCTTTTACCAGAAGGCCAAATTTTAGACTTGTCTAAATTGCAAATGACAATTTAAAGAGTATTTTTCAATATTCTGGATAAAAAACATAGTGGAAATTGCTTCATTTTACACATTTGTTTCCCCATATCGTTTTTCTGAAGGGTATCAAAAAGGGTCATTGTGTCAGAAAGGGCTGAGCTATAAGCTTAAAAATCACATTGCTTACAATGTCAGGTTAGTCTGACAGGTTAACCCTTGTCATACTGTATAAATGACCTTACTGAATTGCTGTAAAACCAAAGGTTTGAAAGCACTGATAGAACTTGTTGTTCAAAAATCAATATTTCTTTCAGAAGTCAATTTCATAAATAACTCTGGCAGGAAATATATAAGCAGGAGGTGTAGACGAAGATCTTATGTGCATGCTGTTCTTAGTCTACTACTCCTGCCAAAACCGGATTATTCCGGGTTCAGCATGGCAAGGGTTAAGGACATTGAAGAATTCACTTGTAACAAGCAATATCATTAGAAGAGGACTTGATCCATTACAAAATGACGTTGACACAACTTCAAATAAAGTGGCAATTTTGATTCTAGATTAAAATATTTCAACAACACTGCCTTCAACCCTTTGTTATAGGTACTCATTGGAAATGACAGATCGCAGCTGTCAGTCAAGGAATCAATTGAAGAGGAACTTCCCGCCAGAGCTCAGTGGGCGTGACCAGCAATCCGTCAATTGCCTCAAGGAGACGACTCAATTGAATACCCGAAATAAATAGTTTCTTGTAAGAGTGACAATTGGCCCCACCAACTGACTGTGCTGGCAACAACGACTTACTCTGATAGGAAGTTCCATTTTGATATTAAATGATTTATTTTGCAAAATTTAATGCCAGTAACATGCAACAAAAGTTTGTTTTAATTCTGAAAAATCATATCTTCCTTATCCAGGGACAAGTGGAAAAAATATGTATTTCTATACAACTGTAAAACAAACAGTGAGACATAAAACAAACAGCAAATCATAGGAAAGCAACCTAAAGGTTGTAACTATAGATCAAGTAAGCTGTTGTTATGACGTTTAATCCATTACCAGACTGCTCCAAATTCAAAGACATTGCAGACGACAGTTCCAAATTGATGAAATTTCAAATATCTCCGATCCCTGTGTTGAAAACAAGATGGACAAGAGCCATGTCGGACATGGCCATCCCCAACCATAAAAGCTTGATAGTAAACTGAAGCCAGTTAGATTTAGGCTTTTTGTGATCTGCATTTCTTCAGTTCAGTAATAGCTATTATACTTTCAAAGATATGCTCAAGACAAAATCATAGTCTTTAAAACAAAGGGCAATAACTCAAAAACTATGCAAGCAAGAGTTGGGGCTCTTGTGCACTGCACTTCTTCTCAACGATATCTATTCACCTATTAAGTTTCAAGTTAATAGCTATTATACTTTCAGAGATAAAACCCGGACAAAATCTTAGTTTTTAAAACAACAAAGGGCAATAACTCCAAATTTATGCAAGCAAGAGTTGTGGTTCTTGTGCATTGCGCTTCTCCTCAATGAGATATATCCACCTATGAAGTTTCAAGTTGATAGCAATTATACTTTCAGAGATATGCTCAGGACAAAATGTAAGTGTTTAAAAGAACAAAGGACAATAACTCCAAAATTATGCAAGCAAGAGTTGTGGTTCTTGTGCACTTCACTTCTCCTCGATGAGATGTATCCACCTATGAAGTTTCAAATTGATAGCAATTTTACTTTCAGAGATTTGCTCCGGACAAAATGTAAGTGTTTTAACCCATTCCAACACAGCAAAATTTTAGACTGGTCCAAATTGAAAGAAGCTGCAGACGACAATTACAAGTTGATGGAATTTTGAATTTTTTCATCTTTTTGGATAGAAAACATTGTGGATAATGAAGAAATTGCTTGATACAAGCAATTTCTTCATTTTCAACATTGTTTTCCAAAGCTTTTTTCTCGAGGGGCGTAAAAAGGAGGGATTGAGTTGGAATGGGTTAAACAACAAAGGGCAATAACTCCAAAATTATGCAAGCAAGAGTTGTGGTTCTTGTGCACTGCACTTCTCTTCAATGAGATGTGTCCACCTATTAAGTTTTAAGTTGATTACAATTATACTTTCAGAGGTATGCCCCGGATAAAAATCTTAGTCTTTAAAACAACAAAGGGCAATAACTCAAAAATCGTGCAAGCAAGAGTTGTGGTTCTTGTGCACTGCACTTCTCGTCAATGAGATCTATTAATCAGAAAAGGGCTAATTTTCAGAGTATGATAATTCTTTGAAGTATTTTGGTAGAGGGTCACTAGATGATGATTTGTACCAAATATCAAAGTTCTAGGCCTAATGATTTGGGAGAAGAAGATTTTTTAAGATTTCCTTCTTTATTTCTATGTAAAATCAGGGATCGCCAAGAAAAGGGCTAATTTTCAGAGTACGGTAATTCTTTGAAGTATTTTGGTAGAGGGTCAAAAGGTAATAATTTGTACCAAATATCAAAGCTCTAGGCCTTATGGTTTGGGAGAAAAAGATTTTAATAGATTTCCTTCTTTTATTCTTTGTAAGATCAGGGATTGCCCAGAAAACGGCTAATTTTCATAATACAGTAATTCTTTGAAGTATTTTGGTAGAGGGTCACTAGATGATGATTTGTACCAAAAATCAAAGCTCTAGGCCTTATCGTTTGGGAGGAGAAGATTTTTAAAGATTTCCTTCTTTATTTCTATGTAAAATCAGGGATTGCCCAGAAAAGGGCTAATTTTCATAATATGGTAAATCTTTGAAGTAATTTAGTAGAGGGTCACTAGATGATGATTTGTACCAAATATCAAAGCTCAAGGCCTTATGGTTTTGGAGGAGAAGATTTTTCAAGTTTTTTCACTCTGTTGCAATGGCAACCAGAGTTCTTCATGGATTTCAATTCTTTGAAGTATTTTGAAAGACCATGACCCAAGGATCATTTCTGTGAAGTTTTGTTGAAATTCCATGGTTAGTTTAGGAGGAGAAGAATTTTTGTAATTATGACAGACGGACGGATGGATGATGGACGATGACAGATCATAATAGCTCCCCCAGAGCACTTTGTGCTCAGGTGAGCTAACAAAAAAGATTATCAAAAATGCCAGAGTTCAACATGTCAATTTCAGTCTAAATGAACAATTTGTTACTTCCTGTATATTTTAACAATTCCCTACCATTCCTTTCTGTGTGAAATTACTCTGCATCCTCCTTTGAAACTTTTGTTGTGATTCTTTCTCTCCTGGTATAGTCTGGTCTGGGTATATGTACTTTAGGTACCAACTAAAAGGTTTACAGTTTAATTTTTTCTTCAGTTCCAGTCTATCTGTTATATTTCCGTATTCAAGGCCTGGAGCCACTGGTTGTGCACTAAAAAAGTGTTTCTGAAATAACAAATGACTGCTGATATCTTGGAAAACTAGACTGTCACTGAATGTGATAAAAATAACTCAATCATATCACATATCACAGAAATCTGTCACTAGAACTGTACCTTAAAGAAAAGCCAAAAGATTGCAACAAATATTGAACTGAACATGTTTGGTTGATACTGAGTGCACATGTGAATTTAATCATTTCCTGTTTTTTTAAAATTTTAGACTGGTCCAAATTGAAAGAGGTTGCAGACAACAATGAAAATTGGGTGCACTTTTAAATTATACCATCCTATGTGGTAGAAAACATTGCAGAAAAGGAGAAAACGCTTGTTACAAGCAATTTCTCCTTTTTCCACAATGTTTTCTCAAGTATAAATTCAATTGGGACATAACATCCCGGGTTTGTACAGGAAAGGGTCAAGTCAAATTCACCAGTACTTGAAGAGAATATGAGTGGACAAGATTTTTCATCAAAAGGCCATATCCCACTTACCTAATTTGCAATATACACATCTCTAATTAATACCTAGTCTGTCTGTAAAATTTTAATCAAACCCATGCTGTAGTTGTTCAGAAAATGAATGGTTAAGGAAATAGCTGCAAATGGACAGGGGGACCAACCAACCAACAGATCATTAGACCAACAGACGGATAGACAAGTTGACTCTTGAAAGTTTTTTGTGGTAAAAATACAGTCCACACTTTTTATCTTGAGGTTGTCGATTCAGAAAATGTTGGATTAAAGCTGCAATTCTGCAAACATTGCCAGGGTCATTGTGTTTTTTCATTGTTTGTATTTTTTCCATGAAAAAAAAAGTAGTTTGACAGTGACATGCTATAATTCTAATTTTTCTTGGACAAACACTGAATATCAATTCAATCAAAGAAGTGTCAAAAGTGTGTTAACCCATTCCCACTCAGTGATGCTTTTAGACGCCCCCAAGAAAAAAGGCTTTGGAAAACATTGTGGAAAATGAAGAAATTGCTTGTTAAAAGCAATTTCTCCATTTTCACACTGTTTTCTACTTAGAAAGTTGAAAAATCCAAAATTTCATAAACTATATATTAACCCTTGTCATGCTAAACCCGGAATATTCCGGTTTTTGCAGGAGGTGTAGACTAAGATCACGTTTGTGCAGGCTGATCTTAATCTTCACTTCCTTCTCATACTTTTCCTTCCCGAGTTGTTTATGAGGCTGATTTCAAAAGAAATATTGATTTTTGAACAAGTTCTATCAGTGCTTTCAGTCCTTTGACTTGACAGCAAACCAGTAAGGTAATTTATACAGCATGACAAGGGTTAACATCTGCAACTTCTTTCAATTTGGGCCAGTCTAAAATTTTGCCGTCTGTTAATGGGTTAACCAGGATTATTACTACCTTTTCAAGCTGTTTTTGTAAGTAATACTTTCTGCCTAACCCATTACCAGACATCTAAATATTAGACTGGACCAAATTGAAAGGAGTAGCAGACGACAATTTAAAGTTTATGAAATTTTGGGTTTTTCAACTTTCTTGGTACGAAACATGGTGAAAATTAAAGAAATTGCTGTTTACAAGCAATTTCCTCAAATTTACACAATGTTTTCCTAATTGTCTTCTTGAGGAGTGTCCAAAAGCGTCATTGTTTGGGAATGGGTTAAATGTTGTGACAAGCAATTTCTTCCTCTACAACAATGTTTTCTTAGGCTTTATTTCTTGGGGCTATCAGAAGATGTCAATGTGTGGGAATGGGATGACTGATTCAAGCAATTTCTTCTTTTTTTACGATGTTTCTCAAATATGAAATAACAGGGATGTAAAAATCAGTGTTTATACGGGAATGGGTTAAGATATCAATATACATACAATATAATCATCTAGCCAAACTCTTGCTACACGAACTGAGTTTCGTAGAGTACTATCGGGACCATTCGGCGAGCCATACGGTCGCCGCTGTCTGAAAATATGTCCAACTCTAGAACAGGGAATGATGTCCATTCGTCCACCACATAACCATATCTTGAAAAGAATCATAAATCTTTTTCTACTCTTTGATGAAATAATTAGACCTGTACAGGTAGCTTTAAAATAATGTATAGAATGATTCAAATTAGGATCAATTTTAAATTGAAATAAAACTCAAGTATTTTTTCCTAAAAGTTGGACGGGTCCAATTAAAAAGCAAATGCAGAAAGAAATACACAGCCCTTTAACATTGAAATAAATGAGTATCAAATACAGTTTAAAATAAAGTGAGAAAAGGAGAAATTGCTATTTTTATTGTGAGAAAAGGAGAAATTGCATATAACTGGCAATGTCTCTTTTACCCTCAATATTTTCTATAGCTGCTATTCTCCAGTGCATGAAATGGAGGATTGTTTGCTTATGAGTTGAGGTATTTTAGGAATCCATTTACATTTGAAAAGTATTTAGTAAAAGAAGTTGCTTGTTAATGTAATGAGCAATTTATTCTTTACTATATTTTCTTTACTAAGATAACTTCCAAAATTTCATAATTATAATACTTTAACTCTTGTCATTAAAATCCTTTACAGAGTTTATTAAAAATCAAAGGACTGACAGCACTGGAAGGTCTTAATGAAGGTCAATATTTCTTTTGAAAATTGATTGTTAAAATACCTCTGGCTTAAAGGGGACAAACTGATGTGCACACTTATGTGCAGTCTGATCTTTGTCTATACCTCCTGCCAAAACAGGTATATTCCAGATTCAGCATAACAAGGGTTAAAAAAAACTTGGAATAAGATACAAGGTTGCTTACCCTGAAAGACATTTCGAGATTCTCTCCTCCCCAAGTATCCAACTCTTTATCATATTGACCCATATCATAAAAATATTGTCGTCTCATCGCAAATAATCCTCCTGCCATCGTTGGCGTTTCTATAGGATCTGCCAATGCTTTATCATTTTTAAAATAATCTGGCGGTAACTGGTCCCATCTGAAGAACATTCCCCACGTAAAACCTCCTTTCACTAGAGAAGCACCCTTGTATTCAAAGTTTGATGGATTAATAATGTCAATAATTGGTATAGCTACAGCTCGCTTATTTTCTGCGATATGGTCCAGCAATGGCTCTAGCCAATTTACATTCACTTCACAATGACTATCAAGAAATACAAGGACCTGAAATTCCAAAAGAAACTAGACAATCATTAAATTTGATTACCCCCCCCCCCCCGGCTTTATGTCTCTAAAAAAGAAAATATAAAGGACCGTAATCATCTACATGACCTTGGTAATAGCAAACTTGTACTGATAAGAGGTACCTGCATTTCATATATATGAATTATACCTTGAAAAGCTTTAACCCATTCACACACAATAAAATTTTAGACCAGTCCAATTTCAAAGAAGCTGCAGACGACAATTTCAAGCTGATGGAAATTTAATTTATTTTGTCTTTTTGGGTAGAAAAACATTGTGGAAAATGAAGAAATTGCTTGTGACAAGCAATTTCTTCATTTTCCACTATGTTTTCCATAAATTTTTTTCCTTGTGGGCGTTTAAAAGCGTCACTGAGTGGGAATGGGTTAATCCATTCCAACATAAGCCCAATTTTTCAAGTCATCCTCAAAAAGAGTTTTCAAAAACTTTTTTGGAAAATGAAGAAATTGCTTGACACAAACAATTTTTCCACTGACACTCTTGCTTTTCAGGCAACCAGACTTGAAGATATCTAATCTATGTAGTTTGAAAATTTCTTTGTTTTGGAGAAGCAACTTTTTCATTTTTCCAATGATTTCCCAAACTTTTATTATTGTTGGAATTAGCAAGACAATGTGAGAATGTGTTAAAGTTGCATTAAATATGCAAATCATATAAGTCTAAGTATCAGAAACTTTTAGAAAGTTTTAGAGGGCCATCTTGATTTTTACTTAACTCATTATCAGAAGGCAAAATTTTAGACTAGCCCAGTTTCAAAGAAGATGCTGATGACAATTAGAAGTTGATGAAATTTTTTATTTTTTCATCTTTCTCGTTAGAAAATAGTGTGGAAAATGAAGAAAATGCTTGTAACAAGCAATTTCTTCATTTTCCACACTATTTTCCAAGGTTGTTTTTCTTGGGGGCATTAAAAATCGTCACTGAGTGGTAATGGGTTAAATGGAATAAACAGTAACTAAACAAGAGGATCATGAAGGTCCTAAATTGCTCACCTGAATCACCTGTTGTTACAAAAAAGTAATTGGAGCCAAACATTTGTAACTGTTTTGAGAAGTTTGAGCCCAAACTGTGGCCTGTAGAAAGTAAATATAGAAATTTTCACTGAGGCCCCTTTTTCAGTGTTTTCCAGAGTCTTCCCATTTTCAATAGGATTTATCCTCATGGGCTAAAGATCATTCTGTCCAAGTTTCATGAAGAGTGTGCATATTATTTTGCCTCTAGAGTACAATCAAAGAAATTGTCATTACAACCCATTTATTGTGTTTTCTAAAAGTACCTTCACATAATCTTAAGGGTAATTTGTTATAATCTAAGAATTATTCTGGCCAAGTTTCATGAAGATTGAGACAAAATTGTGGCCTCTAGAGTGATCACAAACAAATTGTCATTAAGGCCCTTTTTTCCTGTTTTTTCCTATGGAACTTTCCCATAATCGAGAGAGTTCATCCTTATGACCAAACAATCATTCAAGCCAAGTTACTTGAAGGTTGAGCCAAAATTGTGATCTGTAGTGTATTACCAAAAGAATTGTTGACAGAGTCCCTTTTTATGTGTTTTTCAATAGAACCCTCCAATTATCAAAAAGGGTTCATCCTAATGACCTAAAATTTACTAGCCAAGTTTCTTGAAGATTTAACAAAAATGTGGCCTCTAGAGTGTAAGCAAAGAAATGTCTTTAAGGCCCTGTTTCCAAAGTTGTCCAAAGGAACCTTTCAATGATCAATGGGGTTCAGCCTTATGACCTAACAGTTACTCTAGCCAAGTACATGTATCATAAAGATTAAACCAAAATTGTGGCCTCTAGAGTGTAAACAAAGAAATTGTCATTAAGGCCCCGTTTCCTGTTTTCTAATATAGCCTTCCAGAAATCTACAGGCTTCATCTTTATGACCTAACAATTATTCTAGGCAAGTTTCATTAAGATTAAACCGAAATTGTGGCCTCCATGTGTTAACATAGAAATCGTCATTAATACCCCTCTTCCTGTGTTTTTTAAACAAACTCTCCTTTAATCTAAAGAGTTAATCTTACTGACCTAACCATTATTCTAGGCAAGTTTCACGAAGGTTAAGCCAAAATTGTGGCCTCTAGAGTGTAAACAAAGAAATTGTCATGAAACCATTACCAGACAGCAAAATTTTAGACTGGTCAAAATTGAAAGGATTTGCAGACTAGTTAGAAAACATTTAAATTAAAATTTCAATCAAATAAAGGTTGTTCAAAGCAATTTCTTCCTTTTTACACAATGTTTACCATTTATTTTTGTTGAGGGGTGTGCAAAAACGGCATTGTGTTGGAATGGGTTAAGGCACTTTTTTCCCTGTTTTCCAATAGAACTGGCCCAGATTCATATTCTGGCCATGACCTAACAATTATTCTGGCCATTTTTCATAAAGATTAAGCCAAAATTGTTATTAAGGCCCCTAACCCTGTGTTTTTCAATCAAAACACATAATCAATCGGTTCATCCTTATGATCAAACAATCATCTTTACCAGGTTTCATAAAGATTGAGCCAAAATTTTGGTTACTCGAGTGTAACCTAAGAATGTGTCCTTAAGGTCCATTTTTCTGTGTTTTCCAATAGAACCTTTCTGTAATCCATATAGGGTTCATCCTTATGACCTAACAATTATTCAGGCCAAGTTTCATGAAGATTGAGTCAAAACTGTGACCTCTAGAGTGTAAACAGAGAAATTTTTGACGGAGCTTGATGGATGACAGACATTAAATTATCACAAAAGCTTACCATGAGCACGTTGTGCTCAGCTGAGCTAAAAGTTAAGCAAGTCAGGGATATGGCCCTTCTCCTCACTGACCTATATTCATCACTGAGGTTGCATGTTGCATGTTTATCATACTGTCAAGATATGCCATTGACAAAATTTTGACAAAATTTTGGATAGAACAACGGATATAGTTTTCCCACAAAAACATCCCCTTACCAACATTTCACAACAAAGGATGATAAGCTAAATTGACTTACCTCCCCTGTAGCAACCCTGGCTCCATACATTCTTGCTCTGATTAAGCCTTGTCTTTCTGCAGTTCTGACTAATGTAATATTGGGATGGATCATCCACATATATTCTGCAAGCTTATTCTGTAAATGGGCTGAATTAAGGAGGGGATAAGTAAATTTGATTCTTCTACAAGAAATTTTATAAATATGTGCAAGTTCAATATCAAACCCTTTCCTATTTTTTCAAAATTTTAGACCCGTCCGAACTCAACTGTTGTGCAGACCAAAATTTATAGTGGATTTTATTTGAAAAATAACCATTCAGAAGGGTAGACAGTATTGTAGAAAAAGAAAAAAATTGCTTGTTACAGGCAATTTCTTCTTTTTTAACATTGTTTTCCAAAATATAAAATCACAGGGACATAAAAACCAGGGATTAAACAGGCAAGGGTTAAACATGATTTGAGGAAATGAGCTAGAAGACTAGTTGTAGTACACGATAAAATTTTAGACCAGTCCAAATTCAAAGAAGCTGCAGACAACAATTTTAGCTTCATGATATCTTTAAAATCTTTGTCTTTTAGGGTAGAAAACATTGTGGAAAATGAAAAATATTGCTTGTAACAAGCAATTTTTTCATTTTCCACAATGTTTTCCAAAACTTTCATACTGAGAGGCGTTTAAAGGCGCCACTGTGTGGGAATGGGTTAAAATCATGCAAATGAAAACTATATGTAATGTAATAAAAGCTTAAAATTAAGAAGGGTACTTCGAAAATTTTTAAATAGTTTCATTTAACCAAAGCTTGATCTAGGCTTGTGGATTTACTTTTTCAAGAATTTGTTTCCCCCATGACACTAGGAATCTTTTTCATCCATTCCCACAGTCCTGCTTTTAAAGAAAAAAGCTTGAGAAAGCAATGTGGGAAATGTAAAAAATACATGTATCAAGCAATTTCTTCATTTCACACAATGTTTTCTTCCCAGGAAGAGAAACAAATAACAAATTTCCTCGGGTAAAAATTGTCCTCTACAACTTTTTTCAATTAAGGGAAATCAATATGTTCTTGTGTTAGAATAACACAAATAAACTAAGTTGGGAAATATTTTTAACCAATTACCAGACGGCAAAAATTTAGACCAGTCCGAATACAAAGAAGATGCAGACAACAATTTTCAGTTGATGTAATCTTAAAAATCATTGTCTTTTAGTGTAGAAAACATTGTGGATAATGAAGAAATAGCTTGTTACAAGCAAGTTCTTCATTTTCGAAATGTTTTCCAAAGCTTTTATATTGAGGGGCGTTTAAAAGCGTTACTGTGTGGGAATGGGTTAAAATTCCCAAATTTTGGTAAAAATTCTTCCTGTGTACCAGGTATTTGAGCCAAACAATTGTTTTTTTCAAATTGGTTCAAGAAAATTGACTGACACTGGCTCTGCCCTCTGACTCTACTCGTCACACCCGTTGACTCTAACAGGAAATTCCACTTCAATATTGAAAGTCACCATTTAGCAAAATTCATAGCCAGTGGAATACAACAAAACATACCAATCAAATCATTCATTCATTCTAGGCTAGAATCTAGAATAGTCTAGAATCATTCATTCATCTATCAACCAAACAAACATACCAATCAAATCTTTCATTCAGTCTAGGCTAGAATCTAGAATAGTCTAGAATCATTCATTCATCTATCAACTAACATCAAGTTATTTGTGACTAATGTAATATTAATTGTCACTCTCATTAAATTCTAGGTCAATTCTAAATTTTATCACCTTAGCCCATTACCAAACAACAAATTTTCAGACCGGTCCAAATTGAAGGGAGTTGCAGACGACAATTCAAAGCTGATGAAATTTAAATTTTTATCAAATTTCTGGATAGAAAATATTGTGTAAAATGAAGAAATTGCTTGTGACATTGTTTTTTTCTCTAGGGGCGTCAGAAAGCTTCACTGTGTGGGAATGGGTTGAAATAGTCCTCTGCAACTTCTTTGAATTTAGACAACTTTAAAATCTTATCGCCTGATAATAGTTAATGTTTTTTCCGTGATTTCCTCCTCTTCCCTTCAAACATTTCTGATACAAATTTGAATGGTTTGGTCAGATATAGTAATTTTTCAATTACAGTTTGTTAACATTTTCATTGTATGATTAATTTTGGGGGGGAGGGTTAATGCCAATTTCATCAGTTATCCTATTCCCACTTGACAAACATTTAGACTGGTCTATATACAAAGAGGTTGCAGACAACAATTTTCAGTTGATGAAATTTTAGAATTTTTCACCTTTATGGGTAGAAAACATTGTGAAAAATGAAGAAATTGCTTGTAACAAGCTATTTCTTCATTTTACACAATGTTTTCTCAAGTGTTTTTCTTGAAGAGCGTCCAAAATCTCCATGGATTAAATCACTGTGGCTTTCTGTCTTTTTCTCACACTTGTACAACCACAACGTTGAATCCAAGCCACAAGCTGCTCATCCAACTTTGGCTCGCTTCTTAAGCCATTCCCACACATTCAAATTCTAGACCAGTCAAAATTCAAAGAAGTTGCAGGTGACAATCTTTTGGGGTAGAAAACATTGTGTTAAATGAAGAAATTGCTTGTAACAAGCAATTTCTTCATTTAACACAATGTTTTCCAAGGCTTTCATATCAAGAGGTGTTTAAAAGAGTCATTGTGTGGGAGTGGGTTAAGCCACCTGCCAAAAATGGAATATTTCATGCAGGGATGTGGGAATACGGATTTTCTCTACTTCTCTACTTGTCCATGGACAAGTAAATTGTGATTTTCTACTTGTAAAGGATGAAAATGGACTTTCCCGTGTATAGATGAAGAATGGATAAATTTTGAGAAAATATTATTTTTAAAGCAGAAAATGCTGGAACTCAGCATTTTCTTCATTAAAAACAATATTTTCTAACCTTAGATACAAACATTACGCTCATAAATCTCTTCTATCTATTTGATTCGCCCTGATATTTACTTGTCCACGGACAAGTAGCCTCGAAAAATGTACCTACCGCAGGTAGAAAAGCCCATGTCGGACAAGTCAGGCATGGGAATTCCACACCCCTGTTTCATGTTCAGTAATAAAAGTTTAGGAAAGGTCATCTTACCCATGTTACTTGCATCATCCACCAAAACAATCTCATACAATAAACGAGGAGGTGTTCTGTTGATCACAGAGTGTACGGTTCGAAGGAGGGTCGACCACGCCTCATTGTAGAAACATATTATCACACTAGCTTTTGGAAGATCTGGTCTGTATATTTTTTGATGACATCTGAAATGATATAAATGAATGACCACTAGCCATCATGAGTTTCACTTCCATAGGTCAATTTTTTGAAAACAAACTACATTTATTTGAATTATATAGTCAGTGAAATTTCATTGAATAAAAGCAAAGAGCAAATTATTAGTATCTATCCTTGCAACAACTAAACACTTTTCTAAACACATTTTCAGGAACAATTTAAGTGAAGGGTCATCCATGGAACATTAATACCAAGATTCAATGAAATTAGTCCAAATAGATAGGGAGGAGAAGATTTTATAAGTTTTCAAAGTGAAATTGGCCACGCCTTGCCAGACCAATATTTATGGGCCCATCAAAATTTCAAGAACAATTTGAGTAAAAGGTCACCTAAGGAATAATTATACCAAGTTCCATTTAAATTTGATAAGCACGCACAGACAATGCCATGAAAATAGCTCTCTGGCCTTCGGCCAGTGGACCTAAGAATGGAGAAGTTATAAGGTAAAAAAGGGGGAGGTTTTAACATTTTTCAAAAAAAAATCTTTAACTCATTACCAGACAGCAAAATTTTAGACTAGTCCAAATTGAAAGAAGTTGCAGATGAGAAATAAAAATTTATGAAATTTCAGATCTTTTCATTACTGTCACAGTGTGGGTAGAAAATATTGTGTAAAATGAAGAAATTGCTTGTTACAAGCAATTTCTTTATTTTCCACAATTGTTTCCCAGTTTTTTTCTTGAGGTGCGTCAAAATGAGTCACTGAGGGGCGTCAAAAAGAGTCACTGTGTGGGTAAGGGTTAAATCATCAAATGGAGCTAAGCGATTTTACGTACAGTTTATGTCTCACATCTGGGAGAGCTCTGTTCAAACTTAGCTTGCTGCTGATAAACTCATTGAAGGAATGATCTCTGTCACCTATTGAATGAAAATGGAGAGAGTTACAAATGAAGAAAAAGTGATCATTGTGCAAAAAGGGAACATCTCACAAGAGTCTTAGCCCATTCCCACACAATGCTTTATAACGACACCCCCCTCCCCCTTCCCCCAAAACAATTGGGAAAACATTATGTTAAATGTAGAAAATGCTTGCAACTATGTTTGAGCCAATCTAAAATTTCAAAAAATTGGAAAGTGTTAAAGTCAAAGGGCTGAAAGCACTGGTAGTATCTGTTGTTCCATAGCAAACACTTCTTAGAAAATTAATTTCCTAGACAAGAAGACCTCTTTTAAAAATTAATTAAATTCAACTTATGTTGCCAATGTTTTCAACAAAATTCAACTCTTTTAGTAGTTATTAACCCTTTCCTGTTTTTGGAAATTTTAGACTGGTCCAAATTGAAAGAGGTTGCAGATGACAATGAAAACTTGATGCCATTTTTAATGAAACCATCCTATGTGGTAGAAAATATTGTGAAAAAAGGAGAAATTGCTTGTTACAAGCAATTTCTTCTTTTTCCACAATGTTTTCTCAAGTATAAAATCACAGGAACTTAAAATCCCGTATTTGAACGGGAAAGGGTTAAAAGGGGGCAACCTAAGGTAAATTTCTGTCAATTCAGTTAAAATTGGGCAAACAGTTTTGATAGAGTAGACTTCTTTATTTCTATGCAAACCCAATCACCCTGCGGCTTTGAAATTTTAGCACTTTTGAAAGAAGTGAATGTACTGATGCTTCATGCAAAATTCAAGATTCATCAACTTCTGGGTCAGGAGGAGATGATTATTTAATTCTTTTTCTTAATACTACTCTTGTTGTCATAGCAACCAGAGTTTTCTACTGATCTAAATTCTTTTGTTGAAATTAGCCCAGTGGTTTGGAAGGAGATGTCATTTTAAAAATCCTTCTTTATTTCTATAATCCCCACCCTCCTGGGACTCCATCCCAGGGGACCCCAGGTAGATGATTTTAGCACTTCTGAAAGAGGTCAGTGTACCGATGCTTCATGCAAAAATTTAAATTTCTGTTTTGGTACCATGGTAACCAAAGTTTTCAATTGATTTAAATGCTTTTAGCAATTTTTACAGGGCACCACCTAAGAAACATTTCTGACAAATTTGGTTGAAATCGGCCCATTGGTTTGGAAGAGGATGTCACCTTAAAAACCCTTCTTTATTTCTATATAAGCCCTTTCGCCCCTGGGGACCCGAGGGTGATGATTTTAGCAAATCTGAAAGAGGTCAATGTACTGATCCTTCATGCAAAATATCAAGACTCTACATCTTCTGGGTTAGGGGGAGTTAATTTTTAAAGATTTTTTTAAAATTTCAGTTTTGTTGCCATGGCAACCAAGGTTTCAACGGTTTCAAATTCTTTTAGCAATTCTTAAAGGGCACCACCCAAGGAACATTTCTGCCACATTTGGCTCAAATTGGCCAAGCGGTTGGGGAAGAGATGTCATTTTAAAATTGTTGACACACGACGCACGCCTGACAGAGGATGATAAAAATACTTCACTATGAAGACTTTGTGCTCAGGTGAGCTAAAAACTGATAAGAGGTCAGCATGACAAGGATAGTGAGTTAAATATTTCTCAACAAAACTGTACATTGTTGTCACACATAAATTTTAAATCATCTTGACAGGACAGTTCGAATGAGTTCCCATAACACAAAGTTTAGATTGTCTGATTGATTGAATGGGGTTTAACACCACTTTTAGAAGTATTTCAGCTAATATGCAGCAGCTATTCATAGATTTCTGGTATTTCTGACACAAGTATCATTAAAACACCCTTTCAGAGTCTTCAACGTTTCATCCCACTTAGATTTACGATTGTACTCCCATTGATGGGAGACAAAATTTTTTTGTCGGAAAGGATATTTTGCAGCAACTGGCAAACCCTGAACTACATGAGTGAGAGTCTGACAGGCTACCAACTGCCCTATGGCTGCAACGACAGAGTTTAGAACAGAATTATTGAAAATAACATTACTCCCTTGTCCTCCAACTCTTTGACCTGTAATGGATACCATCTCTTTAAAATTTAATTGTTAGTTTCGTCTATCAAAAACGAGCGATCTGATTGGTTGAAAAAAATTTAATTCATACCTCCATGAACAAAATTTTGAGTTCGCAGCCATTTTGAATGCTTCCGTGCAAAATAGTGCCATACAAAAAGGTATCAAAAATTGCAAAGTTTTTGCTTTTTTCGCTCGATACTATTCAATTATAAGAAATGAGACTATTATTTGTTTTCATGGAGGTATGAACTGAAAAACCTTATCACGCTTATAAATGTGTAAATCCGCTTCGCGTAGTGTGATTAGGTTTTTCGGTTCATACCTCCATGAAAACAAAAAATAGCCTCTTCATTTCTTAATTGAACATAAATCATTCAAGTTGTCTAAATGGGACAATTGACCAATTGCTGGCCCAGCCCATTGACTCATTTGGCCCATTGACTCTGACAGGAAGTCTGCTTTGATTTTAAATTGCGTTATTCTACAAAATATATGTCCAATAGCATGATACAAACAAGTAGAATGGTTGGTTGGTGACCTAAACATTGTAACTACAGCTTGAATAAGCTGTATTTACAATGTTTAAGTCGCCAACCAACAAAAATGATTCACCAAAATGGCGACCAATGTTGGAGTTCAAACTGAACTTCCAGTCTAAATGAAAGATTTCAACTGACTATTTGACTGACAGCTGCAATTGGTCAAATGACGGATTCTACGCCAGGCCAACAGAACTCTTGCAGGAAGTTCCACTGAGACATCAAATGGCATAATTTTGCAAAATTCATAGCCAGTAACATGTTAAACTAGAGTCAAATGGCTGGTGGGAGAGCTATACATCATAACTAAATAGTTGTAATGTGTAAGTCTCAAAATCAACAATAATGCGTCACATTAATGTCTGCAAATGTATGAGTTTTAAGCTGTCATCCAGTGTACATGAAAAATTTGATTGCTTGATTTATTTTATGATGGACATTAGCGATCCCTCAATAACAGAAAGTACCCACAACATGGGGTTTAGAGCAGTAATGTTAAAATACTTCATTAAAAAAATCTAAACCACCTATTTATCTTTAACTTTTTCAGGAGGGTGAAATGTATTGGCCCTAGTAAGACTGCGCTAAATATGCAGACTGATCAGGGTTGATACTTTATTTAACCCATTCTCACACAATCCCGCTTTTTTACACCCCTCAAGAAAAAAGCTTGGGAAAATTTCTACCTTGAAAGATAAATTACTTTTTTAATTTAACGTTTTCAAAATTGTCTTTTGTAACTTTTTTCTATTTGGACTGGAATAAATTTTGTGTTGTGTGGTGAAAGGTTATTGAAATTTCCTTGATAGAAAATTTTGACTCAATCTCTCTTCCCTATTGTATTCAAATTGCGAACTCTTAGTGACACGACAGACCTTGAGATAGGACAGAGAGACACAACCTAAATCTGGTAGTTTGCATTGTAATCTGTTTGTTGTTAGTACTCAGAGGAACCGTCTTGATGAGACAATTCCAATAAGTAGCCTTAACCCTGGTTACACGATACATTTTTAGACCAGTCCAAAGAAGTTGCAGACGACAATTTAAAGTTGATGAAATCATTAAAATCTTTGTTTATTGTGATAGAAAACATCCTGGATAATAAAGAAATTTCTTCATTTTCCACAATGTTTTCCAAAACCTTTATATTGAGAGGCGTTTAAAAGCTGCATTGTGTGGGAATGAGTTAAAATCCTACACAGAATTGCTTTTAAATCAAAGGACTGGCATTAGAACCTTAATGAGGGTCAACATTTCTTTTAAAATTGAATATTAAACCCCTCTCATGCTGAATAAAATCGTTTTCAAACAATGGGCCAAAAGCACTGAAAGTACTGGTTTTGGATCAATATTCATTTTGAAATTCAAATTTCATGAACAATTCCAACTAAAAAGACCCGTACAGGTGGTGTAGACTAAGATCAGACTGCACTTATGTGCAGACAGATCTTTGTCTATACTTACTGCCAAAACAGGAATATTCTGGGTTCAGCATGACAAAGGTTAAACAACTCTGGCTTGAAGGGGACAAACAGGCTGATTTTTGTCTTTACCTCCTGCCAAAACATAATATTCAGGTGCAGCACTACAAGGGTTAACATAGGATTATGTGGGAAAATCCAATTATCTCTCAATATCTTTTAAAAAAAATGATCTCTGCACATACCAGAATCATCCTATTGTATTTGTATTTCTGTTTATTTATCGTCACTACCATAGCACATGCCCATATGAGCGCCGCCCCCAGAAGGCGGTTAGTTGTTACAGGGGATAGTGCAAGGATACAGGACGAAACTACTAAGAGCCCCACCTGGTTCTTTAATGTGCTCGATGGATAGCATCGTCACACGGGGCCTCGGTTTAACGTCTCATCCGAAAGACAATTAGTTAGTCAGTTAGTTGATATGGTCAGCCCAGGGCTCGAACCCATGATCTTGAGGTTTGAAGTCAAGTGCTCTACCAACTGAGCTAATCAGACTGACATGAGCTAATCAGACTGACATCAGCCTATTACCTTTATCTCTTGCCTTTATATCATCTTCTGTTTCAACTTGTCCTATCACCAATAGTTTCCCTATGTCATATTCTCTATCCAAGGGTTCATCAGTATGCAATAGCTGTAGGGCCTTTTCCTTTAAACTGGGACCAACATGTCGCCTTGAGGCAACTAAATGTGCTCTTTCTGATCTACCCTCTGCAGTACTTTTCAAGTTGGTACTAAGAATCACGACAGTTAGCAAGAATAATGCAGGAAGACTAAGTAGAAGAACTGTTGTTCTTTTCATACGAAACAGCTTCATCGTGAATTCATGCATAAGCCTAAAGTAGTTAAACTGTCATTTGGTGGGAAAAGGGTAGCGAAATCTAATTGCAATTAAGAATCAATACTAATCAGTGACATTATTGGCGCATTACTATGGATATTTCTCTCAAAGCATGAACAGGCACATTAACTCACAATTAAATTTTCTTAAGTGTCATTTTTTTTAGAGTTACCAAGTTTTTTTTAAAAAAATAAATATCTGTGTCCATATCGTTGTTGTTGTTGTACCTGTCATTATTTGGCTCAAAGGATAGTTTCAATTTATACGGTGAAAGACTTGTCTGAAATACGTTTACCACGAAATAAAGCGAAATGTATCTCATATACATGCAATAAATTCGATTAACCCCTTATCAGACGACAAGAAATAAGAATTGTCCACATTTAAGAACCAAAATATTATCTTTTCGGGTAGAAAACATTGAGGAATCTTTTTTTAAGGAGTTGATAATAGTGTAGACTGGTCAAATACTCTCGAACTTTGTAATAGTGTCGGAGAAATGTTGACTTCATTTTCAGAAAAATACCAAGATTGTGTTTTAAAGAGTATTCCTAAAAGTAAACCGAAAAAGGGTTGCATGCCCAAGCCACTGTGGATGACTCATGAAACTTTGCTACACATTAAGCGAAAACAACATGCTTGGAACAAATACTTGGCCACTAGACGTTCAGAGGATTTTGATAATTACAAAGGAGTCAGAAAGATTACCAATAATTAAGTAAAGTCAACAAAAAAAAGTTATGAGAAAAATATTTCGTACAAAGTGAAAAGTGATCCTAAACAGTTTTGGCGTTATGTCAAGAATAAAACTAAATCAAGGTCTGGGGTATTCAATTTCAAAAGGAGGATGGGTCTTCTACCAATACAAATCGTGAGAAAGCGGAACTCCTTAATGACTTTTCTACTACTGTTTTCACAAAGGAGAATCTTGACATTTTATCAGATCTGGAGGATAAGCACACAAGTAGTAATCTAAATGATATTGAAGTGACTGAATCTGAAGCGATCAAATTGTTACAAGAACTTGACGCAAGTAAATCTATGGGTCCGGATGATGTACATCCGTTCTTACTCAAAACAATGGCAGAGATATTTGTGGAGCCTCTAACCTTGATCTTTAATAAGTCTCTTACATCAGGAACAATACCGTCGGCTTGGAAAGATTCAAGAATTACTCCATTTTTAAGAAAGGGGACAAATCATCGCCTAGTCACTATCGACCAGTTAGTTTAACTTCTATCGTATGTAAAACTCTGGAAAAAATAGTCCGTAAGTCATTATTACAACATTTGAATGTGAACAATTTGCTTTCGGATAAACAGTACGGTTTTCGGAGTGGTAGATCTTGCTCACTACAGTTACTCAATGTAATTGAAAGATGGTCAGAGTATGTAGAACAGCATAAAAGTTGGGACAAAATTTACCTCGACCTAGCGAAAGCATTCGACAAAGTTTCTCACCAACGTTTACTAAAGAAAGTTTCCTCTTACGGTATTAAAGGAAGAGTTTTATCCTGGATCTCGAGGTTCTTATCAGACCGTCGTCAAAGTGTCTCCGCTAAAGGAAGTTCATCTGCTTGGAAAGCAGTCGTAAGTGGTGTACCCCAGGGCAGTGTCCTGGGGCCCATATTATTTATCGTTTACGTAAACGATATCCCGGATAATGTTAAAAGTAGTAGTTGGATATTCGCGGACGACACAAAGATCTTTGCACAATTTGACGAGACAAATCAACTTCAGCAAGACTTGGATAATCTAATGAAGTGGGCCAATTTTTTAATGGGAATTAACTTTTGATGTTGGAAAGTGTAAAATTATACACTATGGACAAAATAACCCCGGATATTACTATAAAATGAGTAATAAAAGCATTGAATCGGTCAGTGAGGAGTGTGACTTGGGTGTGTTGTTCTCTCAAAACCTGAAGTTTAGTCAGCATGTAAACCAGAAGATAAATAAGGCAAACAGCATACTAGCACTTATAAAGAGGACTTTTGAGTACCTTGACAACCAGAGTTTTTTGAGGATTTATACAGCATTGGTTCGTCCACATCTTGAATTTGCTAATGTTGTTTGGTTTCCGTATCTTCGTAAGGACATATTAGGCCTTGAAATAGTACAAACGAGAGCCACAAAATTAGTTCCAAGTCTGAAAGATTTACCATATTCATCAAGACTCAAAGAACTAAATTTACCATTATTGACGCATAGACATAACCGTGGTGATAAGATTCAGACGTTCAAATTGGTGAAAGGTTTTGAAGACTGCCCAATGGAAAATTTCTTCAATTTTGCACACTATAACAAGAGGGGTCATTCACTTAAATTGGGGCAGCCAATGTGTATCTTCTTTTACTTTGAATCAATTTTCCCACCGTGTAATCAACAACTGGAACAGCCTACCACAACAAGTCGTTGATGCTGACACAGTGAATTCCTTTAAGATGAGACTTTATAAATACTGGCAATGTACCAAGTTGTATGAGTACTAACTGTAAAAGTACCTACTAGTGTAATTAGTAGTGTTAGTGCCATAACCATTTTTTTGCAACAATCAGTCACCACACCACAATGTACGAGGCATGAGAGCCATACCCGATTATGACCAAATGAAGACAGTAAGACGGAGGGCTAAAAAAGGACTTATCCTTACAAACGAGCCCGAAAACTATCCTACAGGTACAGGTATCCTACAGGATAAGGACAAGCATTTCTTTAATTGTCCTTCATGTTTACAGTCCGTTCCCTGTATTGGCGTTAAAATGTAACTTTTTTGGGATGAATTCTCAGAAATGTTTTTTGCAGTGAGTTTTTGTCTTTTATGGGTTATTTGAATATCTTATTTTTGATTTATACGGTAAGGTCAACTCCGTAGGCACTTAGATTCCGGAATTTATAACAACTTATTAAATATATCTCCCTATAATAGATATTTACAAGGTAGTGCATCTGCAATTTCTTTAAGGGAAAGGATGTTTTGACAAGCATCAATGGTTCCGTCATTGGAGATGTTTGACTCGCTTGAATAAGGACCCAACACCCGTTCCCTTAAAAGTGGCAGCTGCATTACCTTGTTCATTTACATTTAGAGAGAGTGAGATTTTTGTAAGTTGCTTTAAATTCTTGAACCCAAGTGCCTTTGGTCAAATCGGTTTGAAAATAGGTTAAAGTTGGCTCCCTGACCCCATTACCGATGGTCTTAATGTAAACTACGAAGCCCCTTAAACAGCATGAGTTTATCATTACAAAAGATGGTGATTCATCAAAATACCAGAGTTCTTCTATTTCAGACAAACTTCATTTTAAAAGAATTTTGTAGACTGAATTGAGGTGACAGTTAGAACTGGCTGGAACTTTTTTTGTACCAATTACCGGTGTACTTTGAAAAAAACTTCTCATCAACTTGAAAGTAGCCACCAACAGTTTCAAATATTCTATATATTTTACACAACCTTAAATGTTTATAGATACAAGAAATAGTTGTAATATTACATACATCTTGCTTTTTATCTGTAAATGAAAATGATTTCCATGCCCGGATCTTATTTTCATGCGCATACTAGTAGAAATAACTTCAGGATTTTATGAATTGCACAGGGGCTCTTGCACGCGTCACCCTATTTCTTTTCCTAAACTGAGAGAAACTAAATATATTTCAAGACACAATCTCAAATATTATATCACTTAAATCTTACCCATGTACTGTAGATTTGAAATTTTTGCTTAACCGGCATATCGAAAATACAACTTATGCAGTGAGTTAACAAAACTTCTTTCTTTAATTCAACCACTCACAAAGCACAAAATAGGGTCCATACCTAGCCAAATTTTATCGATGGAATAGGAAATTCTAGAGTCACTCATTTGAGTTAATTTTGCGCTATTTTTTCTTAAAACGGAATTTGTCGTCTTATTTACATTTATTAGCTGGCCAAAGTCCACCCAGCTGTAAACTTGGGTAGTAGAGGGTTTAAACCACTGCCCTTCTTTCGGGGACATTAAAATATCTGGATTGTGAGCGTTCGAGAGCCACTTTATAAGCGTGAAGCAATCGAACTAAAATGAATTTTTATAAACTAAAGCGGCCAGCAAAAACATCGTAACTACATCTCGACCAAGTAATATCTTCGATATATTTGTTAACATGTTTAAATATCGGTATCTTCTCCTAATTGATGAGCATCAGGAGGCTCGCAGCTGGTGGTTCACTGAAAAGCGTCCAAAGTTAGGTGCTCCAACCGCCACGATATGATTTAGATACTGTAAAAGGTGGCGTTAAACCCCGTTTAATCAATCAATTGATTATTCTTCCTAATCATGCATGTCAATCATTGATCTGAATAAACTTGTGTTGCCAATAAAGATTGGGAATGCTAACTAGTTTGTTGTGGGTTTCCAGCTGTCTCTCCATGCATGTTCTACTAGCTTTTTAGTCACATTTTTGCAAAGAGTGTATCAGGCCTGATTCCTTTGAAATATAGTTTAAAGTTCTAGTTTCTTTTTTATTTTAGTTTTCTGTTTGCTATTGTTCTGTGTTTGACGTAAGCTATCAAGTCGGATGAAAGTTATTGGGGTCTTTGTTGATAAATCTAATTTTCTCGTTCAGGTTGTATTCCTATTTTCCTCATTAGCTCTACTGGCCGAAGGCTACTAGAGCTATAGCGATGGCTTTTTCCCGTCCGTCGTCCGTCCGTTAAACTTTTCCTTGTTTACGCGATAAAGTCCACAGTTTTCATCGGATTCTCTTCAAACTTTCACAGAATGATTGTACCATCATAAGGATCGTTCCTATCGAAATGGGTCAGATCCGTCAAGAAACAGGGGAAAATGGGCCTAATTAAAACTTAATTAAAAAATCATCGTTTACGCGATAAAGTCCACAGTTTTCATCGGATTCTCTTCAAACTTTCACAGAATGATTGTACCATCATAAGGATCGTTCCTTTCGAAAATAGGTATGATCCGTCAAGAAACATGGGGGAAAAGGGGCCTTATGAAAATTTAATTAAAAATTCAATTAAAAATCCTCGTTTACGCGATAAAGTCCACAGTTTTCATCGGATTCTCTTCAACTTTTCTAAGAATGATTGTACCATCATAAGGATCGTTCCTTTCGAAAATGGGTATGATCCGTCGAGAAACACGGGAAAAGGGGCCTTGTGAAAATTTAATTTAAAAATCCTAGTTTACGCGATAGAGTCCACAGTTCTCATCTGATTCTCTTCAAACTTTCATAGAATGATTGTACCAACATAAGGATCGTTCCTTTCGAAAATGGATATGATCCGTCAAGAAACACGGGAAAGGGGACCTTATGAAAATTCATAAAAAATTCATCAAAAATCCTCGTTTACGCGATAAAGTCCACAGTTATCATTGGATTCTCTGCAAACTTTCTCAGAATGATTGTACCAACATAAGGATCGTTCCTTTCGAAAATGGGTATGATCCGTCAAGAAACACGGGAAAAGGGGCATTATGAAAATTCATTAAAAAATCCATTAAAAATCCTCGTTTACGCGATAGAGTCCACAGTTATCATTGGATTCTCTGCAAACTTTCTCAGAATGATTGTACCAACATAAGGATCGTTCCTTTCGAAAATGGGTATGATCCGTCAAGAAATACGAGAAAAGGGGCCCTATGAAAATTTAATTAAAAAATCCTCGTTTACGCGATAGAGTCAACAGTTTTCATCAGATTTTCTTCAAATTTTAACAGAATGATAGTACCAACACAAGGATCGTTCCTTACGAATGTTGTATGATCCGTCAAGAAACATGGGAAAAGGGGCCTTATGAAAATTTAATTAAAATTCCATTTAAAATCCTCGTTTACGCGATAGGGTCCACAGTTTTCATTGGATTCTCTTCAAACTTTCACAGAATGATTTTACCAACATAAGGATCGTTCCTTTCGAAATTGGGTATGATCCGTCAAGAAACATGGGAAAAGGGGCCTTAAGAAAATTCAATTAAAAACTCCATTAAAAATCCTCGTTTACGCGATAGAGTCCACAGTTTTCATTGGATTCTCTTCAAACTTTTCAGAATGATTGTACCATCTTTAGGATCGTTCCTTTCGAAAATGGGTCTGATCTGTCAAGAAACACGGGAAAAGGGGCCTTTTGAAAATTTAATATAAAAATCCTTGTTAACACTTTGTCCTTGTCCACAGTTTTCATCAGATTGTATTTAAACTTTCACAGAATTATTGTACTATCATAAGGATTGTTCCTTTTGAAATTTGGTATGATCAGTCAAGGACCACGGGAAAAAAGGCCCCGATAAAAGCTGGATTGAAAAAGTCCTCGTAAACACAATAGAGTCCATAGTTTTCAACAAATTCTCTTCAAACATTCCCAGAATGATTATTACATTAAATAGATTGTTCCTTTCGGAAGTAGGTTTGATCCATCAAGTTTCATGGGAAAAGGGGCCCTATGAAAATTTATTAAAAAATCTTAGCTAACACATAATGGCCCTAGATTTCACCTGATTGACTTCAAACTTTCACATAATGATTGTACCATCATAAGGATTGTTCCTTTCAAATTGGGTCTGATCCATTGAGAAACATAGGAAAAGGGGCCTTAGGAAAATTCAATTAAAAAAATCTTAATTAATGCTTGTAAGTCCACAGATCAGATGGGTTGTCTTTATACTCAAACAGAATAATTATACTTTTGTAAGAGTTCCCTTTGGAATTGGTTCAGATCCAATTAGTAACATGGGAAAAGGGGCTATATGAAATTCAATTAATAAAACCCTGTTAACATAATGAAGCCCACAGCTTTGATCAGATTTTGTTGAAACTTTCACATAATATTTGGAAGGTCATAACTATCATTTTTTCATAACAGGGTTTGAACTGTCAAGAAACACAGGAAAAGGGGCCTTATGAAAATTTCATTTATAAATCCTTATTACCAAGTCCAGAGCTTTCATCGGATTTTCTTCAAACATTCACAGAATAATTGTACAATAATAATGATTGTTGATGTTTGCATTAGACCTGATCCGTCAAGTATCACAGGAAAAGGAGCATTATGAAATTTGATTTTAAAACCATTGTACCAAAATAAAGTCAACAGTTTTCATCAGATTCTGTTAAAACTTTCACAGAATGATTATTCCATCATGAGGATTCTTTCTTTTCAAATTAGGCGTGATCTGTCTAGTATCATGGGAAAAGGGGCCTTTTGAGAATTTTATCTATAATCCTTGTAACCAAGTCCAGAGCTTTCATCAGATTCTGTTCAAACTTTCACAGAATGTTGGTACCATCATAAGGATTGTTTCTTTCCAAATTGGGCCTGATCTGTCTAGTATCATAGGAAAAGGGGCTGTATGAAAAATTATTACCAAATCCTCATAAACACAACAATGTCCTCAGTCTTTATCAGAATCTCTTCAAACTTTAATAGAATGATTGTACCATCATTTGGATTGTTCCTTTGTAAATTAGGTCTGATTGCTTAAGTGACACAAGAAAAGGGACCTTATAAAAAATTATTACAAAACATCATCATTACAATAAAGTCCTCAGTCTTTATCATTTTCTTCAAACTATCATTAGGATTGTTCCTTTGTACATTGGGTCTGATTTGTTAAGTTTCGTGGAAAAAGGGGCCTTATGAAAAATTAGTTTCAAAAATTCTTGACACAATTCAGTCCACTGTTTTCATTGATTCTCTTTAACTTTTAAAGAATGATTGTACCTTCATTAGAATTGTTCCTTTTGAAATTTGGTTTGTTCTGTAAAGTATCATGAGAAAAGGGGCCCTCTGAAGATTTCACTATAAACTCATTAACACAATAAATTCCACAGATTAAACAGATTGATTGTACCATCATTCCAATTGTTGATTTTGACAGTGGAACTGACTATGGCGAGGGTCACATAAAAAGGGGCCTTGTGAAAAACTCTCTTAAATATTCTGGTTAACACAATGATGTCCCTTGGTTTCGACGGATTCACTTCAAAATTTCACAGAATGATTGTAAAATACTTAATGGTTCTTTTCAGAACTGGGTACAATCCATCAAGTATCATGTAAAAAGGGGCCATATGATATTTTTCTTAAATATTCTAGTAAACATAATGAACTCCCAATATTTCATCGGATTCACTTTTAACTTTCACAGAATGATAAAACTAACTGTAAAATATCATGGGAAAAGGGGCCTTATGAGAACTTGAATTTAATATCTTTATTAACACAATAAAGTCAACAGTTTTATTGGATTCTCTTCAAAGATGCATGGAATAATTGTGGCATTCGAAACACAGGAAAGGGGGCCTTACAGATTATCATTCAAAACATTCTTGTGTATGTGATGAAGATCACAATCATTATCAAATTGTCTTTTAAATTTCACAGGACAATTGTCGGGTTGTAAGGAAAGTTCCTTTTGGAATGAAATTGATCCATCAGAAAACACAGGAAAAGGGACCTTATTGATTTTCATTCAAAACAATCCTGTTTATGTGATAAAGTCCACAATTATTGTCAGATTCTAATGAAATATTCACAGAATGATTGTAGGGTCATAAGGTAACTTTCTTTTGGAAATGGAGTCGATCCGTCATGAAACATCGGAAAAAGGGGCCTTGAGGATTGTTGCTTAAAATGATAAAGGGAATAAAGCCCCTTTTTTATGCATTCTTCTTTGAGCAATTAACTTCCTTAAATATCAGATTTCTTTAACGGCAAACTTGATAACCAGTAGAGCGTCTCAGGCCCTCATGGGCCTCTTGTTTTTTATTGATATACTATTTTGACTAAACTGGTAGCTCGCTGAGTATCTAGGGCCAATAACCCAGTGAAAAATTTTCGCATATGCGATATTTTGAAAAACTATCCTCTGCGAAAAAATAAATCCAGATCAGTTGTTTCCCTTGTTAATGGAATTCTGGGAAGACAAAATTCGCCATCTATTTTTGAGGGTGTTGTTTGTGTCATCAAATAACTTATTTTTTCGATTATGCGGTGACATGACAGCATGATCCGCGATATTTATACGTACTCCTAGCCAGGATACGACATTTTATTCAAAGTTGGAAATCTTAAGTGCAATATCAAACGGTCACCATGGCCAGCGTGCAAGCAGTACCGAAACTGAAGACTGCAAAGAAAGTGAAAACAGTGCAGCGAAAATGGAAATTATTTCGTGCAAATGAGCCTCTTCTCAGCGTGTTTATGTGGGGTATCAATCATTCTGTAAGTATATCTAAATGGTTGATGTCTTAAAAACTTGGCTTTGGTGGCAAAAAGAAAACGGCTGGTCTGTGACATGGGATGCATACTGGTTGTTCTGTCAGTTATGTTTTGTTTGACTTAAAAATGTCTGAGATGCATATTTGAACCCAGCCCCTCCATTTTATGCCCCTCAAGGAAAAAGCTTGGGAGAGCATTAAGGAAATGGAAGACAGAGACAAAAATATATATATAATAAATAAAACAAAAGTCAATCAAGTTTAAATTGTAGTCTGCAGCTTATTTCAATTTGGACAGGTCTAAAATTTTGTTGTATGGGATTGGGTGAAGTCAAGATAAAAATTATGATTTTAGAAACTCTGTAAAGAACAATTTTTGTTGGTTTGAAGAAAACATTCAACCTAACCAAGAAAACTTATTTGAGCCCAGCATGCCCACTGGTTTTTCATTTTGGGAGTACAGGTACCCCTTAGGAATTAGGGTCAAAAAGGCCCAGTGTACAAAAAGGCCCAGTGCCAGTAATATCCGAAAGGGGAGTTGGGCAGTATACATAGATAGATAAAAAGGCACGGGTCAAAGGCCTTTTTGGACCGGGCTTTTTTGGTCAGTTTTAAAAGTGGGCCTGTTTGGACCGGGCCTTTCTGACACTGGGCCTTTTTGACCCTACACCCCCCTTAGGTTTTGAAATGGGCAGATTTCTGCCAAGGGCGCGCCATTGCAGATGCGCAGTAAAATTACGGATGGCCCCTAAAAAATACGTAAAAATTACGAACCATGCGCCGTAGGTACGAAGATACCTCGGGACCAATGGGCAGATGTTTGGGGTTTTATATACTTCTGGGGTTTCCTTTGCAGGGCTCTCACTAGGATTTTGAAAGTAGGATTCCAGGAATCCAATTTAGGAAAAAGTTGGATTCCAAGCAGAAAAGTTGGATTCCAGCCTGATTTGGCAGGATTTTCATACTGAATGCGATTTTCACCAAATCCTTTTTTAGAGCACTTTCTTTGTTGAAAATAGAGTGGAAAAAGGAGATTAGCTTGGGTTTTAAGAATTATCATATTTTCTAGCCCATATTATGTTGTTTACATGTCTGATCATGTTCATTTGATCATCAGCAAATTCTCTAAATTAGGACTATTTGTAAATCTAATTAAGAAGTAAAGAATTAATGTCAAAATAGAGCAAATGATAGAATCATGTGTAATTTTCTTTTCTTTCTTTCTAGGCACACATTGTATTTAAGCTAACCCTTATCACACTTTAAATGTAATATTCCTCCTTTAGCAAGAAGTAAAGAAAAAGGTGTGCAGTCTAACCTTAGTCTATACCGCCTAATTTTCCTTCTTAATTGAGCCATTTTAAAGATTGTATTTTCAAAATAAATACTGACTCACAATCAGTCAATCCATTCTTTTACCACTTTGATTTTGATGAAATTTTGCACTGATCTTTATTCAGCTTGATAAGGATTATTTTTTTGTTGAAATTTGGACAAAGTAATGGCATATATTGACAGTCAAATTGATAATTTTCTAAACTAAAAAATGACAGTAAATTTATGTTTCATGCCCAGCTTTTGAAGTCTAAGAGCCCCAAAAGTTTATCTAATAATTTTCATTTTCAATTGAATTGCCTGTTTTACCCACGAAAACCCATGACAATTTAATTTTGCAATATATGTTGACTTCTTTATTATGCTTTGGTTATTTTTTTTACTAAACTGATCAATAATAATTTGATTTCAGTGAGATAAGAGTGCTAGTAAAATAATTTTACCCAAGTTACACAGGTTTCTAACACCTGTCACCTACGATCGTCGATGCATGACCGGAAGTGGTAATTGTCAATCAAGCTGGGTGTTATCCATGATTGTCGTGTATGTTAGGATAATCAATTAACATTTTCCAATAATCTACCTACTATTTCAATGACCCTCGAACAATGACAGATGATTTTACAGAGTCACTTTGACATAAAGACTGCTAACATCGGACGCATGTCATTGAAAAATTGTCGTCCGTCGGAATCCTTTGATAGGATTTTTTGTCATCCCTTGCGTAAAGTTGTCGTCTCAGACGACAGTACTGTCGTTTCCGAGAGCCCTGCTGAGGTAATTTAGAGCATTAATATTGATTGAAAAGGTCGCTTTTATTTGTTTACTGTGCACTGTAAATTCCATTTTCGGTCATATCAGCCAATGAATAGCGCTATAATATAAATAACAAATTTAAGTTTGACATACCGAAATATTCCTTCTTCGTCATAAGTTCGCTGTTTTGTGTCGCTGCGATGGCCAAAAAAAAAAAATCTTAAGCTCCTTTAGCCAAAGAGAGCACGAACTGGCGCCGATGATTAGCCAAAAGAACCTTGGACTTCAAAATCAGCCGAATATCAGTCAGATTCGGGCACGAAACAGCTTGATCGCGCTACGAAAAACAGTCCCAAAATTAATGGCTCTCTGACTTTTCGTGGCTATCTTATGATTCAAGTAAAAACTCTATGGGTTGTTCTCTTTGTATTAAGCACAAGAAAAATAATTCATTAACAGCTCAAAACTGTATCTTTAATTCAATATATTGTTTACTTTTACTTTCACATCATATATCCAACATCATAATATAGTGGCCTCATGTTTTGACTCTGAATGGGGGTACCAGGGTTTTCATTAGTTCCCAAAAGTCAAGAGTCATTGACCCTTGAGCCAAAATTTCCAACAGTCAAAATTGAAATCCAAAGAGTCAAAATGCGATATGCCCCCCCGGAAATTTAGAGAAAAAAAAAAGGTTTTATCTTTTTGCAATGGTGCCTTAGAAGTGTTTATTTATTTACTTTTTTTTAGCAAAGGTGCCTTAAAAGTGTTTATATATTTTTATTTTTATTTGGAATGGTGCCTTAGAATAAACTCTGTCTCGGATTGAAACATTTCTCCAAATTGACATTACTCTACTTTTCAATATAAGGTGAATATTGGGGAAAGTTTAGTATACATTATTAATTTGAATCAGTTTTAGAAAATCTCAAGAGCACTAAGAGAATCAAATTATCTTTATTTTTCATAAAAAGAAGTGCCGATTTTATGCACGAAAACCAACAACATTTCTTTGGCAACATTTTCTTTGGTTTCATTTTACTTCTTGATTATATTCTGTGAGCTTTTTTATAAAAGAAATAGCAAATAAGTAAATTTCAGTAGGATTAGAACTCTGAAAATTGGTTTCATCATTAATTTCACAGGTGTCAAGTACCTGTCAATTACGATCGTCAATGCATGTCCATCACTCGAGAGTGTTAATTACTAATCAAGCTTGGTGTTATCCTTGATAAGGGTGTATAATTTCATAATCAACTAACCATTTTCCAATAATTTTGGCACACTTATGATGACCCTTGACGCATGGCTGCTAATTTTCGAGAGTCAAAATGACGCACAGTGACAAATTTTCGAGCGTCAAAATTGCTTCTTTTTGAATTTCTGTGCGTCAAAACCCGAGGTCTCGGGTCAAACGAAAACCCTGGGGTACAAAGAAAAAAGTTAAGAGTGAAGGGTACACCATACGAATCTGAACTCTTTACAAAATGACAATGTTATAGTTATATCTACTTTGTTAATGATCAGTAAAAAGTGCCACACATCATCTACCAGTTTCAGATGAATTTAGAGCAAAGGATAGCAAAGCTGTTTTTTGACAATTCGCTTTTTCTTTATTATTGGATTTTGGAAGGGCTAAACAGCTCTTAACAGGTTAATTACAAGGGTGGGGGAGGCATTTAGGAGCAGGCTAAACCCCACATGTCAGTTCATTGTTAGCTCAAACTCTGGTATTGAAACAATTCTGGTACAGAAAATATTAATTGGCCTTATTACTGTCCAAAAGTCACCATTTTTGGAGAAAGAGAATAAATTGTTGTGACATTTTGCAGACAGCAAATTACGTAGCCAAAACAAAATTACAACGTTAAATAAACAGCTCCATTTTGTCATTGCCGACTTACATGTACAACGGAACTCATGAGAGAAACTCATTTCAAAATCAAATTCAATAGTATGAATTATTGTCACTTTCTTGCCAAAAACATGTAAATATCTTGCGTTTTGTTTGAAAAATAGTGCAACTTTGGTTTAATTTCAAAACAAACTGGTCAGGCCATCAAGATCCACATTATACGAATTTTTCCAACTACTGGTTCTCCTATTCTCTATACAGAGGAAAACAGGCCAGAAATAAGCAATGGTTCCCGTGGAATGAAAGGGAAATCACTTGCTCCCGATGCGATTTTGGTCTACTTACTTGCAATCTTTTGGGTTTTTAGGGAAAAATTCGCATGTACAGTTTCTCATTTTGTAAGCTTATGATTTTAAATGCACACACATGTAATGGCATATTTGTTTCTAAGTTCATTTATTTTTATGTATGTTCATGGTGAAAGATTTGTAGATGAACCGACATAATTGTACGTGAATTACATACAGCAGTATGTGAATGGGCAACCTGTAAGCCAAAGCTGAATATGCCTAAACTCCAAATTAGAATTCTTAGGATTCTTATTTAGAAGCTTAAATCTTATTCAAAAGGACGCTTATCTTAAATCTCAATGAAAAGAATGCACCTCTGGTGTCAAGTCAAGAAGGCCTAGTCAGTGCTCTCAATAAGTGGACGTCAACGTACAATATGTCCAGAAAATCAGGAAAAATGTCCGGAAATCAGACCTGTTTTGAGGAAATGTCCTAAATTAATCACTCGGGCGTTTTCGGAAGTCACAGGATAAAGAGTTTGATAAATAAACAAATGTATACTCTGGCCAAAAGTCAATAGAATACCCAAAAATTGAATCCACAAGCAGTTTATCAAAAATATCTCCATGATGACTAATGTAGATGGAAATTGACATAGGACATACACGATTGTTTGGAAGTCACTCGATTAATAAAGTGTCGGCCCAAAAATCGAGTAGGCCTGTGGACACTGGGCTAGCGTCAAATATTGCCGTCTATTTGTATTTTTGTAAACTGAGTTTGCAGGAAATGTCAAGTGTGTCAAGTATGTGGCGGATACAATACGGAGCGTCAAAATGCACACCTATTTCACATTCTAAATACCTTATGACACGGGGGATTATCAGGGGTGTGGAATTCCCATGCCCGACTTGTCCGACATGGGCTTTTCTAGCTGCGGACAAGTACATTTTTTGAGGCTACTTGTCCGTGGACGAGTAAATATCAGGGCAAATCTTGGAATGATACTAAATAGATAGAAGAGATTTATGAGTGTAGTGTTTGTATCTAAGGCTAGAAAATATTGTTTTTAATGAAGAAAATGCTGAGTTTCAGCATTTTCTTCTTTAAAAATAATGTTTTCTCAAAATTTATCTGTTCTTCATCTTTTCACGGGCAAGTGGATTTTGATCCTGGACAAGTAGAAAATAAAATTTTCTTGTCCATGGACAAGTAGAGAAAATCGGTATTTCCACATCCCTGATTATATTTCCTAACATTACATGATGTCCATCTTTGAAAAATCAAATTTACAAGATTGATCTCACTAGATCCTGAGAGTTTGCTCCCTTTTCACTGATGTCACATGTGTTGTCTGTAAACATCAACTAGTAGAAATGAAACATGGAATTTCTTACAAGATGCATCCCTAAAATAAATTTCAATTCTTTTTGTTTTTAGCTCAACTGAGCACATAGTGCTCAAGTGAGCTATTGTGATCCCCTTTTGTCCATCGTCCGTCCGTTGTACGTCAACAATTTCTTTAAACGACATCTCCTCCCAAACCACTGGGCCAATTTGAACCAAATTTGGCAGAAATGATGGTTAGGTGGTCCCCTTCAAAAATAGCTAAAAGAATTGAAATCCGTGAAAAACTCTGGTTGCCATGGCAACAAAAGTGAAACTTTAAAATAATCTTTAAAAATCTTCTCCTCCTGATCCAGATGGTGTAGAGCCTTAATATCTTGCATGAAGCATCAGTATATTGACCTCTTTCAGAATAGCTAAAATCATAATCCTCGTGTCCCCAGGGGCGTGCCCCAGGGGGGTTGGGTTTATATAGAAGTACAGAATGATTTTTGTTCATGATATCTCCTCCCAAACCACGGGGCCAATTTGAACCAAATTTGGCAGAAATGATGGTTAGGTGGTCCCCTTCAAAAATAGCTAAAAGAATTGAAATCCGTTAAAAACTCCGGTTGCCATGGCAACAAAAGTGAAACTTTAAAATAATCTTTAAAAATCTTCTCCTCCTGACCCAGAAGGCATAGAGCCTTAATATTTTGCATGAAGCATCAGTATATTGACCTCTTTCAGAATAGCTAAAATCATGATCCTCTGATCCCCAGGGGCTGAGCCCCAGGGGTATGGGGTTTATATAGAAATAAAGAATGATTTTTATAAATGGCATCTCCTCACAAACCACTGGGCCAATTTAAACCAAATTTGGCAGAAATGTTCCTTAGGTGGTCCCCTTCAAAAATAGCTAGAAGAATTGAAATCCGTTTAAAACTCTGGTTGCCATGACAACAAAAGTGAAATTTTAAAATAATCTTTAAAAATCTTCTCCTGACCCAGATTGTGTAGAGCCTTAATATTTTGCATGAAGTATCAGTATATTGATCTCTTACAAAATAGCTAAAATCATGATTCTCGGGTCCCCACTGGCGGAGCCGGGGGAGAGGGGTATAGGTATGAAGCATCAGTTCACAGACTTCTTTCTTATTTCTGAAATTATAACCCATGGATCCAGAGGGAGGAAAAAGTTTTTTCTTTCTTTCAAATCAGCACTAAATCCTTGGAATTTGTAATCTAGACTTTTGGATCCCAAGGTTCATAGTCTTTATATGTAAGTGTGGCCCACTTGTTTCATAATCCTAACCTTAACATGAAATTAGACTGTTGAAAGAAAAAGAGCCTTTATCTCAGGTGAGCGCCCCAGGGCCAACGGCCCTCTTGTTTTACTTTTATTTACATAAGAGTTATTCATGGTGTATGTACTTGGATATTTATGATGTGACCGAAGAGGGTTTCAGAATAATCCAGTTCGATTTTTCATACCCCTAACGTTTTGAACAGTCTGTTGAATCATTTTCTTCAATACTGCTAGACTAACTAAACTTAGAAATTTGTCCAAGTCTTTAGAGATTTGCAAACAACTACCCCACCGTGGAAAATAATAGTGTTTAAGGAGTGGGAACATTGTGGAAAAGAGAGAAATCCAAGAAACAAATTTCTCAAGATATAATCGTTTTTGGGTCGAGTGAAAAATCGGGTGAAAAATCCTTGATCTTGTGATAACTTCCTGAAAAATTTTCTTATTGAGAGCACAGCCTAGTATCAGAAAGGTTCATACCTAGTCCAAAAAAGCCCTTCAGCAGGGAAGAAGACTATTAATTTCAAGCTAGAGGCCCAGCCTGCCAAAATTCAATATTTAATATTAGAGGTATAGGCATTTTCTCAAAAAGTCTAGGGGCCAAGCCCAAAATTTAGGGGCCATGGGCGACTGGGCCCCTGCTAGTCTTTTTCCCTGTTTAGGGTTTTACCCTTCCCATACAGTGACACTTTTTCATCCCTCAAGACAAACATTTGGGAAATAAGAAATTTCTTCATTTTAAACAATATTTTCTACCCAGAAAGTGGAAAGATCTAAATTTTCACGCACTTTAAATTGTCGTCTGCAACTCTATTCAATTTAGACTGGTCTAAAATTTAGTTGTCTGGTAATGGGTTAAAAGAGACCAGCAGGTGGTGGAGACTAAGATCAGGCTGTTTCAATGTGAAGGCTGATCTTTGTCTATACCTCCTGCAAAAATGTTCTGGGTTCAGCATGAAAGGGTTAATACTGTGTAGTGCATATTATTGATTGCTAAAGATATTTGTTAGAAAACAGTGTTACAAGCAGTTTCTTTTTTTCCTATTATGTTTTCCCTAATTAAATATCTATGCTTCAAGAAAACTAGTGATTGAATCGGCAGTGTTCGGCCAAGGATTTTCAGAAGAGGGGAAAATTGTCCCATTGGCATTAAAGTTTCAAAATGAAAGAGACATTTCCATTTCCATGTTACTGTAATATGTAAAATCTTAACATAATTTCAACTTAGGTAACAATCAGTTTGTTGTAAGGTCAAGGTCATCTATTAAGGTCAAGGTCACTTATCATTATCACTTTTCAAAAAGGGCTGTTTCTGGGCCATGTTGTTTCACAAAATTGATTTCTCAAGCTAATGATTCAGTATGCTGAGGTTCATTTTAGTGAAATTTAAACATTGATATGCCTAGGCTGCAGGTTTGCACCAGTGTTCCTCAATAATCATAAATGTCACTAGTTTTTCAAGGCCATTTAGACACATCCCAGCCTCAGTGAATATCCATTATTTTGTCTCCTACCAATGGGTGGATAATCATAAACCTAAGTGGGATGAGCAGCTGGAGGCTTGGAAAGGTTGTAGTGGTAGTACTGGTGTGAGAAATTCTAGGAATTCATGGTTAGGTGCTCCAGACTGAAATAATGTTAAAAGTAGCATTAAGTCCCATTCAATCAATCAACCATTTGGACACTGTCCCCTCAATTTCAAAGCCTTAGTTACTAGATTGTTACTGTGATCCATCAAATTTGTGAAATGTCCCCCACTTTTTAACAGAGCATGGGGACATTGTTCTTTTGCTTCCAAAACCTTGGCCAATCACTCTTTGATCTTTTCGACTCAGTAGTTTTTAGTTAAAGTTAACTTGCTAGTCCATTCCAAATGTCCTATCTGTAATTATTAACCCTTTCCCACACAGTGACACTTTTAACCCATTCCAACTTAATCCCTCCTTTTAACGCCCCTCGAGAAAAAAGCTTTGGAAAACATTGTGGAAAATGAAGAAATTGCTTGTATCAAGCAATTTCTTCATTATCCACAATGTTTCTATCCAAAAAGATGAAAAAATTCAAAATTCCATCAACTTGAAATTGTCGTCTGCAGCTTCTTTCAATTTGGACCAGTCTAAAATTTTGCTGTGTTGGAATGGGTTAAAAGATTTCATTAACTTAAAATTGTCGTCAGCAGCTTCTTTGAAATTGGACTGGTCTAAAATTTTATCGTGTGGGAATGGGTTAAAGCTGTTGCTTTTTAAATTTGCACATGTATTTAGAGCATTGATTCAATTATCTAGAAAAGACTCATTCTATTGACATCCATTTTAGTGAAATTAAATCATTTATTGATGTAGAAATTCTTGTTTTTAGTTTTATGTGCCAGTCTGTGCAAATTGTGTTATCTTTGCACTACTCAAGTGTTCATACATGTATTAATCTATTCCCACACCATTCTACTTCTTTATGCCCCTCAATGAAAAATATAGTTGGAAAACTTTATGGAGAATGAAGAAGTTGCTTGTGAGAATCAATTTGTTCATTATCCATACTTTTTTCAACCCAAAGGCAAGGATATTAAAAATTTCATTGCAAAGCAGTGTGTTTTCCCCCTACTTTGAATAGGTCCCTAAAAGGACCCCAAAAGTGTCATATTTTTCACCAAGTCAGGAAGAAAATTCCAAATTTACAAAAGTATTAAACCAAATAATAAAGTAAAATCTATTAGTTAAACATGTTGCTTATTGGTTTGCTTTTAATTTAAATGACTTAACCCATTCCAACCAAACAGAACTTTAGACTGGTCCAAATTGAAAGAAGGTGCAGACGACAATTTCAAGTTTGTGGAATTTTAGATTTTTCATTGTTTGCGATAGAAAGAAATGGTGAAACTTGAAGAAATTACTTGATACAAGCAATTTCTTCATTTTCCACTATGTTTTCTGTGTAAAAAGGAGGGATTGTTATTGTTAAGAGACAAAGGAACCTTTAAGTTGGAAGAAAATGATACACAGGAATTAACTTTTATCCAAAACATGATGAAATTTATCCCCCAATTTTTGAGAGAACAACGCATTTTTGTCGAGCCGGCTTGCGGTGTGCATGACATAGTTGTTACTATGACAAGTCGGTGTATGTGCGTTAGTTATTCCATTAGTCAGTTATTCTGATAGTCTGTCGGAATTTGTCTGGACAATTACTCCTACATTTAGGGATGGATTTCAAAATAACTTGGCACAATTATTCTCCACCATGAGCCAATGTGCCATTTGAAAGAACTTTTTGAGTAGCTTCAAGTTCAAGGTCACAGCTCAAGGTCAAACACTAAAATTGTGCTTGTCCGGAGCATTTCTCCTACAATTATGGATGGATTTCAAAATAAATAGGCACAATTGTTTTCCATCATGAGTAGATGTGCAATTTGTAAAAAAAATTTTTGGATAGCTTCAAGTTCAAGGTCAAAGCTCAAGGTCAAACACTAAAATTGTGCTTATCTGGAGCTTGATACCTACAAAAGTTTGTGGGCCCGACAGCAGTTGTCCTGGGACAGCCATCTAGTTCTCATTATGCCTGGCAAAGAATTGTCGTCTGCATTTCCTTTCAATATGGTCTAAAATTTTGTTATCTGTTTGTGGGTTAAAGGTTAGTAGTATTCAACATTCATGTCAAAGATTAATATCTAATTCCCTTTAAGTTGAAATTTGACCTTTTTTCGACTTGGAAATTCTTGATTAAACCATTCCCACACAGTGACATTTTTTGACGCCTCTCAATAAAAACAATTGGAAAAACATTGTATAAAAGGAAGAAATTGCTTGCAACAAGCAATTTCTTTGCTTTGCACAATGATTTCTTCATAGATTTCTTTCTATCTAAACTTTAAGTTGCCGTCAGCAAGTCCTTTGAATTTTGACCAGTCCAAAATTTTGCAGTCTGTTAATGCGTTAAAGTTTTATTTGAAAGTTTGGATCTCTATTCCTATGCAAATTAATAGTTCGAATCTTTGCCTGAAATACTGTCAAAAGTGGCTTTAAACCCCAAGATGAAAAAACTATAAATGAATTGCTTATGAAATGTTTAATCTTTTTCTAGGTAACAGAACTAAACCATGTGAACGTTCCCGTCATGCTGATGCCGGAAGATTTCAAGGCTTACACCAAGGTTAGGGTGGATAATCATCTATTTAACAAGTAAGTAGAAATACTGTTCCATCCCTCGCCAAGGCAAATATCCTTCAAGACATTTTTCCAAAAATGATGGACAATCATAAACCAAAGGTAATTCAAAGGACTTGCTGCCAGTAATACCCGAAAGGGGAGTTGGGCAGTATATATAGATAGATAGGATGAGCAGCTTGACGGTTCAGTGCAAAATAGTTGTAATTGCCTATAGACATATCGGCATTTACAACTGTTTTGCGCTGAACCATGACTGAAAAATGTAAGAAGTGGGGTTAAATTCATTTCAATAAAGAAATACAGAATTTTAACCCTTGTCATGCTGAATAAAATTTAACTAATTTGAAATTTAATCTTATGAACAACACTGGCTTAAAAGGGAAATGCAGGAAGTGTAGACTAAGATCAGACATATGTGCAGGCTGACCCTTGTCTATACCTCCTGCTAAAACTGGAATTTCTGTGTTTAGCATGACAATGGTTAATGTATTTGAGTGCCAAAAAAAATCAGTGGTTAGATTGCTATGTTCTAGCCCAAGAGACTGCTGAGAGTGCTATGACTTTGCCCAATTTCATTTAGGTTGCATGTTGTAGCCAAAGAGACTGCTGGTGAATATGCTGAACAGTGGTGAAATTTTACATGAAACGAGATCCACAGTCTCTATTGTTATCAGGTTTTGTTTGTCTATCTGTCTGTCTTATTAAATTAACCCATTACCAGACAAAAAACGTAGACACAGTGTTTTCCAAAGCCTCAATGGGGCATCTTAAAGTGTTATTGTGTGGGAAAGGGTTAGAATAAAGGGCCCTTAACCCATTCCCACACAGAGACGCTTTCAACGCCCCCAAAGATAAATAATTGGGAAAACAATGTGTAAAGTGAAGAAATTTCTGGAAACAAGCCATTTCTTCATTTTTCACGATGTTTTGTCCAAGAAAGTTGAAAAAAAATTAAAGTTTCATTAAATTTAAATTGTCTTTCTGAAACTCCTTTCAATTTGGATCAGTCTAAATTTTGTCGTCTGGTAATGGGTTAATTAACAGAAACATGCTGGAGTGTCATAAAATCAAAGGGCTTGCAATGCTAATTGTGAGTCAAATTTTCCCTTTGATAATTAATTTCTGAAACAACTTTGGCTTAAAAGGACTAAAGAGGTGTTGTTGACAAAGGTTCCGTTGCACTCATGTGCAGGCTTATCTTTGTCTAGGTACAGCATGACAAGTGTTTTTGCTTACATAACTGATTTAATTGACCAATTGTGGCTGTTAATCAAATAATCAGTTGACCAATGAAATAATTCATTTAGACAGGAAGTTAAGTTTGAACTCAGACATTGGCTGCCATTTATATGAAGCATTTTTGTTGGTCTGGCAACTTAAACATTGTAACTACAGCTTATTTGTCACATGCAACCGGCTGTAAATTCTGCAATTTTTTAATCGAAGTGGAACTTCCTGTCTGAGTCATTAGGCAGGACCAATGGAGTAAGTGGATGGGGCCAGCACTTGGTCAATTATGTTTGCTCATTTATTATCTTTGCCGTTGTTTCTTCCCATCATTCACAGGTTGTCAGCACAGATGAATCGGGGACTTGAAAATTCCTAAAATTTTTACTCATCCTGCACAATGAAAATATATAGACTTACATTTATTTCTGTATTCATATCCTTCAAATTCCACTCATACAGCATATATAGACAATGAAGGAAAAAAATGTGTGGGATGAACAGACAAGTAGAATTTTCAAGCCCTGCAAAATTTTGCATGGCTCAAAGATTCTACTTGTCTGCTCATTCTCCACAATTCTTATATGCTGCTGAAAATGATTTTATATTGGTGTTATCTTCTCTGTCTGGCCAAATCTTGACCACCAGTGTTATCTTCTCTGTCTGGCCCAATCTTGACAAAATGTGGTCAGAATTATTATTTGGTCATAAGGATGAACATTATTGAAAATGGAAGAGTCTATTGCAAAACTCAGGAATTCGGGTCTCAATAAAATATTTCTTTGTTTACACTCTAGGAGCTACAATTTTAGCCCATTGACTTGATGAAGTTTGGTCAGAATAATTGTTAACCCATTACAACTCATTCCCTCCTTTTTACGCCCCTCAAGAAAAAAGCTTTGGAAAACATTGTGGAAAATGAAGAAATTGCTTGTATCAAGCAATTTCTTCATTATCCACAATGTTTTCTATCCAAAGAGACAAAAAAAATCAAAATTCCATCAACTTGAAATTGTCGTCTGTAGCTTCTTTCAATTTGGACCAGTCTAAAATTTTGCTGTGTTGGAATGGGTTAAGTCATAAAGATGGATGCTATATACATGTATAAAATAGGAACGTTATTGTAGAAAACACAATAATATGGGCCTTATAATGGCCATTTTTTTATTTGCAATACGCTCTAGAGGCCACAATTTTGGTCCAATCTTAATGAAACTTTGTCTGAATAATTGTTAGTAAGGTCATAAGGATGAATCCTTTTGAAAATTGGAAGTTCTATTGGAAAAAATGGGAAAGGGGGGGGGGGTGGTTAATGATTTCTTTGTTCAAGCAAGGGGCCTCAATTTTTACTCAATCTTGATGCAACTTTTTCATAATAATTGTAAGGTCAAAAGATGATCTCTATTGAAAATAGGAACTTTCTATTGGTAAACACTGGAAAAGGGCTCTGAATGACAATTTCTTTGCTTATTCTCTGCAAGCAACAATTTTGGTCAAATCTTGATGGAATAACGCTTAGATGGTCATAAGAATATAATTATGTAAAGGTTCAACTGGAAAAAACTTAATAACCCTTTCTTAATTAACCCATTCCAAGACAACCAATATTTAGACTGGTCCAAATTGAAAGGAGTTGCAGACGACAAAGTTTCATGAAATTTTAGAAATCTTTATCTTTTGGGTTAGAAAACATTGTGGATAATGAAAAAATTGCTTGTAACAAGCAATTTCTTCATTTTCCACAATGTTTTCTAAAGCTTTTTTCTATAGGGGCGTCTAAAGGCGTCTTTGTGTGGGAATGGGTTAACAGTCTAGAGGTCAAAATTTTTGCGCTATCTTGATGAAACTTTGCCAGAATGAATATAAGGTCAAAATAATGAGCCGTATTGAAATAGGATTCTTTTGAAAAACACAGGAAAAGGAGCTCAAATAACAATTTCTTTGTTTAGGGCCTAAATCTTGGTGAAACTTGGTAGTATCAGGGCTCTGCAGACTCCCAGAATTTGGGGAGAAGTCACTTCTCATTAGTTTGAGAATTGGGAGAAGTTTTTCAAAATGGGGAGAAGTGGTGAGACTTTAAGGAGAAGTGGATCGCGTTAAAAATTAAGTTTTTGCGCGTATTCCTCATTTCTATCAGAAAATAAAATAGCTTTACTACCAAGTAGTTGCATTTTATATTATGTATTATGCAATAAACATAGAAAATACTGCTTATTCTTTCAGTCCTCAATAAAGATCTTATTCCTGTGAAAAATACTTTAGTATTTTTCTTTTCTAAGGTTTGAGAATTCAAGAGTTTGATTCTTAATTTATCTTTTTTAATATTTCATAATAGATTCATATATGATAAAAAAAGTCAACTAATAAAAAAAAATGCAAATAGTGTATAGGCAGTCTGCATGAAATGAGTACTGTTCCTATTTGAAGCAGAAAATGAGAAAAGATTTTATTGTAACAACATGTATTTAATCAAACCATTACCAGAAGAAAAAATTCAGACTGGTACAAATTGAAAGAAGCTAAATAAGACATTTCAAAGTGAGCTTAAATAAGAAAGAAGGTGCCAAAGAGGGTAGAAACATGTGGGGGAAAGGATAAATTGCTTGCTGCAATCATTTCCTCCTTTTTCCACAGTTTCTTATAAAAAACATTTCAAGATGTCAAAATTGGGGATTGTGTGGTAATGAGTTAAAGTCTGTCCACTTTACCTGATAACATATAAATGAATAAAAAGTGTCATTAATTGGTCAAAAAAGGCCCTCTGTGATTAAGTCAGTTAAAGTATGTAAAGGGTAAGGGTTACTGCTAAGTACACAAAACCTGACTGTGTACATGCAGGGGTTTAAAGTTAACACAGGATAATTTGTCCATTTTATAGGATTACATGTTATTTAAAGGAATTATTACCAACACAAGTAAGTGAAATTTAGTTTTTGGAAAGAATGTATCATAACAAGAAACTCAGGAAAAGATCGTTGCAGCCTTTGAATTGTTTGCCATAATTTTCTTCAATTGTTACAATTAAAGCAGATAACTCAAATTGAAGGATTCTAATTAAAAATGAATTTACTCCACATAGATTTGAGCAGAATATTTTTCATCAAGATTTCAAATTTTTAACAAAACTTTGACTTCTGGTAAATGACACGGCGTCCGTAAATGTCGGCCATTATTCTCATTATGTGAAAGTAAGCAACAAATCTCGTAGACTGATGATAACTTAATTTACAGAAATAAATAAAAATTAAGAAGGGAAAGGATTTTAAATAAAGATTTCTGGTGCCAATAGTATACAAAGCATTGCCGAAACCAATCAGCGTAGGTGTGAATGAAGCGAGCATGTTGACTATTAGGAGCCAGAACAAACCCCTCTTTCTGATAATCTGCTGGCCTCGCGACTACCGATATATGCTTGAATTACGATCAAAGGGCTTCCGACCGGCAGTTGTATAATTGAACACCGTTTACTACTTTTATAGCCACTGGGCCAGACTTGGTCATCACCTATCGTATCCAGGCGACTTCCCGAAAATTCCAGGCGACTTCGACTTCGCTTTGATTAGCAAATCAGGCGAAGTTTTATGAAACCAGGCGACTTTTTCGCCTGAGTCGCCTACTCTGCAGAGCCCTGAGTATGACTGTTAGGTCATAAGGATGAACTAATTTTTGAATATGGAATTTGTCCATTGGAAAACATATGTAAAAGGGCCTACATGACATTTTCTTTGTTTAGTCTCTAGGTTGCACAATTCTGGCTAAATCTGAATGAAATTCAATCTTATTTTTAGCTCCACTGGCTGAAAGCCAGAGAGCTATTGTCATGGCGTGGTGTTCGTCGTAGGTGCGTCCGTCCGTCCAGTCGTCCTTCCATCTGTAAACTTTTCCTTTGAAAATCTTCTCCTCAGAAAGTACTGAACAGATTTCAACCTTATTTCACAGAAATGATCCTTAGGTGACCCTCTGTCAGATCCCTTCAAAGATTTTTGATCAGATAAAAAAACATGGCTTTAATGTGTGGGGCTGATTTCCATATTTGGTAAAAGCTTTGGGAATCTTCTTAGAACCAAGTGAATGGATTTTAATCAAATTTTGCAGAAATGATCCTATGGTGAACCTCTATAAGATTCCTTCAAAGAATTTTGAACGGATTAAAAAAAAAATGGTCGGGCAGGGCTTATTTTCTTTTATGGTGAAAGCTTTGAAAAATCTTCTTCCATTAACCGATGGGTGGATTTCAACAAAATTTCACTTAAATGATCCTTGGGTGAACATTTATCAACTTACTTCAAATTATTTTGTTCATATGAAAAATGTGGCTTTAATGGGGGGGGGGGCTGATTTCCATTATGGTAAATTTTTCGTCTTAGAAACTAGTTGTTGGATTTCAACCAAATTTAAATGGATGGATCTGTGGGTGACCTTTTATCAGATCAGCATGCCCACTGGGTTTTCATTTTGGGGGTACATGTACCCCTTAGGTTTTGAAATGGGGGTACAAAGAAAAATCTGAGGGTACAGTGTACCCTTTACTTTCAGAGTTAAGGGTACACCATACAGCATACGAATCTGAACCCTTCACCAAATGACAATGTTATAGTTATATCTACTTTTTAGTAATCAGTAAATTAGTGCCACACGTCATCTGCAAGTTTCAGAAAAATTTAGAGCGAAGGATAGCAAAGCCGATTTTTGACAACTCACTTTTCTTAGTTATTGGATTTGGGAAGGGCTGAATGGGATATGAGAGTGATGGCTAAACAACTCTAACAGGTGAATTACGAGGTCGGGGAATGAATTTAGGAGCAGACCATACCATTACCAGGCATGTCAGCTCATTGTTAGCTCAAACTCTGGTATTGAAACAATTCTGGTACAAAAAAAAATCAACTGGCCTTATCACTGTCCAAAAGTCACCATTTGTGGAGAAATAGAGTAGGTTTTGTTGTGACGTTTTGCAGACAGCATATTACGTAGCATAAACAAAACTGCAACGTTAAATAAAAGGCTGCATTTTGTCACACCTGACTTACGTATACAACGGAACTCACGAGAGAAACTCATTTCAAAATCAAATCCTATAGTGCGAATTATTGTCAGTTTCTCGCCCAAAACACGTAAATATCTTGCGTTTTGATTGCAAAATAGCGCAACTTTTGACTTATTTCAAAACAAACTGGTCAGGCCATCAAGATCCGCATTATACAAACTTTTCAAACCACTGGATCCCCTAATCTCTATGTAGAAAACATGCCAGAAAGAAGCGATGGTTTCCGTCGAATGAAAGAAAAATCACTTGCTCCTGATGCGATTTTGTCTTCTTTGCTTGCAATCTTTTGTTTTTTTCGGGAAAAATAAGCACATAGAGTTTCCCGTTTTGTACGCTAATAATTTTAAATGCACACACGCGTAATGGCATTTTTGTTTCTACGTTCAGTTATTTTTCTGTACGTTCATGCACGTCTTGGTGAAAGATTTGTATGTGAACCAATGTAATTGTACGTGAATTACGTACTGCAGTACGTGAATGGGCACCCTGCAGATTATAAAAAAGAATTTGATTGGATGAAAAATATGGCTTTAATGGGCAGGGCTAAGTGCCATATATGGTTTATACTGAAAATTTTGTAAATTTCTCATAAACCTAAAGATGGATTTCAACCAAATTTCACATGAATGATTCTCAGATGACAGTTTGTCAGATTCCTTCAATTCATTGTTGAATGGTTCAAAAACATGGCCTTTTATGGTGGTGGTTTATGTCCATATAAGGTAAAAATTTTACATGATAAATTTTACATAGCTTGACTTTTGTAAAAAATAAAGAAGTTTGAAATGGTTCTCTAGAACCAGTTCAAAGATTTCAATGACTTAGATTTATTTTCCTTATATTAAGTTTATATTGAATTTGTTCAAGAATTTGCTTAATCAGTACATTCATGCCTGTGTAGTGATACAGGCGCTCAAGCGCCTCTTGTTTATCAAGTCATAAGTTTGAAATGGAACTCAGTGGAAAAGGCTATCTTAACTCGTTCCGAGATGACAATATTAAGACTGGTCCAAATTGAAAGGATTTGCAGACGACCTTCGAAATTTGAGATATTTTCAACTTTTTTATAGAAAAAATTTAAGGAAAATGAAGTAAAAATGCTTGTTACAAGAAGTTTCTTAATTTTACACTATTGTTTTCTCAATTATGTTTCTTGAGAGTGTCTAATACCGGTAGAATCAATTTATTGGAACGAATGAATGACAATTTAATCACTAAATAATTATAACATTAACCCATTACCACTCAATGAGGCTTTTAGATGCCCCCAAGAAATAAAGCATTGAAAATCTTTTTGGAAAATGAAGAATTGAATTGTTGTCTGCAACTCCTTTTTATTTTGACTAGTCCAAACTTTTACCATCTAGTAATGGGTTAACCCATTCCAACTCAATCCCTCCTTTTTACTCCCCTCAAGAAAAAAACTTTGGAAAACATTGTGGAAAATGAAGACATTGCTTGTATCAAGCAATTTCTTCATTATCCACAATGTTTTCTATCCAAAAAGACGAAAAAATTCAAAATTCCATCAACTTGAAATTGTCGTCTGCAGCTTCTTTCAATTTGGACCAGTCTAAAATTTTGCTGTGTTGGAATGGTTTAATGTAAGGACTTGGTACTAGGCATACTCTTTCTCACAAATAATGAATCTTTGCATTTTACCTTTCATGTTTCTTTGTTCAGATGAGCGATCTATGGTAATCTTGGCCCATTTGTATTTGTTGTCCGTCCAATTAGTTAGTCGTTTACCAGACAATATAATTTTGGATTGGTTCTGATTGAAAGAAGTCGCAGAGGACATTTTATAGGTGCACTATAATAGGAAAATAAGTACTAAATAGGATAGAAAACATTGTGAGAAAAGGAGAAATTGCATGTTATAAGTAATTTCTGCTTTTTCCACAGTTTTCTGTGATGATATTTCTGCAGAGCATCATAAGCAAAACAAGTGAAATATGTTGATAATGGCTGAAATATGATTACATTAAACCATTTATAATAACTTTCAAAGGCGGCAAGGCTCTCAAAGGTTTTTGAGGGTAATTAACTAGGCCTAATGAAATTCTGGATGAAATGCAAAATCAATACTGCCCTTGTGGGTTTTATTAGGGAAAATTTCCGCCGTAATCTGGCAAACAAATAAAATTACGCTCCAGACAAAATGTAACCCTGATTCAATTACTCGTATACTGTTTGTATTTGTTAAGGAGAACACGCCATTTATGAAATCTATGGAGGATTTGGCATTTCATTAACCCATTCCCACAAAATCCCTCCTTTTACACCCCTCAAGAAAAAAGCTGGCCACCAGAATTAACCCAAGCCCTCCTTTTTACGCCCCTCAAGAAAAAAAGCTTCAGTAAACATGGAAAATGAAGAAGTTGCTTGTATCAAGCAATTTCCTCATAATCCACAATGTTTTCTATTCAAAAAGACAATATAAATCAATCAATCAACTTGAAATTGTCGTCTGTTGCTTCTTTCAATTTGGACCAGTCTAATATTTTGTCATGTGGTAATGGGTTAACCTTTATTTGAGATAGGACTCATTATATTGAATAAACTCTAATACTAGATGTAGCTAGAGAATAATCTTTATCGGGTTACAACTAAGTGAAAATTCAATTGAGATTGAATGAATACCAAAAGGAATAGGAGAAATCAGTATAAAAAAGTTGCCAAGAATTCAAATTTTGAAACCAACCTTTGTGCTCATCTGAGCACAAACTGTGCTCAAAAGAGCTATCGTGATCTCCATCTTTTCCTCCTGTAAAAACTCAGCTGGCAGAGCTATTTCCCAAACTATCAAAATTATTAAAATCCATCCAAACTCTGGTTGCCATGGCACAAAAGTGGGTCAAGGTGAGATATTTTTATCACCCTATGTCCATGTCCTGTGTCATCATTGTGCATCTGTCAACAATCTCTGTCAAGATCTTCTCCTGAACCACTGGTCAAATCTGGATGAAACTCGGCTTGTATACTTCCATAACTGAGAAAATATTTACCATCCACCCTTAGGTCTGTATGCCATAGCCCAAAACACTCAATGTTAGCTATTGTGACATATGACATCTTAACATCTTTTCCTCATGAACCACTGATCCAATCTTATTGAAACTTACCAGGGTAGGCCCTATGGTCAAGCTATTCAGAAACTGTTAAAATAATTGTACTCCATCCATGACACTGGTTGCCATGGCAACTAAAAGTGTAGTATTCTAGGCAGGGGATATAGGGGAATTTCCCCACTTTTGTTTTAAGATCCCCTTATTATACCCCCGAAGGGTTGTATCATGTAATGGCCCCGGTTGTCCGTCCATCCGTCATTCTGTCTGTCCATCTGTTAGCAATTTTTTGTGAGCGCAAGTTCTCCTAAGCTATCAGTGGGAATGAACTGAAACTTGGCACAATTACTCCCTATGATGTCAAGTTGTGCATAAGACCTTTGAAATTCAAATCGCACCAGTCATTCTTGAGTTATCTTGAATTATCTGCCCATGAATTGAACGAAAATCACAATGTTTATTGTGTGCACATCTTATCAAACATTATTTATGGCAATGAGCTAAAATTCCCCAAAATTACTCTCTATGATGTCTAGTTGTGCATAAGACCTTTGAAATTCAAATCTCTCCAGTTTTTCTTGAGTTATCTTGAATTATCTGCCCTTGAATTGAATGAAAAACCCCTTCATTTCTTGTTAGCTCACTTTCTCCTACATTTTGAATGGGAATGAACTGAAACTTGTCACAATGACTCTGTATGATGTCTAGTTGTGCTTAGGAATAACATTTGTTCGGTATGTCAAGTTGTTCCTGAATTATCTGCCCTTTATTTAACAATATAGCTTAAAATTACAGGGGTTTTTGTGTGTGTGTGCACAACTCCTACTACATATTCTATTGGATTGAACTGAATCTTGCCACAACGTATCTCTGATATTTAGTTGAGCATTAGACTTTATAAATTCAAAAAGCTCAGGTCTTTCTTGAATTATCTGCCCTTGAATTGATTGAATTCAAATGTCAAGGTCATTTTGAGCTCTGAAAAACATAAACTGAACCATTGTAATGGTCGTATTGTTATTGCTTGGGGTGAGTACTTTCTGTTGAAACTTGTTTCAAGGGGATTGGTAAAGGTCATTTTTTTTATGTCAATTGTATTCAAATTATAGAATTTAACCATTGTTTATAATGTTGAATGATAAGTTATTATAAAGCTGTCTTATTTCTCAAGTGTAAACAGTCTTATTCAGGTGATAAGATCTTGCTATTGACAATCAAAGGACTGAAAGTACTGAGAAGTTGGAATGCGCTGAAAGTGTCATAACTTCTGAATTCGGTGCAAATTCATTTATTACTTTCCGAGTAAGCCTCCCTCCCTTAAACTTAAACCAACATTCCCATTTGTGTACATGAGTGCATGAATAACACACAAAAACATAAATCAACATACAGAAATCAAAAACTAGCATTGTCTTAACCCATTCCCAGACAGTGGCGCTTTTAAATGACCCTCATTTTGAAAGCTTTGGAAAACATTGTGGAAAATGAAGAAAATGCTTGTTACAAGCAATTTCTTCATTATCCACAATGTTTTCTGTCCAAAAAGACCAGGATTGTAAAGATTTTATCAACTTACAATTGTCGTCTGCTAATTCTTTGAATTTGGACTGGTCTAAAATTTAATCGTATTGGAATGGGTTATAAGCTCGTGTCACACACAGCAAAATTAGAATTTTCAAGCATAACATTCTCCTTTTGATCAACTGTAATACGTGAACTCCTTTCAGAATCTTGAAAACAGAGAATAACAGCTTCTACAGTAAGAAATCAATGGCCTCGATGATTATTTGACCCTCAACTCGGCCAATTCTGTAACGATCATAAGTTTATGAGTATATGTGACAATTTGTGGAAATGCGCTGAAACTTATTTCAGGGTGATCGATTTGAAATACCGGCTTAGACTTAGGAAAAAAGAATATTTAAAGCGTTGTGAGTAAAAATCACAAGAAAAATAAAGACGTTAACGTTATTGTAACATTATTGTTTGCACATGGTAGTTTTGCCCTTTTCCTAAAAATTCCTATATTATGATGAAGATAGTATCAAATTATCTTCGGCACCCTGTAGTCATGCGATTTCCTTATTCGTTACTTGGCTTTAGAACCGTAAAAAATCTTAAGTAAAAAGGACCAAGCTGAAAGCTAAATGACCCTTGTTAAAGTTTTGATGTGTTATTATTGATTTAAACTTGTAATAACGACATAATAAAGCGTAATTATTTAGTAAATAAGTAGAAACCGGAAGGTGATATGTTTACATTCTAATTTTCAAAATCTAGCTTTCGTTTTGCATCTATTTAATTTTTATTGAGTAAATGCTGTAAATCCCGCAATGATTGAGTTTGCTTGATGCCTATGATCCCCTTAATCGCTCTAGAATGTTTTAAAGCACTGGGCGGCGTGATTATTGTAAAAATACATTTGCGACCCGAGATATATTTTAAACATTGCCTTTCTAAAGTCACATGACTACCACATGTCACTTGAGATCACATGATTACCAAACACAGGACGTCAGATCACAAAAAACAAATTACTGCGCTGATTATTACCTTATTTTTCAATAATTTAAAGCAAACTAAAGCATGTTTAGATTTTATATATCATCCTTTACATGTGCCATATAATTGTCTTCGGCTTCAACTAACTGATTGTCTGTGGCAAGTTGAGATGAGAAATAACCCGAGGTGTATTCATATCTAAGTGATCACGTGATATGTGTTATCAAAAAACCCCGAAATGAAATTGTCTCGTGTTCATTTTGCGATTTTGTTAAATCTAAGTTGGAATTGCTCCGCATTCCAACTTAAAAATCATTAGCTATCATTCAAGCTCAGGTTACTGACAAGCCTCTTCGGGCGTATATGGGCAGCTCTGTGAAGCTCTTGTTTTCAAAATTGGCAGTGGATAGAGCAAAAAATGTATTTAGCACTGATATTTTGAAATTCTAGAATAAGTACTGACAGTGTGAAAAAAATGAAATCTTTTAAAAGTCTTTTTCTCTGAAACTAGAAGGCTGAGAGCTTTGATATTTTCGAAATGGAACATGTACTTTTAACCTTTACAAAGTTTTTTCATGTGATGCTCCTTTGGTCACTTTGGTGTCCTACCTTGGCACAATCTTCATACATTGAAATACAGAATGAAAGCTTTTAAAATATTCTCAGAAACTAAGAAGGCCCATAACATTAATATTTAGCATTTAGAATCTCTCCAAATTTTCTTATAATCAATGCTCTTTTGGTAATACCTTTCTCCATTCAGACCTACCCTATATTAACACTTGTCCTGCTAAAAATTTTTCCTTTTTCCACTAAATGAAAACTTTGACAATAAGCAGGTAGTGTAGGTTAAAATAAAACTGCATGTCTGCAGGCTGATCTTAGTCTACACACCTGCCAAAGCCATGTCAAAGCAGGAATATTCTGGTATCAGCATGACAAGGGTAAACTTAGGAACAGAGGAGGAATGATACTTTAAGAATCCTCTTCCCCTTCAGCAGACAGTCTTTAAATTTGGTATGCAGCACCTCCTATGGGACCAAGATTTGTCATGTGATGCCTCTTGGGTCGTATCTAGGCCAACAGCCCAGGTGCACCCTATTCTAAAAAAAAAGAGATATAAAAAAGGAATTTGTTTTAAATCTATTCTAAAACCAAAAAGCATTGGTATTGATATTATGAAAGAAAAAGAGGACAATGTTCATATCTTGTCATGCTGAATAAATTATATCTAAAATTGCATTAAAATTAAAGGAATGAAAGTACTGGAAACACAAATTGTGAGTTAACATTTATATTGGAAAAAACTACTATTAAACAACTCTTGCTTTAAAAGGGAAAGGCAGGTGGTATAGACTAAGATCAGATTGTACTAATGTGCAGGCTGATCTTTGTCTGTGCATTCTGATCTTTGTCTATACCACCTACCAAACCAGGAATATTTCGGTATTCAGTATAAGAAGGGTTAAAATTCTTTTCCAAAAATATCCAGCTTAGAACACTGATATTTGATATGTAGCATCTTCTAGCATATATCATTTAAATGTTTTCAATTTGATGCTAGATAATATTTTGACTCTTTAAAAGTACACCCAAACATATATAGAAACCAAAATGAAAAGCCCTAATGAAATCTTCATTAACTCATTCTCACAATACCCCATTTTGAGCTCCACTGGCTGAAAGTCATGGCGTTGTGTCCAATGTGCGTGCGTCCGTCTGATAATCCTTCCGTCTGTCCACAAACTTTTTCTTTAAAAATCTTCTCCTCAGAAAGTACTGAACAGAATTCAACCATATTTCACAGACATGATCCTTGGGTGACCCTTTATCAGATTTCTTCAAAGATTTTTGATCAGATGAAAAACATGGCTCTAAGGGCGTGGCTAATTTCCATATATGGTGAAACCTTAAAAAATCTTCTTCCCAGAAACCAATTGATTGATTTCAACCAAATTTTACAGGAATGATCATTGAGTGACCTTTTATTAGATTCCTTTAAAGAATTTAGATTCTTTTAAAAAAAAACATGGCTTTAATGGGGGTGGCTAATTTCCATATATGGTGAAACTTTTAAAAATCTTCATCTCGTAAACCAATAGATGGATTTCCACCAAATTTTACAGGAATGATAATTGGGTGACCATTTGTCAGATTCCTTCAAAGAACTTTGATCAGATAAACTATGTTTTGGGGGGTATATTGGAGTCAGCTGGTTGGTTCGTCCTTCTGTCTGTAGCTTTTTCGTGTCTGCTAAATTTCTCAGCAAGTATTGGACGTCACTGATATAATCAGTATCAAGCAGACATGTGCATGTTCTATTTTGGATAAAGTCCATCGATTTTTGACAGAGTTATGGCGCTTTGGTTAAAAATTGTGTCCTCTCAATTTCTCAGCAACCATTCGAAACCACAGAAAGACTTGGTATGAGTCAGACATGTGCAAATCCTATTTTGGTTATGGTCCATTAATTTTTGACTGATTGATGGCCCTTTGATTAAAAAGTCCATTTTTGTTACAGCCCAGATTTTATTTGGACAAGGGCTGTTGGGGGATATTAGTCCACTTTGCGACAATTTCTAGTTTAAAAAGATCTCTGCCTTGTTCAATAGCTTTTGTCGTTGGGTAGGTAACTGAGGTAGTGATTGGTAATTGTAGAGAGATGATTTTCTGACCCCCTTGTCAGACCAGAAAAGTATTGTTGTGATGTGCTTAAACAATGACGGAATTCCATTTAAATATTTCAGGCAAAATAAAAAGCACAAGTCACAAATTTTGAAAAACAGAATAAAATGTATTACAGACAGTCAAGAAATTAAACACATTTCAGTCATTATCAGGTTTCACAGGGTTTGATGCTGCTTTTAAATATTTTCCATCATTTTACTGCGGCTGGAGCTCCTCACAATTGATTCCTGGTATATATTGCACCAGTACCACCATTATATCCTTTCCTGACCTTCAGCTGGTATCCCAAGTAGGTATACGATTATCCACTGATTGGTGAGATGGAAAATAAGAGATTTCTATTGAAAGAATGTAATTCCAGAAATTAATTATAATCATATATTTGTTCCCATTCCTGCTTGTTTTTACCCTAATGGTGTAATATGTAACTTTCTTGTTGGTATCAGACAGGTCAAGAAACAAATGTCTGTAACAGACTGTGTACATTATTATCTACCTCTGGGTAAATAAAGAAACATGTTTGCCATAATTAAGTTAAGTACATTATCATTAATATAAAGTAAACAAGCATGTTAAATCAATCATCAGGTCAAATTAAGAAATCATAAGTTTTCTGCTTTGTATTTTGCTGAGACTGGATATACTCCAGCAAGAAAACACTGCACTATTAGTTTTGGGGTACTGGGGTTTGAGCTCAGCAAACATGGTTTGACTTTTAGCAAAAAACATTCTGACAATTCATGTCACTAGTAACTTGTGAATTATGCATCTAATTTGGATAAGCAGCATTTAAATTTTCCAAAGCCATTTCGGCAATGGGGATATAGTCTCCGTCCGTCATTCCGTCACTAAGCTTGTCCGGAGCATATCTCCTAATCTTTAAATACTATCAACTTGAAACTTCATAGGTGGATAGATCTCATTGAGGAAAAGTACAGTGCTTATGACCCTCAACTCTTGCTTGCATAATTTTGGAGTTATTGCCCTTTGTTGTTTTTATGACTTGGATTTTGTCCAGAGCATATCTCTGAAAGTATAATAGCTATCATTTAAATCATTGAGAAGAAATGCAGTGCACAAGAAGTTTACATCTAACTGTCTTCAGTTTACTATCAAGCTTTTACGGCTGAGGATGGCCATGTCAGACATGGCTCTTGTTAGGATTTAATATACAGTCAACACTCATAATTTCGAGATCAGAAATCTCAAATTTCCAGATAACTCAGGGTTATATTGAAGTCCCAATTTTATTTCTACTTTATTTCAAATAAAACTGAATTTTTATCCTGAACCAGTGAAATGCACTATTCCTGTTAATCTTGTTGATTTTAAAGAGAATTTCGATTTTCAAGTCAAAATAGTAATAAATGAATAAATAAAGTTTGACTTGATTAAAATCCAAGTGAGTTACAAATTTTAAACTTTTAAGATTATATTAATTGGCGATGTTTGTCTGAGGTGTGAAGAGCTAAAATTACAGCTTGTCACTTTCAAACTATCAGTGACTGACGCAATGTAGCATTGTCCAAACCTTGACCTCCGGAAAATTCTTCCCATTCCAAGTTTTTACCTCCAACTTTAGATATGTCAAGCTTTTAGCAACAGCATGAAAAAAATTGAGATAAGTAGTATTGATTTTCTGTAGGATTGCACTGGTGTGAAGAATGACAGGTAGCTTGTTTAAAACGTGCACCAGTTTGTATGGTAAATCTGTACATTGAAAGGTTAACCCATTCCCGCACAATAAAATTTTTAGACTGGTCCAAATCGAAAGAAGCTGCAGACGACGATTTCAAGTTGAATGAATTTTAATTGTTTTCGTCTTTTTGGATAGAAAACTTTGTGGATAATAAAGAAATTGCTTGATGCAAGCAATTTCTTCATTTTCTACAAAGTTTTCTAAAGCTTTTTTCTTGAGGGGCGTCTAAAAGTGTCATTGTGTGGAAATGGGTTAAACCATTAGCACACAATGCCCCTTTGTGACACCCCCCTCAAGGGCAGGGGCGGTTTGATGAAAATTTGAAAATCTTTGTCTCTCTAGGTAGAAAGCATTTGGGGAAAGGAAGAAATTTTCCACAATGTTTTCCAATTTTTTTTTCTTGATGGGTGTAAAAAAGTGGAATAGGTTAATATGAGCAATATTTTTTCTTTCCTTGCATTGGTATTTCATCTGTGCAACTTTGGAATCGTGATGGAAAGTTTCATATCCAAATTCTTCAATTCAAACATGATAGAAAATTGATAAAAAATGCTTATTTACAGGAAGCTTTTGTTAATGTTGTTTTCATATGAGAAATGAAAAACATGTAAAATTTGATCTTTTCAAGTCTTTCAACTTTTCCAGAAAGTCTCACCATTTCTTTTGAGTAACTTCCCTCAATCCTCAGACAAAGGAGAATTGACCTCTCCCCAATTTTCAGAGTCTGCAGAGCCCTATTAGCTACTGCACAAAACATGCAATGTTGTTTCTATCAATGTTTTAAAATGAGGTAATGGAAATAAATAATATGTATGCAGAGTTCTAGATAACAGGGGTATAAGCATTTTAAAAGGCTTATTTCTCAACAGAACCGTATGTTGTGGGTACTCATTTGAACTGTCTCATCGAGACATTTCAAATGAGTACCTAGAACATAGGGTTTATGGAATTATTTGTGAAATAATTAAATCTAAAATAAAAAAAAAACAAAAAAACTGTAGCTCAGTGTATTGTGAGATGCTAACCACAGTTTGACATGCATCATTTAAGAAACAGTAATACCCCATATTATATACACTGTGATAGCTATTGTAAAGGATAAATAATAATTGTTTGTACGAAGTCAATAAAATGCACAAAAGTTGTAGATTAAGCGGATATTATTTGTATGTTAATAGAAACATCAGATACTTATGTCATGAATCTGAGCAAATGAAAAAAATTCTGACAAGAAGCCACTCAAATCTTTTGTGAAGACTGGATCAGGAACTATATATATAAAACAAAGCATTGATATTTAACCTATTACCAGACAATGAACTTTTAGACTGATCAAAATTCAGAAGAGTTGCAGACAAACATTTAAAGGGAGGTATCGATGTTTCTGAAACCTAGATAAGAAAAATTACCAAGTGCCGAAAAATAGACTCAAACGAACATATTAAACATTAAGTTAGGTCAGGTATTGTCTTGGTGGTTATCTTATGAATAGACCTAAAGTGGCTCTTTCTGGTTATATCGGAAAGGTTCAGCGGAATTCCAGGTTATTTTTAGATATCACGGAATTCGGCTGTCGACATCAGATGACCTTATTTGCATATGACCCACTGTCAAATGAAGGTAACAAATTTACTAGCGAAACAGCCAACGTCCTAAATCATGTCACATGTAGGACTGATATTTACAGACCTGCTAGCGGACATTACTCCTGATGATGTAACAATGACGTTGGTTTGATATAATTTGAACTAGATGCAAGGTTCTAACAGTTATTCGAGCAACGTGAATGCCATTTCATCTTCGTAACTGTCTCGGATTAATCTAAAAATAGATTAATAGCCTACGTAGGCTATTAGGGAAATACCCTGCTTTTTTCTGATAAGCGACCTCATATTTTTGCAAAACTACTGTTCGGCACGTTTTTTTCAAATAGTTTATGAGAGGAAATAAAAATAATTAAAATCTGTGACATGAGAATAAACATCGATACCTACCTTTAATGTTGATGAAAATTAAGATATTTTCAACTTTCTGGGTGGAAAACATGGTGGAAAATGAAGAAATAGTGCTTGTTACAATTCAGTCTAAAGGGCTAAGACAAACAAAGGGAGGTGACAGTTACCTCCCTTTACAGTATTGTTTTCTACTTTTTAGCTCACCTGAGCACATAGTGCTCAAGTGAGCTATTGTGATCCCGGTCGTGTGTCGTGCGTCGAGTGTCGTCCGTCGTCCGTCGTCCGTCAACAATTTCTTTAAACGACATCTCCTCCTAAACCACTGGGCCAATTTGAACCAAATTTGGCAGAAATGTTCCTTAGGTGGTCCCCTTCAAAAATAGCTAAAAGAATTGAAATCTGTTAAAAACTCTGGTTGCCATGGCAACAAAAGTGAAGTTTAAAAATAATCTTTAAAAATCTTCTCTTCCTGACCCAGAAGGCGTAGAGCCTTGATATTTTGCATGAAGCATCAGTATATTGACTTCTTTCAAAATAGCTAAAATCATGATCCTCGGGTCCCCAGGGGCGGAGCCCCAGGGGGGTGGGGTTTATATAGAAATAAAGAACGATTTTTATACCCCCACAACGAAGTTATGGGGGGGGTATACTGGAATCAGGTTGTCCGTCCGTCTGTCCGTCCGTCTGTCCGTCCGTCCATGGACATAATTTTGTGTCCTCTTCTCCTCCCACATTTTTTGACCAATTTTGCTGAAATTTTATCAGGTTGTTTCCTATCATATGAAGTTGTGCACCTGCAATTTTTATCTTGATCCAGTTGTTAGTTTCAGAGTTATGCCATTTTGAACTTTTTAATGGGGGGGGGGTAGTCAAAATTTAAAATTGCAAAACTCAGTAACCATAAGGGGAGTTACCAAATTTGGTAAGTAACATCATCTTGTATATATATACATGTTTGACATCAAAACGCTGTAAGTCATTTACAATTAACAATTAACTGAACAATTCCGTCCTCTCTAATACTTGGTACATAGCTTTCAAGGGTCAGAAGTGTTGGAGAGTGAGACTTGCAAAAGAAAGACGCGATTGGGGGGGACGGGGATGGAGGGGGGGGGGGAGAAGCTGAAAACATAATTACATACACAATTGCTACTTTTCCACTCCTATTTAAAAAGGGGTCATAAAATGCCCCTTCAAATTCCACTCCTTCATAGAAAAGCCTTTTTAGCAGTGTGGGGGGTATTCTCTTCAGCCCTTGAGGGCGACAGCTCTAGTTTAAATTACATCTCCTCTCAAACCACTGGACCGATTTGAACCAAATTTGGCAGAAATGTTCCTTAGGTGGTCTCCTTCAAAAATAGCTAAAAGAATTGAAATCTGTTAAAAACTCTGGTTGCCATGGCAACAAAAGTGAAATTTTAAAATAATCTTTAAAAATCTTCTCCTCCTGACCCTGAAGGCATAGAGCCTTGATATTTTGCATGAAGCATCAGTTTATTGACTTCTTTCAAAATAGCTAAAATCATGATCCTCGGGTCCCCAGGGGCGGAGCCCCAGGGGGGTGGGATTTATATAGAAATAAAGAACAATTTTTTAAATGACATCTCGTCTCAAACCAATGGGCCGATTTGAACCAAATTTGGCAGAAATGCTCCTTAGGTGGTCCCCTTCAAAAATAACTAAAAGAATTGAAATCCTTTAAAAACTCTGGTTGCAATGGCAACAAAAGTGAAATTTTAAGATAATCTTTAAAAATCTTCTCCTCCTGACCCAGAAGGCGTAGAGCCTTGATATTTTGCATGAAGCATCAGTATATTGACTTCTTTCAAAATAGCTAAAATCATGATCCTCGGGTCCCCAGGGGTGGAGCCCCAGGGGGGGGGGGGGGTATATAGAAATAAAGAATGATTTTTTAAATGACATCTTGTCTCAAATCAATGGGCCAATTTGAACCAAATTTTGTGGAAATGATCCTTAGGTGGTCTCCTTCAAAAATAGCTAAAAGAATTGAAATCCAATAAAAACTCTGGTTGCCATGGCAACAAAAGTGAAATTGTAAATTAATCTTTAAAAATCTTCTCCTCTTGAGCCTGAAGGCGTAGAGCCTTAATATTTTGTATGAAGCATCAGTATAATAATCTCTTACAAAATAGCTAAAATCATGATCCTAGGGTTTCCAGGGGCAGATCCAGGGGGGGGGGGGGGTATAGGCATGAAGCATCAGTTCACAGACTACTTTCTTATTTCTGAAATCATAACCCATGGAAAAAGTTTTTTCCTTCTTTCAAATCAGCAATAAAGCATTGGAATTTGTTATTTAGAAATTTGGATTGCCAGGTTCATAGTCTTTAGATGTAATTGTGGCCCACTTGTTTCATAATCCTAACCTTAACATGAAATTAGACTATTGAAAGAAAAAGAGCCTTTATCTCAGGTGAGCGCCCCAGGGCCAACAGCCCCTTGTTGTCATTTACTGAGCCTCTACCTACCCTTTCTCAATATTCATTTCCTGAATTCTTCGTATTGACACTTAACCCATTACCAGACAACAAAAAATTAGAAATGTCCAAATTCAAAGATGCTGCAGACTACACATTTTGGTTGTTTGATATTTAATTTTTTGTACCTTATGAGGTAGAAAGCATCATTAATAATGAAGGAATTGCTTTTAACAAAATATAAAGTTCAGTTAGACTATAGAAAAATGATAATTGTTACCCACATTGACCAGTAACTTCACGCCTTTAGACAGACCATTCGAATTTCACATTTGTTTAAAATGACTCTAATTGGGTACAAATTAATGCATCTTCAGTACAATAATGGATATTTGATTATGTGATATCAAACCCTTATCATGATTGGCATTACTTTTATCAAATAGATTAAAGTGGTAGATGTCTTTTAGAAATTATAGCTTGTATAATTTTTAATTGTTATTCGTTACATATTTTGTCTTGTAATTAAGTTTAAAGAGTATCCCAGTAGTTACATTAGGTTTGTATACAACATTCTCAACTGTTAATTACAGTCAAACTTCATTTACTCGAACACAGGAATTCTCGAATACAACGGAAATTTCAAACAAGAAACTTGGTCCCCGCAAAAAGTATTCATTGTGTTCGACCTCGGAAAATTCGTACACCTCTAATGTAGAACTTTTGAACACTTTTCAAAGTCCCGAACTACAAATCACTATATATTTCATCTGGAACAGTCGAACAAAGGGTTGATTGACAATGATAAGCTGCTATGTTAATGAATTTTCACACATTTGTGACCGAGGGTTGTTTTCCTGATCACGCTTAGAGTTGATTTGAGTTGGGGAATTCTCCTTTTTACGCAATGTTTATCAAACTCGCTTGGCATGAGAGTATATAGATATAAATAATTAAGTCCAATGTTGGTTTCTATATATTTCTTTTAATCAAGTGGAACACATTTTGTTGCATGAAATTATTACAATTAGACAAGCACTGATCTACTGACAAAGTTTTAAGTTATTTCATATTTTTGTTCTATATTCTAAGTCTAAATTAAAATCTAAAAATCTCATCTCTGTGCAAAAAATTCTGAAAAAGTTGGTATATATAAAGGTAAGATGTTATCATAAGCATAACCAATTAAACGCAAGGTTCAAAGATTATAGAATTTGACCAATGAAAATTTGAGATATAAGAATCTACATCAAAGACAGACAAGGAAATTCTGATCAAACTTGGAATGTCAAACTTTCACACCTGATCAAAATCAATCAAAGTTTGCCTAGTCACTGATTTCAGTTAATCACTTAGCAATCAGTTTGGAAAAACAGTAAGTCAGCTCAGTCTGGACCTGAGGATTAAGATCTAATTCTCATTCTGGCATGTTCTTTTTAATTTGAAAATAATGTTTTTACTGGTTAATAACCAATCAGTAAAAGCATTTTGGAATTCTCTGAGAAGAAATTGCTTTTGTTGACAAATTTGAGACTTTTGGATTTCATACTTATTTGTGCAATTTATGCATTTCAAAATGTTATGTAAGAAGGTGCAACACAAAATTTCTCTTTTTGTTGTATTGTTACACTTTCCACTTCCTTGAAAAATGATTGTCCTCAATCATACTCTAATTAAAAGAAATATAGTAACAAATCATGATTATTCATCAAATGAAATTATACCATTCATACAATCAAAAAGTTTTTCACTCATGACCTGGCCAGGGTTTATCTATCATCATACATATATCCATCTTCTTTCATACAGTTAACAATTAACAAATGCAATTACATAGATATGATTTGTGTATGTATACAGAGGCAAAGCATTGACTTTCAATTTCTTATAAAATGACATGGATCTGTAAGATAACTTGTTCAATTTAAATAAGAAAAATTGCTATTGTACAAGTATACAACATAATGCAACATAAAGAAAGAGAAATGCAATTAACAATTTTTTTTTTGAAATCCTCTTAAACACATACATAATGAAAACCCTTTTTAGTTGTTAAATAGGGTTGGACCTTAACACAAATACTTTTGTTTTTATTTGTAAGCTTTGAATTTAAATTGAAAGGGCCCATGACATTAGACTAATTCGTAGCTAGTCTTGTCCATGTTACATTTAGTAACTACACACATGCAACTTAGGTTTGTATAACCTTATGGTGTGGAAGAGATTTATATGAGTACATTTTGACTGGTAAATAATCTCACACTTCATGAATAGTATTTGTACAGATGCAACTTAAGTTTTTAAACCTGGTGTGGAAAGATTAAATATTAATTATTTTGACTTGTTCTTAATCTCACACTTCATGAATAGTTTTTTGTTTATTCATTTCATTTTACATTTCTTTTGGGTACAACCTCTTTTGTGAGTAGACCATCATGAGTAATATGAAACTTGAATATAGTCTATCACTTACTGCCCCATATTATACTTATAGTAACTGATTTCAATATACTTTTAGTTAACACTATCAGCTACATATTTTATTTGTATTTTGCTCCTTTTGAGCTGTAATATGTTTTCTTTCTTTTCTTTTTTTTTTTTTTGATATACATATTTATATTTCATATGAAGTTTTTGAGCTACATTTCATATATGAGATTTTCTGAATTTATTCATTTATTTATTTTTTTTTTTTAAATTGTATTCTAATTTTCATGACATTTTGCAACAAGCAAGGTTGAGGCAAATTGCCATATCAACAATGTTTTTTTAAAGCTCAGATTTTCTAACAATTTTCAGTTCTTACCATATTGATAATATTCTTTATATTCTGGTTGCTTGGTAAGCTGAAATTGTCAACATTCATTGTGATCTACTGCCTCACTATGAGCATCCAAACAGTTGAAAGGAACTAACATCGAGTAAGAAGAAAAGGCTTTTTTTTTTTATTGTTTCCTTCAATCAGACCAGAAGCTACACTTTAATATAGAAAATTTTTGTAATGAATATGTTGAATACTTAAGATGAAGATATAATTCACAGATTTTGTTTTTCAGTAAAGGGTTTTTTTTTGTTTAAATTTTGTTTGTTTTAGCACATTTAAATATTTTGCCTTGTTGATTAATTTTGGCTCTGATTCTGTACAAGAATTGTCTGACATATTTGAGTGGTGCTTGGTTGAAAGGTAACCATATTGGTTCCCGTGAATTTTGTGTGAAAACTTTGAAGTAAGTTGTTTCCAAAGGGTTATTTAAATCGCTTGTAAAGACTGCTCGGACCATTTTGGCTTCTTCCGGAGTTCCATTGTCATGAAGAGCTGTTGTAGTTTGCCACAAAGAAATGCCAGTATCTTGTAGACAATCAAAAAGTTTATTCATGTATGGCTGTAGTCTACGTTTTCTTAGAGATATGGGAAATGGGATGGAATTAGTATAAGTTGTACCTTCAAATGGAGAATGCTCAATAAGTTTTTGATTGGAAAGATCAAAAGTTTCCATGTAACCAACAACATATGGTGGATTTTCATCTCTGTTCTTGCATTCACGATAAAGTGTTGGTAAATCATCAAAGAATCTGTTTTTTTTCACCAAGGGTCGCTTTCGTTTTCTACCATTCATTGTTCTGTGTATGTGATACTCACGAATGAAGACATCTGGTATGGTGCTTGCATATTCCCAAGTGCTTGGTTTTTTGTTTTCTTTCCATTTTATTCTATAGTAAAGTGTGTTGTTGCTCCGTTTTGATTGAATGATTTTGTCTATGTCATCTACTGGGAATTTTTGTGGTTTGGATGTTGTTGCATTTGGTGCAGAGTTTGGTGTTTGTTCTTGGTCTGAAGGGTCTGTTGTTGTGGTAGGTTTTGTGCCTTGTTTTGAGTGTGAGCTATTGTTTTGTGGAGTTTTATCTGCTTGATTTGGTTGTGTATGTGTATTTGGAATTGTTGATGCGTCATTTTGGTTATTTGTATCCTTATTTTGCTGCGTTACTTTTGATTTCTTAATTCTTGCTTTGAATTTCATATTGAGAGGGTGTTTGCCTTTGTTCTGAGGATTTGTATTTGTTGGTGCATTTGGATCAGGGGCTGCTTGGGTATTTTGTGTGTTTTGGGGCGGTAATAGATCATCTGGTATGTGGTCTGCATTAAGTGGTTGTGTTATGTGTTCATAGCCAGGTGGTGGATTGGTGGGTCTATCGTTGGGATCAAAGTATGGTTTCAGTCTGGTGGCATTTACAAGAACTTTTACCTCTTTATTATCTCCACATCTTCTGAGCTTGTATGTGTTGTGTGGGCCAAGATAGACTATGTAGTACGGACCTACCCATTTTCTGTGGAGTTTAGGAGCCATACCCACTGGTACTTTGGTACAGTATAGCCACACTCTGTCTGCTGGCCTATACTTTGGCTCTTGGGTCCTTTTGTCATACTGCTCTTTATATTTGTCTTGGGCTTTTTTAATGTTTTCTGCAGCTATTTTTCGGGCTATTTCAAGATTTTGGAGGACATTAGAAAGATGAGCTTTAAAGTTAGCAGAAAGAGTAGATTTGGGCGTAAGAGAGGTGTCAATTGGCAGCCTCATTTCACATCCAAAGAGAAGGAAGAATGGAGAGTGCTGAGTGGACTGAGTTGCAGGGGTCATGCGATAAGCCATCATGATAGAAGGAAGAAGATCTGGCCAATCGTCCTGCTGTCCTTTACAGTAAAGACGCAAAGATTGAAGGATAACACTGTTCATACGTTCTACAGCTCCATTCAGTAATGGCCTATATGAACTTGTATAGAATCGTGTTATCTGAAATAGTTCACATAGAGCTTTAACAAGTTTTGAAAGAAATTGTTGTCCTCTATCAGAGACAAGGACATTTGGAGCACCATACCGACAAATTACCTCCTTGAATAGTATGGCTGCTACCTCTGTGGCCTCTTGTGTACATAGTGGAAAGGCTTCGCTCCATTTGGAATAAGAGTCCACAACAAGAAGGATATATTTGTATTTGTCCTTAGTTGTCGGTAGGCCTCCAAGAATGTCAATGTGCCATCTTTGAAAGACATCAACTACTGGCAAAGGTTGAAGTGGAGGTGGCTTACCATGCACGTCACGCTTCACCCTTTGGCATTGATCACATGATCTAATGTAAGTTTCACAATCACGAAACATTGAAGGCCAGTAGTATTTTTGTCTCAAAGCTGCATATGTGCGCTCAAAGCCTTGGTGCATACCACCTGCTAAACTGTCATGATATGACTTTAAGACGTCATCACGCAGTATTGAAGGAACACATATTTGAGTGATGATTTTCTGATCTTTTGGGATGCCTTTAGTTCTGGGTGAGTAAATATGTAGAAGAACACCATGTTCCGATAATTCATATTGATCAGATTCTGCAACTACTAGTTTTGATTGTTTTGGATCATCTGGTAACTCTTGTTGTAATTTGTATTTTATAATATCTTTGTAAAATTCATCATCTCTTTGGAGGAAAAGTAAGTCTATATTAGGTTTTATAGGTAAGTTTTGTTCATTGTTTGTGTTTGTATTTACATTGTCATTATTGTTTTTATTTACATTATTACTTATGTCAGTATTGTTTTGTGTCAGTGCTGTCTCAGTGCTGGTAGTGGCAGGTGCCACAGATGGATAGTGATCAGTCTCATGACTATAGATTAAAGTCACTGCTGTCAGTTGCTTAGACTGGTTGTCAGAGATCTGACTGACTGGTACAGACTCATCTGTACCCCGATCACCTTTCTCACTGTCTACGGGCTGGTAGACACGACGTGAGAGTCCATCTGCATTACCATTAGCACTTGATGCCTTATGGACAATCTCGAAATTGTAACCTTGTAAGGTTAGGGCCCATCTTCCGAGACGACCTTGACAGTTCTTTATGTGTTTAAGCCACTTTACAGAAACGTTGTCTGTATACACTGTAAAGAAGTTGTTAGCAAGATAGGGTCTAAAGTGTTTAACCGCCTCTATCAGTGCTAAACCTTCCTTATCTGTAATATGCCATTTTAGTTCATGGCCATGCAATGTTCTACCACCATATGCTATTGGATGCTCTGCTCCGTTTTTATCACATTGTGATAGAACATAACCCATAGAATGATCTGAACTGTCTGTTGCCAGTATAAAAGGGCGATCAAAATTTGGGAAAGCTAATATGGGCGGAGATGTTAGTGCTTTTTTCAATGTTTTGAATGCATTTTCACATTCTGGTGTCCACTTGAACTTAGTATCTTTCTTTAATAGTGAATTTAATGGATGTGCTATTTGTGCATATGATTTTATGAATTTTCTGTAGTATGAGGTCATGCCGAGAAATGACTTTACTTGTTTGGCTGATTTTGGTGTTGGATATTCATCTATTGCCTTGGTCTTGGCGGGATTAACTTTTATGCCCTTTTTCGAAATAATGTGACCTAAGTACTCAATTTCTGTAGCAGCAAACCTACATTTGGAGGGCTGAAGGGTCAAATTTGCTGATCTTAGATTAGCAAAGACCTGGGCAAGGTGGTCCAAATGGTCATCAAAGTTTCTGCTGAAAACCAAAATGTCATCAATGTAGACAAGGGCAATTTTCCAATTAAGATTTTTTAGTACTTTAGTCATGAGATTTTGGAAAGTAATAGGTGAATTCATGAGACCAAAAGGTAGCCTAGTCCAAGAATAAACAGACTGGTGGGTAACAAATGCAGCTTTATGGGCAGTTTCAGGGTCAAGGGGAACTTGCCAAAACCCGGACTTTAGGTCAAGAACTGAGAAAACTTCTGCATTTGCATCGGCTATTGTGTCGAATACATCTGCTATATGGGGTATAGGAAAGGACATTGGTTCTGTGACCTTATTCAATTCTCGATAATCGACACAAAATCTGAATTCACCTGACTTTTTCTTAATAAGGCAAATTGGGCTATTCCAAGGGGAGTCTGACTCAGTTATGAAGCCATTCTCTAGCATGTCCTTAACCTGACGCTCAGTTTCTCGTCGCATTTCAGGATTTTGTCTATATGGTGCTTTCTTAATTGGTTTAGCATTGCCTGTTTCAATTCTGTGTGAAAATAAATTTGTAAGTCCTAATTCTGAGAAGTCTTTTGCAAATGATTGTCTATTTTTACCAATAAAGATCATTAAGTTGCGTTTTTGGGTATTGGTGAGATCAGAGTCGTTAAGGTTTATTCCAAGATCTTTAGCTATTGTTATATACTCATCATCAGTTAGGTTGTTAGTTTCTACTGAGTTAAGAGTTTCAGAATTTTGAGACATTAGGGTGTCAAGATCAGATATTTGCGTTATGTTAGCATTGTAAGCACTAGTTAAGACAGAGACTCTCTTGTTACGTTTAAGAAAGATAGGTAAGGCAGTAGGGTTCATCAGGCGATAGTGTATTTTGCCATCAGTAACTCTTGAAAGACACTTGCCTCCGACAAGCTCATCCTTTACAAGAGATTGAGGCGGTTCACACAATACAACATCACCATCACAGAACTTGTTAGTTTTCAGAGAAAGAATGTATTCAGAGTGAGGAGGAATTACATGTGAACTAAAGGTCTTGCCAAAGTCAGTTATTGATTCTTCTTGTGATATTAGACGGATGTGAATAGGTTCAGAGTTGGGTTTAGAAAGAGAGATAGTATTAGAGTGAAAATTGAGCTGTATCCCTTCCTTAGCCATGAAATCCCGACCTAAAATTACAGACTCGTGCAGGTTAGGAAAGACATGAAAGGTGTGCTCAAAAGGGAAGCCATCAAGAAGAAATGAAAGAGTTAATGTTCCTAGCACAGAATGGATCTCACCACATACACCATATACATGTGTAATTTTAGCACTTTGATATTGGGGATTTTTAAATAATTTGTCTATAACATGTTTGTTAATGCATGAGATGCCTGCACCTGAATCAAACAGTGTAGAAAATTGCTTTGACTCTATTTGTATATATGCTTTGCATGTTTTGTCCAAAGATGTTACCAATGAAACTGTGGGCTTAATATTACAGCAAGATTCTGTTATTTTAGCACAATTTTGCTTTGAGCACTTCCAGGAAGCCTGTGGTTGAGTAGCCATGTTCAATAAATTATGATTAGATTAAAAAAATTTAAAGTATGAGAAATTAGGATTTGTAAGTGAATGTAACAAATTACCGTTATGATAATATTCAAATTGTATTATTTAAGTGTGAGGAAATTTAGCATAAATGTATATTGTATATTTAAATGTAAAAGAATAAATTACTGGTTTCAGTTGAATTTGCTCTGATTAAAAGAGTAAAAGGAAAAATAGAAGGATCAACTGTTTGGATACAAACAATAAAACAATATAGCACTAAAATGTTGAAATTTCACTTACCCCTGCTTTCAGGTCATAAGGTAGCTCATCAGTTTACTGGTGAAAGTAAAACAGAATAAAATTACACTTAAATTTTAAATTCTGAATATCAAAGATTTTTATTCATTGTCCATAGAGTTGGGTTTGGAAGGTCGTCTGGCACATCAGTACGCAGTCAGGTTGGTTGGCTACCGGTTATGGTCTGGCACATTAGCTTGTGGTAAAGGATTGGTCCCTTGTATCGGTCCCTGGTTAATGATAAGCTCCTGGTATGGTAACGTCTAGTAAAGGGTTTTGATAGTCTCAGCATATAAGTTGGAATTGTTCACTTCTTACACTGTTTTGATTATAATGAATTTTGCTTACTTGTTTCTTATTTGTGTCACACAGTAAATGTTCAGCTTTGTATCTGTATATGTATATGTATATATATCTTCAACTGGTTCACACTATTTGCACAATGTCACCAAATGCACATTTCATACACAATATTCCTGGATCATCTACCCGGATTCTCCACCACAAGAAAGCTGTGACCGAGGGTTGTTTTCCTGATCACGCTTAGAGTTGATTTGAGTTGGGGAATTCTCCTTTTTACGCAATGTTTATCAAACTCGCTTGGCATGAGAGTATATAGATATAAATAATTAAGTCCAATGTTGGTTTCTATATATTTCTTTTAATCAAGTGGAACACATTTTGTTGCATGAAATTATTACAATTAGACAAGCACTGATCTACTGACAAAGTTTTAAGTTATTTCATATTTTTGTTCTATATTCTAAGTCTAAATTAAAATCTAAAAATCTCATCTCTGTGCAAAAAAATTCTGAAAAAGTTGGTATATATAAAGGTAAGATGTTATCATAAGCATAACCAATTAAACGCAAGGTTCAAAGATTATAGAATTTGACCAATGAAAATTTGAGATATAAGAATCTACATCAAAGACAGACAAGGAAATTCTGATCAAACTTGGAATGTCAAACTTTCACACCTGATCAAAATCAATCAAAGTTTGCCTAGTCACTGATTTCAGTTAATCACTTAGCAATCAGTTTGGAAAAACAGTAAGTCAGCTCAGTCTGGACCTGAGGATTAAGATCTAATTCTCATTCTGGCATGTTCTTTTTAATTTGAAAATAATGTTTTTACTGGTTAATAACCAATCAGTAAAAGCATTTTGGAATTCTCTGAGAAGAAATTGCTTTTGTTGACAAATTTGAGACTTTTGGATTTCATACTTATTTGTGCAATTTATGCATTTCAAAATGTTATGTAAGAAGGTGCAACACAAAATTTCTCTTTTTGTTGTATTGTTACACATTCGACATGTTAATCTGTTTATGACACCTTACTGTCAAATGATGCACCATATGTAATAATAACATGTTCAGTGAAAAATACATTTTTTCAACCAATTAGGAATAATTATACCTGGTATTTGACTGTTTGCATATTCGTCGACAAAAAATCTAAGAAGGTTATTTCAATAGAGAATTTTTCGTACAAATTCCCAAACATCTTCCGAATCTGATGGTGAAGTTATTTTACGCCGAGGACCGCAAGTATCGACGGCTGCTGATACTTCAAAAGAAACTTTATGGCATTTGTCACACTTGAAATACATTCTGCTCTTTTTCAGCTATAGATAAAATAACTTGTTATCTATCAATTTTGGTTCAATTATGTCTGTAGGGTTAAAAAACACCACTTCCCTGGTTTGTAAAAATGCTCAATTAGACCATGTTCAACAGTCTTCTCCCCCCAATCTATGAAGTCTAAGGCATTCATGTTTTATTGATAGCATAACCAGATGGTTCTCTATAGCCAAAATCATAGCTCTGGGATAAAAAATGGCCCTGCCCTAGAGGTCCAAAATGGGTGAAAACGCCCAATTAGAGCCACTTCAAAAGTCTTCTTCTGAAATATAAGGTGAAGGACATTCATATTTGGTATGTAGTATTACTACATAATTTTGTACTATGTTACAGGAAAATATGCCCTAAGGATAAAAAGGCTTCTCTGCTCCATGGGTCGAAAATTGCTTCAAATTCAAAAAGATATATTGCTTAATTTGAAAGCATTCTTCTTCTTAACCCTTGTCATGCTGTATAAATTACATTACCGAATTGATGTAAAATCAAAGGGCTGAAAGTACTGAAAGAACTTGTTATTCAAAAATCAATATTTCTTTTAGAAATCAATTTCATAAACAGCTCTTGCACGAAAACTACAAGCAGGAGGTGTAGACAAAGATCAGACTGCACTTATGTGCAGGCTGATCTAAGTCTACGCCTCCTGCCAAAACTGGAATATTCCGGGTTCAGCATGACAAGGGTTAAATTTAATTACTAGAGTAAATATATTAAAAACATAGCATAAAGTTATTGTTATTTACCATGTTTATATCCTTAGGACAAAAATGGCCATTCCAAAGGCATCAAAAATTATGAAAAACACTTGATTAGAGCATGTTCAATTATCTTCCTCTCCAAATATAAAATTATAAGTTGTAATGCATTCATATTTGGTTTATAGCACACCCACATTGTTCTCTACCAAGGTTGCTGAAATGATACCCATTGGGTCAAAATGGCCCCATCCTAGAGGCCCATAGTTTGTAAAAATGCTCGATAAGAGAACCTATTAACACTGGCCCACAGTAAAAAAGGTGCAGACAGTAATTAACTCTTGTCATGCTGAACCCGAAATATTGCGGTTTTGGCAGAAGGTGTAGTCAAGATCAGCCTGCACATTGGTGCAGTCTGATCTTGATCTACATCTCCTGCTTGTATTTTTCCTGCCAGAGCTGTTTGTAAAATTTGTTTGTAAAAGAAATACTGATTTTTGAATAACAAGTTCTATCAGCGCTTTCAGCCTTTTGATCTTACAGCAGTTCAGTAAGGTAATTTATACAGCATGACAAGGGTTAATTGATTGAAATCTACATTCAAGGAATTTTTAGGGTAGAAAACATTGTGAGAAATGGAGAAATTGCTTGTTACTAGTAAGTTCTCCCTTTCTCTAAATGTATTTTTAAACCTATTTTCTTTGAGGGCATCAAAATATTGGATAGTTTGGTAATAGATTAAACTATAAAGACATAGGCATTCATATTTTTTGCATGGCATTACTTGATAGTTTTGTACTATACCCAAAAAAATCAAATTTGTTTAACTTATTTGGCTCACGCTGTGTCTTTTTTTATACAAAAAGTATTGTAATTTGCAGATACCTCAGGTGAGAGATTTTGGACCATCATGGTCCTCTTGTATTCTTTGTGTGTATAGAATAAATAAAATAGATAAAATAAGCATAAATGACTTGACAACTGCCAAACAAATAACCAAACCTCAGTATTAAGACAAACCCACTATTAAGTCCACTTGTCAAATAGTACCGCAAGTGGTCTTATTAGAGGGGTTTTACTCTTAGTATCCGTAACATATCTTCTATAATAATTGATGTATTTCAAATTAAGTTACTCCCTGTGAAGATTACTTGTGTCATGCATAAAGTTGTGTTTGATACTCTTAAGTTCAAGGTCACATCTGAAAGTCATTGACAAAACTGACCTTGACCAGAGCCAACACTTGACCTTTTTTGTAGATGGGCCACATATCTTTTGATCGCTTGCTGATTGGCTGACTGTTAGAAAATCCTTAGAAATTAGCATAGCCTTGGATTTTGATCAAGAGGTCTTGAGTCTTTCACTTACCCTCACGTTTGATACAATAGTGCTCTTGAAAATACCCAGGAAACAGAATTATAACCCAACTCATTACAACACAGCCCTATGTTGGACAAACTGAGGATAAATAGTCAGGAAGAACTCGAGAATGTAACAACCAATTTCTCATTTCCTCACAGTGTTTGTGCCCTATTTGGTACTTATTCTCAAACTAAATGCTCTTTGAAATGATATCTGCAATCTCTTCTAGTTTTTATCCATCTTGAAATTATTTGGTTTAGTAATTGGTATATCATGAGATACATTAGAATCTTCTTTGAAGTCAATGTACGTTAGAAAGGATTAAAGCTAAGCTAGCATTTACCATCATTAATTTAAATCAAGCTTATAATGTGAACATAGCTTGAAAATGACTTCTTTCATATGATTCTTGGCTAACATTTCCTTGTCTGTACAAGAGTGGAACTGCTATTCAATATAAATTCTATAGCTATATGATAAACTGACTGGGGATTGTAAATTGATTTTCAATATCTGCTGATACTATTTAGCGGCTATATGTTACAGGCTGATAATTGCCAATTTATCAGTTAGATAACAAACAGGTACATGCTAATAGACTGGCCACATTGATTAGTTGCTTTTAAAAGCTCAACTGAGCACAAAGTGCTAACCCATTCCCACAGAATCCCCTTTTTATGCCTCTCAAGAAAAAAGATTTGGAAAACATGGTGAATAATGAAGAAATTGCTCTTATTAAAATTCCGCCAACTTGAAATTGTCTGTCTTCTGCACCTTCTGTCAATTTGGACCAGTCTAAAATTTTGTTGACTTGGAATGGGTTAAGGCTGATCTTTTGTAATCAGTCATTGTCTGGCATACATCTGTCCATCTGTCTGTCCTTCAGATTACAATTATAAAAAAATCTTCACCTGTTAAACTTATCTTGGAATTTTAACCAAACTTCTCAGATATAATCCGTAGGTCATGCTCTTTCAAAGCCTTTCAAAGAAAGGACTCAGATTTCCTTCGCATTCAAGTGAAAAAGCTTAAAAAAGTATTCTGCTCAAACCTTATGGCTTTGATATTCAGTATATATACACAGTGTTTCCATTTACATAAAAAAATATTGAGTTCCTGGGACTCAGTGCCGTAGAAAAAGTTGAGTCCCAACCACTTTCAGTTGAGTCCAATTTTGACTTCCAAAAATCATCTTCAAATTAATTGTTGTACTTGAACAGGCTTAATAACCCTTTCCCAAACAAGACCTAGTTTTGATATTCCCAGTAAAAGTGGCTTGGGGAAACATTGAAGCAAAAGGAGAAACTGCTAATAATAAGCATTTTCTCAATTTGCCTCAATGTTTTCTGAGATATTCTCAAGTTTTATACCTTTTCTATGATGGGGCATCAAAACCAGGTCTGATTTGGGATAGGATTAATTAAGAAGCACATAATTCATCCCTCTCACATCTGTTTCAAGAGAGGTGTGAGAACTGGTATGAGATAGCCATGAAAGCCTGTTAGTTGCACAGGCCGCCTATATTCCCCTAAGGTTCAAGATAAAGAGTTAGAAAAAACATTGTGCAAAATGAAGAAATTATTTGTGACAAGCGATTTCTTTATTTTCCTCAATTTTTCTACTCCAGAAGGCCAAAAAATGCGAAATTCTCAGGTATTTGAAATTGTGGTCTTCATGAACTTCGAATTATGACAAGTCTAAAATTTAGCCTTCTGGTAATGGGTAAACAAACAAACAAACAACAAATATCTACTTTGAAGTCAATATGACAAAAAGAAATGCTTCCTAACAATTTTTTCAAAAGTAAAATATTTACGGACGGCAGCTCTTACAAGCAAAGGAAAACCTTTCGACGCTATACTAACGCTGTGATACGTCAAATGAAAATTGTCGTCTGCTTCATACCTGAAAGTCAGTGCAGCCCGTAGTAAAAGTGTTCTTCTGCTAAGTTTCACAACAAATACTTCACTTAATTCGAACAGCAGACGAATCTGACTCGTCTTTTATCAGCCAGTCTTTGAACGCTCGATCGGCAAGCCACTGGTCTTGAAAAGACCGTGAGTGTTTCTTTTTCTTGGCTGGAGAAGCCATTATTATTTACAAAATGAAAGTAAAAGTTGGTTTCCGGCTATCAAATTGCCCACAAAACAATATTTAGACAGTTCGGGTACCAGAAGAAAAAGCGAGAATCCCAAGAATCGCAACTTTTCGGTTAGACGTTGGCGAAGTCTATTTATAGTAACTTTGGAAAACCGGTGACCTTGCTTCAAATCTGTCGTACTTTGAAATATTTTGGATTGTTTTCGCTAGTTATCTGACGTTTCTGCGTAAGATTTATGAAAATACATTGTTTTTGCCAATCATTTTATTTTGCGTCCCATGGACGCGATGAGTATTCAAATTTTGCGTCCGAGCTGATTTTCATGCGTATACAGATACTTTTACGTCGTAAATGGAAACTCTGATACAAATATCTCTCTACCAAAATATCCCCCCCCCAGCCGGACAAAATGAATACCTATTGCCTTTTGTTTTCACCTTTCCTGTACCTAAAGGGTTCATTCATTTGTTTGTTGCATTCTTTTTCAAATTTTCCAATGATATTTATAATATTCAGCAAATGAAAGATAGATGAAAACAACTGATGGATCCTACTTTCATTTTGTTTTTGAATACTCGGTTGTTTATTTATTGCACTTCCGGCAATGTACAAAGAAATTCCAATATCTCATAAGATAAGATAGACAAATGAATAGCATTATTAAAATTTTTGGAATTTAAAGAATATTTCTGTTATGTATGCGTCCCCCCCTCATTGCCCCCTGAAACATCGCCAATTTAATTATAGTGTCCATCATGAGAAGATGTGCCATTTGAAAGAATTTTTGGATAGTTCTATTGTCAAGGTCAGAGCTCAAGGTCAAACACTAAAATTGATGGTAAAGGTCAAGTTGATGATCAAAACTTTGCGGGCTTGACAGCAGTTAAACTGGGACAACCATCTAGTCATAAACAAGTTATCCAAAGTTCTTGATGGAAAAACTCAGTTGACGTCACAAAAATGCCGGGCCATTCTACCTTATGGGAGTGCAGAATCGTGACATACACCAAAGAGACAGATGAGACAATCTCGAGTGATTTATCAATTGTAGTTGATTTGTGATTTATTATTTGGACATTTCCAACCCTGAAGCAAGATTTCACAATTTGTTGTTTCTTTAATTCAATTGAGGGAACTGGCAATATTATAAAGCAGCTGTTTTTAGCTCACCTGAGCACAAAGTGCGAGGTGAGCTATTGTGATCGGTTGTTGTCCGTCGTCTGTCCGTCTGTCCGTCTGTCCGTCTGTCCGTCTGTCCGTCTGTCCACAATTTCTTTAAAAATCTTCTCCTCCTAAACTAGTAGGCCAATCAAGCTGAAACTTTGCAGGGATGTTCCTTGGGTGAAGTTCTACAAAAGTTGTTAAAAGAATTTAATTCCGTCAAAAACTCTGGTTGCCGCGGCATGTGAAAATGTGAATCTTTAGTAAATCTGTAAAAATCTTTAAAAATCTTCTCCTCCTAAACCAGTGGGCCAATCAAGCTGAAACTTTGCAGAGATGTTCTTTGGGTGAAGATCTACAAAAGTTGTTAAAAGAATTTAATTCCGTCAAAAACTTTAGTTGCCGCGGCATGTGAAAATGGGAATCTTAAATAAATCTGTAAAAATCTTTAAAATTTTTCTCCTCCTAAACCAGTAGGCCAATCAAGCTGAAACTTTGCAGGGATGTTCCTTGGGTGAAATTCTACAAAAGTTGTTAAAAGAATTTAATTCCGTCAAAAACTCTGGTTGCCGCGGCATGTGAAAATTGGAATCTTTAGTAAATCTGTAAAAATTTTCTCCTCCTAAACCAGTAGGCCAATCAAGCTGAAACTTAGCAGGGATGTTCCTTGGGTGAAGTTCTACAAAAGTTGTTAAAAGAATTTAATTCCGTCAAAAACTCTGGTTGCCACGGCATGTAAAATGGGAATCTTAAGTAAATCTGTAAAAATCTTTAAAAATTTTCTTCCCCTAAACCAGTAGGTCAATCAAGCTGAAACTTTGCAGGGATGTTTTTAGCTCACCTGAGCACAAAGTGCGAGGTGAGCTATTGTGATCGGTCGTTGTCCGTCGTCCGTCCGTCCGTCTGTCCGTCTGTCCGTCCGTCCGTCTGTCCGTGTTTACGAGAGAACATGTCCTGGGTAGTTTGTAAGGTATGGAGGCATATCTTGGGTATTTTTTTGGTGTTGGGTATACCCAAGACCATAAAGCTTAATTTTGTGTCCAACAAAACAATCTTAGGTAGCTGGAGAAAAGTACCCATGAATTTTTCAGACACGTTTTTGTCTAAAAAAATGTCTATGTAGTGTCCAACACCATGCATCAATACAAAGGATTTTTTAACGATTTGCGTCGGGGTTCATTCGTAACCCAATGAAAACGTTTGTATTTTTTTCCGATTGGTCCCGATGTCCATTCGTCAGCCAATGAAAATGTTCGGGAATTTCCGGGACCTCTATATAGGACGTGCACCTTACCACAAAACATTTTTTTATTTCTGTGGTCGTAAGTTTATAGATCGTGTTTTTTAAAGACGTTGCATAAAATCGCACATTACAGGTTGTACAGTTTATTAAAAAAAGAAAACTTTGATTAAAAATTAAGGAAATTATCTTTAACAAAAAACGAGATCTTTGACAGACATGCGCAGTGGCGATTTCCTGTGCGCCATTTTACCACGTGGATGACCAGGCAAGGTAAGTTGTTGGGTTGTTCTTTTCAAATCGATTGTATCATTTCTACACTTCAAAATTTCAATTAAGACGGTTATGATTAACAGTACTTGCAGCTCGATAACCTTTCACAAATGCCTAGAAAGTGAGAGACTTGATAATTGTTAAATTCATGAAAAAGAAATACTAAACAGAACGACAAATATTATCGTGATAAAACATTTCCATGGAGAAGGACACTTGAAATGGCCGACTTTGTTGCGATTGGCAATGAAAGAGGATTTAAGTACTGCAATTGTCAAGCAAGTGGAGGGCATGGTTTATTTGTTTTAAGAACAAGTCACCTGAATTTTTTGCGCAAAAAAATGGATATGTCTGAAAGACAATACTCTTGCGTGCACAAATACGACAATGGTTATCTTGTCTATTTGCCTGATGAAATTACTAAGTTCACATTCCATCACATCTTGGAAGCAAAGAAAATATTTCATTTATTGACCTAGGTAAGTTGTACTGTAACCCCGAGTAATTAACAACTATTTTTCAGTAATAAAATGGTAAATTGATCTTTAATTGCGTAATTTTAACCCTTTCCCACTTAACGACATTTAATGGCTTAGGAAAATATTGTGACAAAGGGAGAAATTGTACATTCTGTGCAAATTCTCTTTTTCCCACAATGTTTTCTTTCCTATCAGAAAACCAAAAGAAAATTTTTACAATTTTAAAATCTGCAAATCCTTTCTATTTGGACAAGTTCAAAATTTGACTGAGTGGGAATGGATGAAGAGACCAGCTTTTCAGTCATCGTAAACAAAAACACTTCTAAAACTATCAATCTATTTAATCCCATAATTGTTTAACAATGAAAGTTATCTTTATATGCACAAGTGACCGTTAAATATACACACGCTTCAGGTCAATTATTTGGTCAGATGTACACACACAGAGCCAGGATTACCATACATACACATAAGGATGTTAACCTTTTTACCCTTGACGCAAAGTGAAAGTACATTGTACATGTATAGTAATTTCAAAGGAGATCCCTGCACCGTGAAAGTTAAATACTTTTGTCGCTTAGGCAATCATGATAAGGTTCACAGTGAAAAACACTTCCAAAATCTGTTAAAAAAAATAATATGGTTGAAATAATGTGGATTTGCTTATTTACAAAACCTCCAAGGTAAGTTTCTTTTGTTAACTCTCTTAGGTAACATGGGGAAAAGGCTGTACTTTGGACACTTTTTCATTATGAGCCAATGTACTCCACCCACCTTTCGCTTTTTCTTCTTCCTTGCCCCTACTTTTCATTGGCCTTTACCATTTGGTTTGGTGGATAAAAAGTACAAAATACAGGGGAACCTTTGCCCAATTTTTTTGGTTGGACGTTTTCAGACGATTTTATTGCTTTGGACTGCATTTTGCTGCCAAATAGCTCTCCCTGTATCCCATCTAGCTAAAATAGCATTGCCTTGATATTTTGAATAATGCTAATATGGTATTTTTCTTGTTATCTTAATTTTATAGGCTTACTTGTAAGATTATAAAGAAGCCAATTTTGGGCTAGTAAATTTTTATTCGGGCTAGTAAAAGTTGGTAAATCTAAATTTCTATGACTGAGACTGTAAATACACTAATATAAAAACATAGCATAGCTCCCCATCCCTGCATACAAGGATAAAACAAGCAGTTTTGACATTGGAAACATCAACATTTTCCATGTTCGATCTCAAATATGATGGTAAAAGAATGTAACCCGCAATTAATAAATGAATCCGCCTCCACTGGGATTCGAACCTGTGCGCAACATATCTTTATATAACCGCCAGTTAGAAGCTGGTTCAAATCCAGTCAAACTTTCTTTATGACGTTTGACAACTATAGCGTATATTGGATTATAATCGCAAAATAATTGAGCCTTGCTGTCTTCCGACAGCTCTTGTTAATCTTTTTTGGTTGTTATGTAACTTGTCCAAAGGTTTAACTGGGTACACTGTCCAAGCCTTGTTTGGTTCTGATGATATTAATATATACAGTCTGAATATTTGTTGGGTAGAGAGTCAAAGGGTTTTATTGGGTAATTGTCCATGTTATTGTTGTGTACCATGGATGAGTTTTTATTTAATTATTTTTTGGTTGTTTTGTAACTTGTCCAAAAGTTTTACTGGGTGCACTGTCCAAGATATTGATGGGTTCTGATGATATGATTTTATACAGTCTGATTATTTGTTGGGTAGAGAGTCTAAGGGTCTTATTGGGTACACTGTCCAAGACATTGTTGGGTTCTAATATGTTTTTATATAGTTTGATTATTTGTTGGGTAGAGAGTCTAAGGGTCTTATTGGGTAATTGTCCATGTTATTGTTGGCTTCGATTGATAACTATTTTATTTTGATATTTTTTGGTTGTTTGGTAACTTGTCCAAATGTTTTTTGGGTACACTGTCCAAGACATTGTTGGGTTCTGATGATATGATTTTATACAGTCTGATTAATTGTTGGGTAGAGAGTCTATGGGTTTTTATTGGGTAATTGTCCATATCATTATTGGGTCCGATAGATGATTTTTTTTTTCCAATCTTTTTTTGGGTGTTCGGTAACTTGTCCAAAGGTTTTACTGGGTACACTGTCCAAGACATTGTTGGGTTCTGATGATATGATTTTATACAGTCTGATTAATTGTTGGGTAGAGAGTCTAAAGGTTTTTATTAGGTAATTGTCCATGTTATTGTTGGGTTCCATAGATGAGTTATTTTTAATATTTTTTGGTTGTTTGGTAACTTGTCCAAAAGTTTTACTGGGTGCACTGTCCAAGACATTGAAGGGTTCTGATGAAATGATTTTATACAGTCTGATTAATTGTTGGGTAGAGAGTCTAAAGGTTTTTATTAGGTAATTGTCCATGTTATTGTTGGGTTCCATAGATGAGTTATTTTTAATATTTTTTTGTTGTTTCGGAACTTGTCCAAAGGTTTTACTGGGTACACTATCCAAGACTTTGTTGGGTTCTGATCATGATGATATGATTTTATACAGTCTGATTATTTGTTGGGTAGAGAGTCTAAGGGTCTTATTGGGTACACTGTCCAAGACATTGTTGGGTTCTAATATGTTTTTATATAGTTTGATTATGTGTTGGGTAGAGAGTCTAAGGGTCTTATTGGGTAATTGTCCATGTTATTGTTGGCTTCGATTGATAACTATTTTATTTTGATATTTTTTGGTTGTTTGGTAACTTGTCCAAATGTTTTTTGGGTACACTGTCCAAGACATTGTTGGGTTCTGATGATATGATTTTATACAGTCTGATTAATTGTTGGGTAGAGAGTCTATGGGTTTTTATTGGGTAATTGTCCATGTCATTATTGGGTCCGATAGATGATTTTTTTCAATCTTTTTTTGGGTGTTCGATAACTTGTCCAAAGGTTTTACTGGGTACACTGTCCAAGACATTGTTGGGTTCTGATGATATGATTTTATACAGTCTGATTAATTGTTGGGTAGAGAGTCTAAAGGTTTTTATTAGCAAATTGTCCATGTTATTGTTGGGTTCCATAGATGAGTTATTTTTAATATTTTTTTGTTGTTTCGGAACTTGTCCAAAGGTTTTACTGGGTACATTATCCAAGACTTTGTTGGGTTCTGATCATGATGATATGATTTTATACAGTCTGATTATTTGTTGGGTAGAGAGTCTAAGGGTCTTATTGGGTAATTTTCCATGTCATTGTTGGGTTCCGTAGAAGTGTTTTTTATCTAAATATTTTTGGGTGTTTGGTAACTTGTCACAGAGTTCTACCAAGCTTTTGACATAAGGGGGCCACTGGCCTATTTAAGCCAAGAATATGGGACCTCTTTTCCAAAACATTGGGCCAATTTATTATGAGGATTTATATATGATGTGATCACAATCAATGAGAAGAAATCTCAAGGGCTTTCTTCTCATTTAAAAAGAAACAATATAATGAATAAAAAAAACAGTAATGAGCTGTTAATGAATTATTTTCCTTGTGCACAATTCAAAAAGAACAAGTCATTGAGATTTTACTTGAATCATAGGATAGCAACGGAAAGTCCGAGAGCCATTGATTTTGGAACTTTTTTTCGTAGCTCGATTTGCCTATTTCGCCCCGGATTCTGATTGAGATTCGGCCGATTTTGAAGTCCCGGGTTCATTTGGCTGATGATCAGCACCAGTTCGTGATCTCTTTGGCTCACTCTGGCCACAGAAGCTCAAGATTGGTTTTATTTTCTTTCTTTTCTGCCATCACGGCGACACAAAACAGCGAGTTTATGATACAGAAGGAATATTTCGTTACGTCAAACTTAAATTTGTTATTTTTATTATAGCGCTATTCATTGGCCGATATGACCAAAAACGAAATATATAGTGCACAGTATACCAATCCAAGCGACCTTTTCAATCAATATTAACGCTCTGAATTACCAAGGGGAATCCCGGAAGTAAATAAAAACCCAAACATCCACTGATTCGACCCAAGGTATCTTCATACCTACAGCGCACCGTTTGTAACTTAAATGCGCCGGTCGCCCCCCCGGTCATATTTTTTAGGGGCCATCTGTAATTTTTATGCGCCGATCCCGCAATGGCGCGCGCTTGGCCGAACTCTGCTGTTGAAGTTGTTTAAAGGTTTTACTGTGTACACTGTCCAAGACATTATTGGGTTCTGTTGATATGATTTTTTTACAGTCTGATTATTTGTTGGGTAGAGAGTCCAATGGTTTTTATTGGGTAATTGTTCATGTTATTGTTGGGTTCCATAGATGATTTTTTAAAATCTTTTTTGGTTGTTATGTAACTTGTCAAAAAGTTTTACTGGGTACACTGTCCAAGAGAATTACGGACGTTTCGTACCATAAGCATTTCCTACCATGGTACTGGTCATTTCGTACCATGGTTTTGGTTGTTTTGTACCATGCTGTGATCATTTCGTACCATATTGTAGTCATTTTGTACCATACGTCAAATGTTTCTTACCATGTTTAGAAAAAATCTTATATTATTTGATTAGTAAAATCAGAAACACCTTCAACATTTATGAAATATTTCTATTTTCTATTTGGTTTATCTAATTTATCGATCATTGTTCAAGTGAAAACCAATTAAGACAGTCCATTCAGACAAACGGAGAGTTGATGATATAGTATTAGCGTATCAGCACATTACTTTTTTTCTAACAGGGGGATTGTTTTCATTAGAAGAAAATTAGTAGGGAATCAGAACTGTATTTTCATCAATATTGTATCATAGTTAACTTAATAATTTGACAAAGTAACCATTAGCCAATTGCCACACAACGATATTCAAGACGGGTCCAAATATAAAGAAATTTGCAGACCACAATTTCATGAGGACGGAATTTTTCAAAATTTTTGTCTTTTGGAGAAGAAAACATGGTGATATTTATTGCTTTTCCCAAGCAATGTTTTCCTAAGTATTTTTCTTGATGGGTGTAAAAAGTGGTACAGTCAAATGAAAGGCAAATACCAATCTAATCATAATTTGGCAATCAACAATCGTTCACCTTCCACAATCAGATCTTAAATGATCTTACCTAACACGTCGCAAACAATGACAAACAATCTAATTATCAAATTTTCTGAACTTGATTGAGTGGTTTATTTGTGGTACGAGATGGTACGAAATGACTAATTATTTGGTACGAAATGACCAAAGCATGGTACGAAATAACCATTGTATGCTACGAAATAACCATAGAAATTATGGTACAAAATAGTTATGGTACGAAATGACTGTTTGGTTCCATAGGTTTGTTTTTTTAAGATTTGAGGTTATATTTTTTCGCCTTTATTGCCTCATGAAGTAAGTGAGCCTGTTTCAAATTAAAATTTGAAACACTCTCACTTCATAAGGCAATAAAGGCAGAAAAATATAAATTCAATTCTTTTATTTTTACTTTTTTCTGACTTAAACTTACTCAAATTCGGATCATTTAGAGTAAAGGTAGTCTGAAACATCTTAAAATTATTTCATCCCGAAGCTGTTAATACATTCTAGTGAACAGCCTCTGTTCCACCCTTTCTCCACCTTCGTCAACACATATGTGGAAAAAACATAGTGTGTTGTTATATTTTTTTATTCAAACTCTACTGAATCTATTGTATAGTAGCATTTACAGCAAAACTGATTGGAAAAAGATATCATTTTCAAACAATATTTTCATACTTTATCAAAAACAAGTTCTAACGTTTTTTCCCATCAGGGAAAAATTGGTGGTTCGGTTAACTGTGTCAAACAACAACATAGGGCTTGCAAGGCCAGGCCTACCATGGTAAGGAAGTAAATTTTAGACCGCCATGCACTTATTCAGCTAACAACAAGTTTGATAAATGTATAACACGTCTAAGATTAGGCTACAATCTTTTGCCAGGTAGCATAGGGCATCATATCCATGGGATTTCGGCCATTTGTCTGAGCTGTGATGTCTGTAACTCCACAAAGCATTTTCTGTTGCACTGTGGGGTTCACGGGATTGCTAGAAATAATCTGAAAAAAATATTCAACAATCATCAAATAGAATTCAATTTAAATGATATCCTTTTTCCTTCAAAAGCCCTGCAAAAATCCATTTTTCAGTTGCTGTCTATTTATCTAGTTGACTGCCAAATGACCGATAAAATCTAATCTCTACAACTGTTTACCCTGCTTAATCCATCAAGGTGCATTGATGAATGGTTGATGAACAAAGTACTAACAGGATCATGTCTGGGAGGACGGATTATATACATGTCCAACCCATGCCATTAACCTATCCATACCATTGTTCTCTTCTTCAGCTGGTCATCCGGCGGGGAGGGAGGTGCGAATGGGCTGATGTTCATTAGGTGCACCAGCTGCAGCCTTCTTCCGGTCATGGTCCTGTTATCTATATGACTCCTTTTCTAAAAATCCAATGTAAATTCAGCTTAGCTATCAAAATAAATCTTAAATCCTACAGATAAAAAAATCCTAAAAGCCTTATTATAAATTTTCTCTTTTTTTTAGATCAGGTTCACAATCGTTTTACATATTGAGTTACGTCATTTTGGCCACTACCATAAAAAAGTCATTTTTGACTCTATCAGCTAATTATAACATATTATCTAGAAGAAAAGTCCAAAATTAAGTCATCTGATCTGCGTTGAGGGATCTCCAATGAAAATAAGACGACTAAATCCCTTATTCGGGCAATATCTGCTAATATAATATAAAAAGGACTGTCATTCATGCAATAAAAGGGTTGTATTCAATAGCCGCTCGTGCAGTGGTTACAAACCGAACATGAGGGTAAACCGAGTACCCCCCCCCCCCGAGCAACCCGCCGAATGACCCGGATTAAGACCCGGGGGGATAGGCGGGTCGGTTCCCCGGGAGGAGAGGGAAACTACAGGCAATAAAAGGTTTTTTTTCCACATTATGCTTACATCTATCTATCTATCTATTTATACTGCCTAACCCCCTTTCGTGCATTACTGGCAGGTGATACACTCATAATCCAGATGTTTTCACGTCCCTGAAAGAGAGGCAGTGGCTGATTCCGACTGCCCACTTTTACAGCTTGTAATACTGGGGCTGGCTATAAGTGTCTTTCCCGTGAACACACCCCAGTGACGTTGGAGCTCGAACCCGTGACCTTCAGATCACGAGTCAAGCACCTATACCACTCAGCCGTCGAGGCATAACGACCCCCTCAGTTGGCTCGTGCAGGGAGTTTGTCAGGGACCCGGGTTGGATCCCTGGTGGACTCGCGGCAGGGGCTGTGAGGATCTAAACATCAGGAAACACGGTCTTCGTAATTTCCATAGGGGTACCAGTTCTAAATAAAGGCGTTGGCAGATAAGTCTCCTGTCGGGGAGGCTGATGCCCATTATTGGAATTTTTTTATGTCTCCTCATGAGTTCTTGCTCTTCGTCTGGTTTGGAACTAAAGTGACGTAAGAGACCATATGTAATATACGGCGTTACGACATGCATCTCCGGACATTTAAACTTCGTTAGAAAGCCTACTAAAGGCCTACATTATATTATACACACCAGTCTAAAATTTTGTCGTTCTTTCCACGTCGGGAGACCTGCTCACTGCAACCTTTTGTACATAATGTTAGAAGTCTTTCTCCTACTTGGTGTCTTAACGGACCCTAAATATACATATAGAGTCCCTGGTGTCGTGCATATTATTTTTATACATTTTTAGTGTATATATTTTAGTCTTTTTAAACCACGGAGAAATTTCGGAACAGCATTTATGGTAAAAATTGTCATCTTCATTCTCATTCATTATCTAGAAAATCTCTTGAAAATTCCACTCGTCCGCTCGCCATGGCGAGTTGGCTTTGGTGAAGGACGAGTGATAATTACTATGAGGTCGTCCATCCGGACGAGTTAAAATCGTGCAAGTTTTTGGTTCTCTTCCACTTAGTTTTGCCAAAAATTAATTCTATCTTGATTTAGCGGCTGCAAAAGTCACGACGAAACACAACAATTACATAATCTATTTCTTAAATCCAATTTAATTGCCTTTGAATCGGGCAATATAACTCTGTTTATAATCTTTAGCCAATGAGAGTCGCCGTAACAATTGAAAAATTACCGCTCTGATGATTCAAGTGAAACCCCCAGCGGAAATAAAAAAACATAAACAACTGGACTTCCGGTGATTCTCACCAAGAATTCTTGGTACATATTTCATTTTTTACCGCACTGAAAGGCCTATGGTTATACATTTTCGCGAGGTCTTTTCCATTTTCATGATGCCGAACGTTCTTTGCATAACATCGTGAAATGTTTATGGATAACATTTGTAAGTTTGGAAAGATCCAAATTTTGTTAATGTCTTGAATTCCTACGACATGTGCGTGGATTTTTGATTAAAGATAAAATATTTAAAGTAAAAAGTTGCCCTCTCAGTAAATATCAAAAGTTGACTTCAAGCGAAAATTATTTGCATTAAATTCCTAGTTTACAGTCTCCCGTTAGTACTTTTGAATTACCATTTTTTCTAAGGACTAGTGAAAAATAGGAGGGACAAGTCACCTTTCCTATTCACTTGTCCTGCAGGACAAGTGCATTTTGAAGAAAACTTTCAAGCCCTGATTGAATTCAATAGCTGCTCAGGAAATGGACCTCATCCGACTTCCTAGGGTAAATGAAGTACCTCTCCTCCCTCCTGAGGAACTGGCCATGCAAAAAGGACCAGGGTCACCCGGGGGATAGGACGGTCGGTAGGGAGGAGGGGGAGACAAACAACGAACTGAAACATAGCCCCTAGAAATTTCAATAATTTTTAGGATTACACACTGAAACTAAAATTCATATTCAGTTGTTAAACCACTAATTTTCTAAAAGCATTCATTTGGTTGAAATGTGGATATAACAAACGATGCAAAAAGACATTTGTTAGCTCAGGATGTGTCTGGACTTTTATTTATTTTGGGGACAGAAATGTAAGAATTTTCACCGTTGTTCGCTATGCACAAATCTTTATGTTAAATTTCAGATGGACAGTGTACTCAGATACTTAAAAAGTAGTATAAACTGTGATGAACATGGGTTCATTGGATATATATTTGACAATTTCCTTTTCTTACTGGTGCTAGTGGTGAAAACTAGCTAGATCTCGGTCTTGGGACTGGAAAGTTTATTTGTTTTTGTGACTTTACTTGCCCGGATACAAATATCGATACATTTAGGACTATTTACAAGTAAGCTTGAATTCGTTGGACGTAAACACGGTTCTATTTAATAATTTGTTATAAGAGTTCTAGTTGTTTTTGTTTGTTTGTTAGAAATAACTATGGTATTCTATAGATAGGTATCGGAAATGACTGAATATGGTTCTGATATTCCTACGTAGCTTGCATCATGAATATTGAGTATGGAAGACCTTCATGTGGGCATACTTACTTCATCGGCTAAAAAAGTAAGTTTCGTCAAATGGCCTCATCTAAGGGAAGTTAGTAGCAAGTGTAAATATTTTATTTTAATCTTTTGGTTGTTTGGTAACTTGTCCAATGGTTTTACTGGGCACATTGTCCAAGCCTTGTTGGGTTCTTATGATATAATTTTATTACAGTCTGATTATATTTTGGGTATAGAGTCTAAGGGTCTTATTGGGTACACTGTCCAAGACATTGTTGGGTTCTGATATGTTTTTATATAGTTTGATTATTTGTTGGGTATAGAGTCTAAGGGTCATATTGGATAGTTGTCCATGTTAGTTTTTGGTTCCACAGAAGAGTTTTTATTCTAATCTTTTTGGGGCCTAATTGGGTACACAGTTCGAGACATTGTTGGGTTCTGATGATATGTTTTTTTACAGTCTGATTATTTGTTTGGTAGAGAGTCTAAGCGTCTTATTGGGTAGACTGTCCAATAAATTGTTGGGTTCTGATGATATGATTTTATATAGTTTGATTATTTGTTGGGTACAGAGTCTAAGGGTCTTATTGGGTAACTGTCCATGTCATTTTTGGGTTCCACAGAAGTGTTTGTATTTTAATCTTTTTTGGTTGTTTGGTAACGTGTCCAAAGGTTTTATTGGGTGCACTGTCCAAGCCTTGTTGGGTTCTGATGATATGACTTGATACAGTCTGATTAATTGTTGGGTAGAGAGTCTAAGGGTTTTATTGGGAAATTGTCCATATTATTGTTGGGTTCCATAAGTGTATTGTGGTAAATTGCAATTTATTGGTTTGCATAATTATATATTGACATTCTGAGGGATGTTAAACTTTCAGTGCAGGAAATCTGCCGAACCTGCCCAGATTTCGGGGCCAAGACCAAATAAGCCCGCATCCATTCATTGACATGCTGGAGTTACAGGAGTAATTAACCCTTAGTTTGTCATTATTCCTTTAAAGGTGAAAATATGAAAGAAAAAATCTGCAGTTGTTTCAAGTTACTACTTGCTGACAAATTCTATCAAATTTAAACATGTTGAAAAGTTTGTGTTGCACATGTAGGTTCAAATTTAATATCAGTTTTAATCTTAGTTGATTGTCGCTGTGAGACTCCATGGGTCTTGCTTAAGATCTTGGGCTGGGGCCATTAGAGTTTTGAAAAATTACTAGTATTTTACCTAATTTAGATTGGGAGAAAATATAATGATACTTTGTTGGAATGGGAAATTTTTGACTGATATTGGGGAAAAAAACTATTTTGCCATTTGGAATGGGGCCGTTATTCGTCCCAAATATTAGCAAATGAGACCCCTGAACTCGGTGCATGAAGAGTTAAAGATAACATAAACATTTTATTTTTCTAAAGTCTGTCCCATTGGCATCCACTTTGTCGGCAGTAGTAAATAATTTCTATCTAAGGTGAGTTCTTCTGTTCTCGTGATCGTGACAATGCATGTTTTCTTCAGCCATTGATTATTTGTTATTGTTAAGACAGAGTTGAAAACAAAATGACAAAAGTAGAAATTACTCATATGACAGAGGCATTAAATAGTTTACAAGTGATTTTGCTACATAAATTTCCAAAACTTTCCAAACTCATTTTCAGTTGCCCTCCGCAGACAGACCAGTGCTTAAACTTAAGGACTGTAAATAGAGAAATAGATTATTTTTACATGCTTATATTTGGAAAAAAAACCACCTAAATTGTATTATTTTAGACAATGGATGATGAAATGTTCTGGTCGGAATTGCCTGAACTTCCAAAGAAGATGAAGTGGCCCATAAAATTAGTAGAGTGGACAGAGAGACCACTAGTGTACTGCAGATCTGATGATGCGTAGTAAGTTGTATTTTAATCTTGATTTCTTCTTTACACCTTGAAACTTTAAAATATATTGTAAAAATGTATAGATGCCCATGACAAAAAGTTCATGTCTATCCATTCAGATGTTGAGCAGCTCTTTCCAAATTTTGAGATACTGCATAAAGGTACCTGTAATTTTGAACTCTACACAGAAAAGTATTCTGTGTCAAACAATGAGGGACATTCTTTGGTTATCTCTCTTGAATACTCTCCAGAAATACATTGGTCCCTATCAGTGTTTTACTTGGAATTTATCCTAAGTTTCTTTGCACTGTCTGGTTTTAAGATCAGCTGTATAATGCAAACTTTAGAGCTGGAAAATTCGTTTCATCTTGAAAATACATTTCTATGTTATTTCTGAACCATAAACTAACACCATCGAGAGATTTGTATTTATAATAAAACTAGAAAAGGCAAATAAAAAATCACAACTTCCTCATACTGAAAAAGGATAAAAACAAAGGTAATGAAGTGAAAGGACCAATATACATTTTGGCACACCTCTGAATTAATGGTCACAGGACAAAGGGAAGATAACACAGGAATGTCCCTCATTGTGTTGAAGGGGTATGACTCAACTCAAGTGACATAATTTCAAGTATTGTTTGTGGAAATAGTTATGCTTTAAGTTCTTTCTCTATTCACAGCTTTAATGTGTCCAGGAACCAGCTGATTCCATTTTCTGATGAGATAGATACATATAAAAATAAGGGCATTGGTAATGACAAGTTCAAAGTTGGCAGCATTTTGTTTCATTGTTTTTGTTCAGGGCTGTTTCAGAGTGCATGCTTGTACAGTTTCCTTATGTTCATGTAAAATAATGTTTAAGCTTACCTGAGCAATTTTGCTCAGGTGAGCTTTTGTGATCCCCCTATGTCTGTTGCATGTGTAGTCAACAATTTCTTAAAACATATTTTCCTCCAAAACCATATTATTTTTCCTTGGGTGAGGATCTTTTAAAAGTTGTTCAAAGATTCCAGCTAAAACACTGGTTGCTATGACAACTTTAAAGAAATTTTTTTAAAAAATCTTCTCTAGAACTGCTTGGTTTTTAAGATTGGTGGCTGCAAAAATGACAGTGGCTTGTCAACACAAGCAATAATGTTATGTAATCGAGTATGTTTGGTATTAAGCATAAAAAACAATGCCTTTACATCTTTGGAATTTACAAATAACCTGACTAGCACATTTCTTTTTCATGCCAAATAACATGGAGGCCTCAAATAAAGGTCAGAATTAAAAGTCAGTTATTTGCCCTTGAGTTTGAAAAATGCCATTTTTCAGTGTATTTGCACTACATCACCATTTCATCAATCCGAACAAAAAAAAAGACATATTTCAGCGTGTCACTCTTGCACCATCATTCCTGCTTCAACTCGAGCAAACTAGATTAAAATCAAGTTGTTAGAGCAACATTTGGTTGTCAGGTGAGTGATATATGGCCATCATGGTGCTCTTGTTGTTACACAGTTCTTTTACTTCAACAAAATGAATTCCTATAAATAAAGGCAAAAGAAAGATCTTTGGAATGATTATCAGGCACTTCACAGTTCTGCCAGGGGGTATAATTTATGAAATTATCTTGGAAATTTGAAAACTTTGCACAATTATTAAGGGTTTTGATTTGATATCGTAAGCACATATTAATTTCTCTGAAATTGATTTAATGAAATTGTGCCAAAAGTTGTTATTGGGGGTACAAGATGGAAGTTTCCATAAAATCACTGTTAAAATGATTCTCCAAAAGTTTTCTTATTTTGTGTACTTTACACTCAAAAATAGATATATTTTATAGACTGTTACCTACAGCTCTAAGCTAGATTTAGGGCTGTAACGATACAGGAGGTAACAAGTACAAATACACATAACGATACAGGGGCACAAATATGAATATCATTCATGAATACAAGGTTTGTCAAGGGTTTAACAGTTAAGATAAAAAAAAGAAGTCAAATCAATGCCTACCAGGCAATCTTTGAATATTGATAAAAAGGAACACACAAACGTTTTATTTAAAACTTGCAATAACCTTTTCCCACTCAGACAAATTTTAAACTTTTCCAAAATTGAAATGATTTGCCGACATCAAATTATAGAATTGTTAAAAAAATGCTTTTATATTCCTTATAGGGAAGAAAACAGAAATAAGATATTGTTATTTTCTAAGAATTTTCAAATTTTAAGCTCACCAGAGCACAAAGTGCTCATCATGAGCTTTTGTGATTGTTGAATGTCTGTTGTCCATCGTGCGGCGTCAACAATTGAAGTGTTTATACTCTAGAGGCCACAATTTGACCCAATCTTCATGAAACTTGGTCAGAATAACTGTTAGGTCATTAGGATGAACCCTATTGATTATGGGAGGGTTCTATCAGAAAACACAGGAAAAGGGGCTTTAATGACAATTTCTTTGTTTACACTCTAGAGGCCACAAACATGGTTCTATCTTCCTGAAACTTTGCCAGAATGATAATTAGGTCATGAGATGAACCCTATTGATTATTAGAAGGATCTTTCCAAAAACATAGGAAAAGGGGCCTTAATGACAATTTCTTTGTTTACACTCCAGAGGCCACAATTTTGGCTTAATCTTCATGAAATTTGGTCAGAATGATTGTTTGATCATGAAGATGAACCCTATCGATTATAGGAGGATTCTATTGGAAAACACGGGAAAAGGGGCCTTAATGACAATTTCTTTGTTTATACTCTAGAGGCCACAATTTTGGCTCAATCTTCATGTAACTTGGTCAGGATACTTGTTAGGTCAAAAAGATGAACCCTATTGGTTTTTCAAAGGTTCTTTTGGAAAACATAGGAAAAGGGGCCTTAATGACAATTTCTTTGTTTACATTCTAGAGGCCACAAATTAGGCTCATTCTTCATGAAACTAGGCCAGAATAATTATTAGGGCATGAGGAGGAACCCTATTGATTATGGAAAGGTTCTTTTGGAAAACACAGGAAAAGGGGCCTTATTGACAATTTCTTTGTTTACACTCTAGAGACCACAATTTTGGCTTAATTTTCATGAACATTGGCCAGAATAATTGATCAGTCAAAAGGATGAACCCTATTGATTATAGGAAGGTACTTTTAGAAAACACAGGAAAAGGGGCCTTAATGACTATTTCTTTGTTAATGCTTTAGATGTCATCACTTTGGCTCAATCATCATGTAACTTGGTCAGGATACTTGTCAGGTCATAAAGATGAACCTTATAGATTATGAGAAGGTTCTATAAGATAACACAGGAAAAGTGACAATTTCTTTGTCTACACAGTTTTGCCTCAATCTTCATGAAACTGATTATAGTTATTTGTCTCTAGTTGCGTTTTTTTTAACAGCAGACAGTTCAGATGAGCGATCTAGGACTATTATGGTTCTCTTGTTATATCTGTCATCTGCAAATACTCCCACTTTGGGAAAGTTCAAAATTTGTCTCGGGTTAGATCTTTTTGGTTTAAGTCTCTTTGTCAAGCAAAACAATCACTGATATCAATCAACTTTCACAAAAGGTGCAGCTGCATTATTTGTCAACAAGTATTTTGTTATAGCTTTGCAATTTCAATTTTTAGATTTTTTATGTTCATATTAAATAATTGTGAATTAAAACATTAACTAATCAAGACTGCTGAAACAGTGCAGCACATCTGGCTAAATATTATGTAATCATAAGATAAACAATGCTGATCAGTGTCAGTTTAAATTTCACCAAAACTAACTTCAACTGATACCTGCTTATTTCTACCGCTCTATCCTTAGAAAAGGTATGACCAAATAAATTTTGATGGCTGAGTGCAAAACTAGACTAACTATATCTTGTAACAAGATGTGATTAGACTAGTTTTCAGCCATCGTAATGTGCCCTATTGCTTACATAAGTCCAGTATTGTTATATTTAAACTTGGGGGAACTATCATTTCTATTTTACAAGACTGATTAAGTGATTAATTACAGACAGCAACTTCCCTTCCATCATATTCAAACAAGGGAAACAGGTTTTTGTCAAAAGATTGAACTTGCATAAATATTTTCTCTACAAAGCTCATATATTTTACCACAAGTTAAAGGGAGTCGATGACCATCAGAAAAAAGAGTTAACCTTTACACAGTACTCCCAGCAGTTTCACTGCTCATGTGTAGGTCAATTACGTCATAGAAGTCGGAAAATTTAAATGGACACTTCCATTTTGATAAATGCCGCTGTCATAGCGCAGTTGGTAGCGCATCAGACTGTCAATATAGAGGTCCCGGGTTTGATCCCAGACGGCGGCACTCATCCTTTCCGACTATTTGTCTTTTACCAATTGGTCAATAATGGTAGACCTCTGTGGGATAGCAGCTGGAAGCTAGGAAAGGATGTAATGGTAGTACTGGTGTGAGAAATACTAGGATTCCATTGGTAGGTGCTCCAGCCACCGCGATATAACTGTAAGATTGTTGAAAGCGGTGTAAAACCCCATTCAAACAAACAATCCATTTTGATAACAATCTATATTGGTTTCAATAATTTAGGAATAAAACAGGATTGATTGATAATGACAAGTTTTGTTGCTGTAATAGATCTATTTATTTTTTTCATTTCATTTAACTCCATTTCTAAAAGAATTTGACTTAGAAATTTATTCAAATGGAATTGCATCACAACAAAGACATTTTCTACTTTTTATTAAAGCCTATATGTATCAGAATCAGATACTTAACAGCTTGTACAGCTCTGGCACAAAATATATTCTGTATTCGCCAATATTCTGTTCTCGGACGAAAGAATGATTCATATTGGTTGGGAAATAAACATTTGGTTCACTGGATATTGGAGTGTATTGTTACACCTCTAATAGATATATAAGGAGAAAAAGCCAGTGTTTTTACCCTTTCCCACTCAATCCCGTGTTTTAACGGCTCCGTAGTGAGAGGCTTAGGAAAACATTGTGGCAAAAGGAGAAATTGCACAGAACATGAAATTTCTCCTTTTCCCACAATGTTTTCTATCCCATGAGAAAGCCAGATGCAATTTCTTAGTTTTAAAATTGTGGTCTGCAAATCCTTTCAATCTGGAAAAGTTCAAAATTTGTATGAGTGGGAAAGAGTTAAAGGGTTAAAGCCTTGTGAAGGTAAATGTTTAGTAAAAGTATTCATACGGTAATGAGTGAAACTTTACATTTTCTACTCTACAGCAACTCTCAGAAAGAAGCCAGTTACTCTAGAGGCATTCTTGTCGGATATCCAGTGGGCACTTAGTAAGTATTCTATTGGTTTGGCAATTAAGCCTGCAACAATTTAAAAATGTTCAATTTCAAGATATATTGATTTCATAATTCCATTTAATATTTGTTAAATACTTTTTAGCCTAAATCTAACTCACATGGACACTCAAATCGACAGGCATTTATTATCCCAAGTAAAATTTTAACTTAACTTTCACATTAAGCTCCATCAGATGCTGAAAATCATATGGTACAAGTGAGGTCTTGTTCTCAATCAGAAACTATTGGAACTATCCATCCGAAACTTAACACACACCTTTTAGGATGATAGATGCCTCTCCATACCAAGTTCCATTTTGTCAAGTTTTCCCTTTCTAACTTTTTGTTTTTCTTAACATATACCGTTGGGGCTGTAGATGTCTCTCGATGCCAAGTTGACAGAAATTAAAAACATTTAAAAAACTATGAAATCTATTTTAAATTTGAAAAAGACAGAATACTTGTTCATCTTAAAAAAATTTAAGTATTAGTGACAAAGTGAGTACAGGTGAGACATTTGAATCCATGGATTTCTTGTGTGATAAAGTAATGGCTGGAAAAGGAAGTTATGTTGGTATTGTTGTGAAAAAACCAGGAAGCACATTGGTAGGTGCACTAACTGCCTTGATATGAACACTGCTGTCTAAGAAACATTCAAATTCAATTCAAATATGCAGATGACAAAAATTTGTAATAAATGACTTAAATGTTTTTGATGGCATAGGAAACATTTTAGAAAAGGATGAATCACATGTTTTGTGCAATTCATACTTTTGCTAGAATTTTTTTCCAAAACCTTTCACTGTAGTGTCGTCAAAACATGAAATTGAAAAAAAGTTAACTACAATTTATTTAAACATTTTCAGATGTTTGGAAAAAAAATGTGGCTACTATACCCAAAAGAAAAGCTGCCAAACAAAAAAGTTCAAAGAAGAAAAGGAAAAAGAACAGACAAAAAAACAGTGACTTAAATGATAACAATGACAATGTGAAAGATGTGCCTGAAAGTGAGACTGATAACATGAGGTGTGAAAGTGAGACTAAATCTTATTCAGAACATGTACCTGATATTAATGACGATAATAATGAAGATGGAGTTGAATATCTGCCGATTGAAAGGGTCCATCAAAATGTAAATTCCAAAACAAACGAGCAAAGTGTGAAACAACCATGCACTTCAGATGGTGAAAACCAGTGTCTTGAAGAAAGACCACTGTCCATAGAGAACGACCTTAGTATTAATAGGAAGAATGAAATCGGCAATGATGTGATGGAGAAAGATACTAGCAGTATAGAGTATGAAAGTGAGAGTAAATCAGGTTCAGAATATGTGCCTGATGATAGGGATAATAATATTGAAGAAGAGATTGAAAATACATCGATACAAGGGGCCCTTCATAATGTTAATTCTAACACAAAAGAGCATATGGTGCAACAACCATGTACTTCAAATGATGAAAACCAGTGTCTTGAAGAAAGACCACTGTCCATAGAGAACGACCTTAGTATTAATAGGAAGCATGAAATACGCAATGATGTGATGGAGAAAGATACTAGCAGTATAGAGGATGAAAGTGAGAGTAAATCAGGTTCAGAATATGTGCCTGATAATAAGGATAATAATATTGAAGATGAGATTGAATATCCGCCGATACAAAGGACCCTTTATAATGTAAATTCCAACACAAAAGAGCATTTGGTGCAACAACCATGCACTTCAAATGATGAAAACCAGTGTCTCGAAGATAGACCACTGTCCAGCCAGACTGACCTCGGAAGCAATAGGGAGCATGAAATCTGCAGTGATGAGAATGAGAAAGATACTAGCAATATCGACTATGAAAGTGAGAGTAAATCTGATTCAGAATATGTGCCTGATAATTCTGATGATTTTACTGAAGATGAGATTGAATATCCATCAATCAAAAGGGTCCATCAAAATGTAAATTTTAACACAAAAGAGCATAAGGTGCAACAACCATGCACTTCAGATGACGAAAACCAGTGTCTTGAAGAAAGACCAATGTCCAGCCAACATGACTTTGGTAGCAGTGAGAAGCATGAAATCAGCAATAATGATATTGAGAAAGATTCTAGCAATATCGAGTATGAAAGTGAGAGTAAATCAGATTCAGAATATGTGCCTGATAGTTATGATGATAATACTGAAGATGAGATTGAATATCCGCCGATACAAAGGGTCCTTCATAATGTAAATTCTAACACAAAAGAGCATAAGGTCCAACAGCCATGTACTTCGATTGATGAAAACCAGTGTCTTGAAGAAAGACCACTGTCCAGAGAGCATGTCCTCGGCAGTAGTAGGGAGCATAAAGTCAGCAATGATGAGATGGAGAAAGATACTATTAATCAAAATATATATGTTAGAAAGGTTATTACTTCCAATGTTTCTAAATTTGGAAAGGTGAAGAAGCGAAGCACAGTTTGGAACCAAGCACACTGTTGTAAATTCTGTCATAAGGTGAAAACAAATATATCAAAGCACCTGAGAAAACATCTCAAAAAAGAGGAAGAGTTGAGAGACTTGGATTTATTGTCAAAAAAACATGGAAACCGTCATAAATTAGTTAGATCAAGATGGGACCTAATCCGCAATGAAGGAGATCATCAACACAATTTAAGTGTACTACAAAAGGGTTATGGTGAGATAATACTTGGCAGACGACAAGTTGGAAGTTTTGAAGTTCGTAAGTATGGACCCTGTCCACATTGTCATGTTTGGATTAAGTTAGACAGAACAATGTATACGCATCAGAAAGTCTGTCCTGCACATCATAGTTCTAGTATGCTACTGACTGCAAGAGAGCTTAGAATAGCTAGCCTACAGACAGCTGGAAGGTTAAATTCCACAGTTGGAAAGCCTTTGTTGGAAGTGTTTTCCATAATGACCTCGGACGAAATTGGTAACATAGCAATGAATGATGGGCTGATCATTACTCTAGGGAACATTTGGATGGCCAAAAATATTGGAAATAAATTGAAGCGGAAATACTATGTGTCAAGCAGAATGCGAGATGCTGCTCGTCTCTTAATAAACTTGCGAAAAGAAAGTGAGAGAAGTGATCTGAATATGATAGACTTTCTGTGTCCTGAGCATTTTGATAATGTTGTAACTGCAGCTCTGAAAACAGGATCAGTAGATTTTGATGATATTGAAGACCTAAAGTCTCCTAGCACACCGATTAAACTTGGTTACGACCTTAAAAGAATGGCTGGTGCAAAATTAGGAATGGCTATCAAGGAAAATAGTGCTTTAGAAAGAGAGAAAAGCAATGACTTTTTGAAGCTTCTAGAAATGGAATGGTCTCTCAAGGTTACCAAATTAGCCAGTACTATTCTTCAAACTCGTAAATTCAACAAAGAAAAACAGTTGCCAGACCCAGATGATATTGTAAATCTGACGAGGAGAATCAAAGAGGAAATCAAGCTGGTAGAAGCTCAAGTGGATGATCCAAACCCATCTGTTTACCGTAGAGCAGTGATACTGATCCAAACTAGATTGCTCTTATACAATAAAAGACGAGCCGGAGAAATTGAAGGCATAAGGTAAATCATGTTCCACAGTTTATGAAAAATAGAATTTTATGTATTCCTAGTTGCCATAAAGAATATCGCGATTTAACCCTTTCCCTCATAATGATGCCTTTTAACACCTCTGCCAAGGAAGGTTTTTGAAAATGTTGGAAAAGGAAAAATTGCATAAAATTTGCAGTTTCTCCTTTTCCTACATTGATGTCTACATGCCCTCTTGTTCAATATCAAATTGCCATGTATTTAAGTTTTGATTTGTAGTCTGCAACTTCTTCAATTTTGGACCACCTGAAAATTACAGAACAGGGAGAGGGTTAAGCTGTATCAGATGCAAAGTACATTTCATGCATACGGTAGCAACAGTTCAGATCCTCGATAGAAAGGCTTCTGTAGGAATTTTAAGCTAGAGGTAGTGGTACATGTATCTGAATTTTTATCAAATCTGCCGATAATAATAATGATAATATTAATACTTTAAGAAGGTTACTCAATTAGCAATACTCTTCCTTGAGGCCTTCAGAAAACAACAATACAAAAAAACAGTATAATAATTACAATTACAAAAAATTTACATGCATTGTGGGCTTAGCACAAAACCTTATTAACAGTTATAATAGGATTGCACCCGGCCATCGATGTCAAACAGTTAGCTATGGTGACCCCTTAATTTAAGTCTGTATTCATTTGGGGAGATGTTGCGAGCAATCTGCCTCAAACATGCACTGCTTGCCGTTGGCTGATGAAGAGATAGCAGACTGAATTAAGAAAATGTTATTTCATATGATAGGTTTAGCATCTATGGTTCTAGCAACATAAATGAAAAGCAGTTTTCTCTGAAAGATCTCACACTTTCTGAACATTTGATATTTTCTGGAACCCTGTTCCATAAAGTTGATTCTGAGTATTTAAAAGATTCTTATATGTTTCTAAAGCTGGTTTTGGAATTTCCAAATTTTTGTTTGATATTGACCTTAGTCCATATATGGACCAATATTTTGGACCCTTTGATGCCAGGTTTTAACTACTTGCTATAATGTGTTCTTCTACCTCTGTAAAAAAGTTATTAGCTTTGAAATTCATTGTTTATAGCACAATCCTTCCTTTTTGAGAGTTACTGTTTCTAATTTTCAGAGTCAAAGAATATTTGGCACGAAGCAGTGGAGTTTCAAATTTGGACAAAGCAATGAGATCTGACATGTCTGAGCTAGACCAGAAATTACTGAAAACACAAGATGTTTTGGAAACAAGAGGAAAGGTACTCTAATTTTAGTTCACAGCTTTTCTTGTTAACATTTCCTAACAAGTTAAGCTTTTCTTATGCCCTTGGTCACTTTAGCAGTCATTTAGTGTATTATCCTTACATTTTTTATATTCAAATCTGATAATTGGCATGTATCATCATCTAGTGGACATCTGTCAAGATTGTTAAAAACTATGCAATCTGGTATAAAAATGCCCAAATCCCAGGAGTTGCATTGATTTGAAGTTGAAAGAAATGAATGAGGCAATCATGACCCTCTTGTTTTGGTAGCTTGATGCATGTCTAGTAATATTTTTGTTTTGCCCAGCCATTTTTCAGATAGCTCGAGTTGTTCAATTTCTAACTGAATTGTCATTGGTTTTCAGGTGAGCAAAATAGGGCCATCTTGGCCCTCTTTTTAAAGTAATTGTAACAAATGCATCCAATAGTTGGATTTGTTCTCTACTGACTGCTAATTTTAATTTAGATTATAATTGTTTCAGTATGGTAGAGGAGTTCCCGTGATAATACCAAGAGATTGCAAGAGGATCATAAGCTTCCTTGCCAGTGCATCAGTGCGAAGAGTCTCGGGGATAAGAGATGATAATATTTACCTGTTTCCCAATTCAAGTGAGTTAAATTTTTGCTCAGTTGGGCACAAATGCAACACATGGTGAGCTTTTGTGGTTATGAATCAACCATTTGCATTGTGTATGCATTCCAGGCCAATTAACTTGAAACTTGGTTAGATTGTTTGCCTTGATGAAATTCCTGATGATTTGGAATTAGGATCACATAGGACCAGAAAGAAGGTCACTAGATCAAATCTTAAGAAAAACCTTGAAGCCACATTTTCTGTTCAGAATGACTGTCTTGATATCTTGGACAAGTTTGAATATAGGTAACATTGGACCAGAATGTAGATGACAATGTCAAATCTTAGAAAGACCTTGTGTGTGCTTTAGAGGCCTTATTTTTTGTCCAATTAGCCTGACACTTGTTCAGAATGATTTTCTGGATGACAAGTTTGCAAATGGGTCTTATTGGACAGAAAGTAGGTCAATAGGAAAAATCTTAGAATAACCTTGTGTGCTCTCTAGGGATCACACTTTGAGTCCAATCTACATGAAAAAAGTGGTAAAAATATTCTTTTTAATGTAATCTTGGATATGTTAAAAAATCATCACCTTGAACCAAAAGTCAGTGGGTCAAATCTTAGAAAATCCATCTGTGCAATTCAGATGCCAAATTTTCTGTTCTGATGCAAGTGAGAAAGTGGTCAGTGACTTGGAAAAAAAAGTTATGTTAGTACTGGTGTGAGAAAACCGGGAAACACATTGTTAGGTGCACTGATCGCCATGATATGACCTAAGCTGTTAAAACATGAAAGGTAGTCAAATTGTTTGGTTTAATGTACATTTTGGGCATTTTTGAATATGGATCACCTTGGGTCAAAAAGTCGGTCACTAGGTAAACAATTACAAAAGTCTAGTATGCGCCTTTCAGGCAAGTTTTGCAGCCCAATCAAAGATACACTGGATTGGAAAATTTTTCTCCATGAATTCTCAGTCTATTTGGAATATGGGTCACCCCAGATCAAAAAGTAGGTCACTAGATCAAGTTATAGAAGAAGCTTGTTTGCACAATAGAGGCCAATTTCTTTGCCAATTATTTCAAACTTGATCAGAATGTTTATTTTGGTATGCCAATTATTTCAAACTTGATTAGAATGTTTATTTTGGTAGGATCTTGGAATAGTTAAAACATAGGCCATGAAAGTTAATAAGTGAAATCAAGAAAAACTTGTAGAAGCCACATTAATTTTAAACTTTGACAGAATTTGTAACTTATAATCATGGCCAAGTTTTATATGGTTCTTCTCAGACAAAAAGTAGGTCACTAGGTCTAACCTTAGAAAATGCCTTTTTGCACTCTAGATCCACATTTTTCAGTCCTATGTTATATGAAACTGTGTCAAATTTTTAGCTTTAGTCATAAAGTAGTTCATTACATGAAAAAACATTTCACTCCCTCTGTTTAGGCAACCATTCTAGGTCATCTTGTTTTAATATATTAAACTCGTATAATTCAGATGTTGGTGTTCTAAGGTCATATGACAGCCTGAAGAGTTTATGCAATGAAATGGATTTGAAAAGACCAGATAAAATCACATCAGTGACATTGAGAAAATACACTGCGACACTTTCTCAGGTGAGCTCTAAATAGCTGTTTCCTTTTCTTTTATACCTTGTGGTTCTAGATCATGCCATCTTTTGATAAGAAAATGAACCCCTACCCTTACATGGGTGGACACATGGGTTTTGATTGAAGCATTTGATAACCATTGTCAATGTTAAGAACATATTTTCTGTGGTAAAACAATATACTTTCATTGATCTAAGGTTAGGAAATCTAGTGCTGTCCTCTCATTGATTTCATCAATACATTATATGTCATATGATACTTGCTGTGAGTATATTTTTATCTTGTAGCACTTCATTGCAGCATGCTACTCTACTATGGTGTCAGTTTCTTCTACAAATCAGTCCTTTGATATGGAATGTTTCTAGAAGCTAACCAATTAGAAATTCAGGATGCTCAAACTTTAAAAACTTTAGGACAAAAGGACACTGTCTGCAAATTCTCTTTCAGTACAGGGAAATATGATTTTGAGAGGGTCTGATCATCTGACAGTTTTTGGGAATAAGTGACATTTAATAAGTGTTGTGGATAAGGTTGAGGATTATCTTTGGCCCAGTAATAGTCATGGATCTGAGTCTGACTGTTCCGTGATCCATTCTTGCTTGTTGTGGTGGTAATGCTGTCTGTAAAATGAGTAAAAATCTGTTATAGCCCATTACCACTCAATCCCAGCAGAAGGAATTTTATACAGTTTGGAATTTGTTGTCTTCAAATCCTTTCAACTTGGAAAAATCCAAAATTAGTAATCCGATAATTAGCATTCAAGTTAAGTACCCAATACAACGTAATTCCATGAAAAGATACTTTTATAGCATAAAGGCAAACCCTGATGATGGCAAGATATGTACATCCATTCTAAATTTGTTTCTCTAAAAACTTTCAGGTTTTGGACTTGTCCCAACAGGAGCAATCTTACTTGGTCAATCATCTCGGTCATAGCATGGATATCCACAAGATACACTATAGGCAGACAGCAACAACTATAGAACGTGTGGACATTGCTAAAATGATGCTATTACAAGAGTTTAATCTCACAGCGAAATACTCAGGAAAACAACTCAAGGACATAGATTTGAATGGTAAAAGATAAATTTTATAAGAGAGACTGTCCCTTAGGTTCAGCTTCATATATACAGAGCTGGAGATGAGCAGCATCTAAGCTTAAAAATGGATTGCTTTTGGTTAAAAAAACCTATTTGAATAAAAAAAACTGCTTGAGAAAATGCTTTGAAAACATAAGGCATTGGAAAGAATTCTCAGTTTTAATCTGATTTTACAACTATTAAGGTCCAGTCAGGTAGCCCATTTGGTAGTGTGTCTAACTTGTGATCTGGAGGCTGACTTTCTTTCCAGTGATTTTTTGCCTCTCACCTGATTCGTATGAGAAAAGTAGTCAATGGCTTTAGAAAGAAAGGTGTGTCAGTATTGATGCGGGAAAGCCAGGAAACATTATTGATTGCCATGAAATGACCCTAGCTGTTCAAATGGCTCATTTATCATACAATGACATGCTAATTGTTTTTTAGTTTAACCCTTTCCCCATATATAGAACTTTCGATGGGTCTGCATTGGAGTCTTTTTGAAAATGTGACTTAAGATGAAATTGCTTGTAACAAGCAATTTCATCATTTGTCTCATTTTCTTCTCCGTCAATTCTATTTATTCTGTTTTGGTTTAGAAGCTTCATTGTTATTTGATGTTTCTTACAAGTTGACTTGGTCTTAAACCGTATATCAGGTATAGAGTTAAAAGAGTTATTGAAATGTACCCTCAACTTAAAATTTTGTTTGTTTAAATGTTGAGCATTGATATTTGTAATTTAAGCATTGTTTTTAAAAAATGGTTTTGATTTGAGCCTTGATATTGACACTATGTCCTTAGTTCAGTAATCCAGTGCCATTATGGCCCACTTATTTGTTTATGTCATAAGCCCTAAATTTTATTCTACATTTGCTTCTTTCAGAGTTGGTTGTTGACGCGGAGGGAAATGTGGACCTGGCTCATGACCATGATAGTAGAGGTAAACTATGATACATAGTTAAAAAGTTTTTTTTGGGGGGGGGGGGGGCTTTTTTAGGAAAAGGGGAAGACACTTGGAGCTGTTAATGGGGGGGGGGAGTCTAACTCAAACATCAGTTTGAAGAAAATTCATTATAATTAATCTGAGTTTAGTGATCTTTGTAAATTAACAATTTCCCTCATTCTCATGATAAATCATTTTACTTATTGGACATTGGACACTTTGGCCAAAGTTGAAATGGCTTATAATGAGCAATTCCAACCTTTGAATACTCCACAGCAGGGCTCATACTGAAACTCTTCACAGTTTGACCTCCATGACTGCTTTGTTTAAGTTTAAACTTATTGATTTTACATTGACTGTAATGAAAGCTGATAGCTTATATAATCACTATCTATATCTGCTTCCTGGAAACTAAACCAGTACTCGCACAGATTTGTGGGTTAGTTCAGACGTTTTTATATGCCGCTGACGGGATTCTAACTTGGGACCTTTAGTATCAGAGACTGGTGCTCTACCTTTACACCACTGTCACCCACATGACTGTATTGAGTTTCAATATACATGCATCCAATGGCCATTCTTTTTTGTCTAAGAACAACATTTTATCTTAATGTTGTTAAAAAAAGCTCTTTTTATTTGCAGATGTTCCAGTAACGCTCGAGTCCCTTGAATATAATAATGACACAGATGGGTACATACCTGGAGCTGATGAAAATGGTAAGCTCATTGACTACGTTACAATGCGTAGATTTTCAGTCTCAAGATACAGGACCTCTATCTGATTTTTTTTTTCTCAGATTTTTTTAGGGTCAATTTTGGAGCCGAGTTTGAACCAAGTCTACCTTGCAGTTGATGTAACTATGAAATATTTTAAATGAAAAAAAAAATCCATTTAAGAAAATTCTTTCATGTAACATCAAGATAACAACAGTCTGAAATATCTTTATACAGAATTTTCAAAAACAAATAAACATCGAAAAATGTTTTCAAGCATGGTTGAAATTGATGTAGAACGTTGATATTTGGTATGTAGCAACATGTAGTTGATCTCTACCAACATAACTGAAATTGTGGCCTTTGGGTCAATATTTGCACACATCCTGTTGGCCTTAAATTTTACATCTGACATATACTCTGATATGTACTCACAATGGCACTACGGTTTCTGGTGAGTGATTTATGGCCGTCCTGGCCCTCTTGTAATTAAATGTAAGCACGACTTTTCCGATATAAACACTGTAATAAAACTCACATTATTGCTGATAAATGAAAATGCATAGTAAAGGGTCGACAGATTTTATACCCATCTTAATGTATGTCTTTCAATAATAGTGGATGTAGCAGATGAATACACTTTTGAGGAGGAGGATGATATACCATTACAGACTCAAAAGAAGAAGACATGCTGTAAGAATTTTACTTATAATACATATTACTGTGAGTAGAAAAAATTGTATTTTATCAGACTTCAGCTTGGCACTCTTAGCTTGGATCGTAACATCATATTTTATAAAAAAAAAAAAAGACCTTGTGAGAGGCCACATTTTCTGTCCAATGCTTATAAAATTTGGCTAGTATGTTTGTCTTGATGATATCTCGGACAAGCACAAATACAGGTCATGTCTGGTCAAAAGGTAGGTCAAATCTTCAGAAAAAAAACTTTTGTGTGCAGAAGAGGCCACAATGTTCATGACACTACCAGAATGGTTGTTTTTATGATATCTCAGCAGTACTAAATATGCATCACCTAAGAGTCAAAAACTTGTTTGCTAAGTTGAATTTTACAAAAGCCATGTGTGCTTCCTAGAGGAAACATTTTCAGTCCCAATCTTTATAAAAAAATTTACATTGATGATATTTTGGATGAGTTTGCAAATGAATCACACAAGGGCAAAAAATAAGCGACCAAGTCAAATCTTAGAAAACCCTTGTATATGCTCTAGAGGCAACATTTTTCTGTCCAATATTCTTGGATTTTTGGCAGAATGTTCTTATCAGTTTTTATGCCCTTGCATCGATAGATAGGGGGCATATTGTTTTTGTCACGGGGGTTTGTCTGTCCATTTGTCAACTAAAAACTTTATCATTGGCCATAACTTGTGATTGGTAAGTGATAAAAGCTTCATATTTCACATGTGCATTGCTTGTGACAAGACCTTTCTGTAGGCATCAACTTCAAGGTCATCACTCAAGGTCAAGGTCATTTTTCTAGGTCAAATATTTTTAAATTTAAACTTTAACATTGGTTTTATCTTTTGATTGGTAAGTGATAGAGCCTTCATATTTCAAATGTGTACTGATTATGACAAGACCTTTCAGTTGATACCAAAGTCAAGGCAATCAGTCAAGGTCAAGGTCATACTTTCAAGGTACTTTAATTTCAACATAAAAACTTTAACATTGGCCATTTCTTTTGATTGGTAAGTGATAGAGGCTTCATATTTCACATGTGCATTGCTTGTGACAAGACCTTTTTGTAAGTACCTACTTCAAGGTTATCACTCAAGGTCAAGGTCATTTTTCAAGGTCAAATATAGGTAAAAATTAAAACTTTAACATTGGCCATTACTTTGCAATGGTAAGTGATAGAGCCTTCATATTTCAAATGTGTACTGATTATAACATGACCTTTCAGTTAATACTAAAGTCAAGACCATCAGTCACGGTCAGGGTCATATTTTCAAGGTCACTTAATTTCAAAATAGAAAGTTCAACATTGGCCATAACTTTTGTTTGGTAAGTGATAGAGCCTTCTTTTTTTTATATGTGCATTGCTTGTGACGAGACCTTTTAGTTGATACCACCCCTGTTTCAAAATGATGGCAGTTGCGGGGGCATTTGTGTTTCAGAAACACATCTTGTTTGTAAAACAAGCAGCCTGACAGGAACTGTCTTCGGTCATATTTCTCACTGAAAGACTCCATTCTTAAAATTGTTTGCATGTTGTTGTGTTTAAAATTTCAGGTAAAAGGGTTTCCTGGACAAAGGAGGAGGAAAAAGAAATTCATGAATACTTTAAAGATTACTTGGATACTTGTCAAACACCTGGGATGAAAGTATGTCTTGCAGCAATAGAAAAGAGCAAGCAGAAGGGTAAATCCTTACACAAGCGTAACTGGGAAACTATTAAGAAAAAGGTTTGGAACATCATTCAGAAGCAAAAAAAGTGAATGTGCATCCTGTTTTCTGAGGAAATTAAACTACATGAAACTAGTATATTAACCCTTGTCATGCTGAACCTGGAATATTCCGGTTTTGGCAGGAGGTGTAGACCAAGATCAGACTGCACTTGTGTGCAGGCTGATCTTAGTCTATACCTCCTGCTTGTACTTTTCCTGCCAGAGTTGTTTATGAAGTTGAATTTTAAAAAAAATATTGATTTTTGAACAACAAGTTCTATCAGTGCTTTCAGCCCTTTGATTTGACAGCGTTTCAGTAAGGTAATTTATACAGCATGACACGGGTTAAAACTATCAGGAAGAATTTGTGTGATACAGGTATATGAGAGAGAAACAGAAATAGAAAAACTGATTTAAGATAGACACAAGTTTTACATAGGGTGATATTGTGAATCTAAAAAACCTTCCTGTTCCAAAGAGACTGGCTTAGAGCTTTGCCATAGGTTAAGTAGATTGACTTTGTAGACCTCTACAATTGCAAACTTTACAAATCGAGTATATTCTAGTGAGCATTAAAGGACAACAATGGTCCTCTTTGTACTCCCTATGTTGGTCAGTCATGCAATTTTGTGGTGACAAATACTGAATCACTGTGGGGAAACACGTGACCTATTTTTGGTGCATAAGACTTAAAAGTGGTGACCGCAAGCGATTTTCCAACAAAAAAAGAGGTAAGGGATATTTGCACATTGCTGATCCTTTTCAGATATAGCGCATTGGAAGGAATATAAATTGCGTATCCAACAATATCCTCTTAGTTCGGTAAACACTTTGCGATTTTAAACGAAGCTAGTGCTTGAAGAAAAAGCTGTGGTGTGGTACTTGTACAAGGAATAACTGTATGAATCGCGTGCATTTAAGCAAATACATATTTATGTTTCTCATGCAGAAATAGTATGGCCCTGTCTTTTACAAATTTTGGAATCGCCAATTTTCCAAGGTATTAGTCAGAAATGGATAAAGTAGCATAACATTGGGTTGTAATGCACCAATTTTGATTCTGCACTATTTTCTTGGAAAATTGAGGACTCTTCAGTGAGTAAAATACAGGAACAGAATATTCATGCGGAAAGAACACATACTTGTATCATCTGTGTGCCTGTAACTGCTAAAATTCTGAAAATAATGAAATTATTCCTTGTACGTGTACCACACCACTGCATCTTTCCCTTTGAGCACTCACTTCGTTATAAAACTGCGAAGTGCTTACCAAACCTAGAGAACACAGGATTGAGAGTACTATGGTTGGAAAAGGTATTTTATTTTCCTATGAATGCACTACATAAACGTGCAAATATTACTTGCCTCATGATTTTTATTAAAAAAATGCTTGCGGTCACCACTTTAAACCAATTCCAACACAACAGAATTTTAGACTGGTCCAAATTGAAAGAAGCTGCATACGACAAATTCAAGTTGATGGAATTTTAAATTTTTTGGTCTTTTTGCATAGAAAGAATTGTGGAAAATGAAGAAATTGTTTGTGACAAGCAATTTCTTCATTTTCCACAATGTTTTCTAAAGCCATTTTCTTGAGGGGCGTAAAAAGGAGGGATTGTGTGGAAAGGGGTTAAATGTTATGCACCCAAAACAGGACATGTGTTTCCCCACAGTGCTAAATATGTAAGACAAATTTGATGGAATGTATTCCCCCATCAAGTATAAAAGTGTTTCATATGTGCAAAATAAGGACTGTGCATATTTAGAAACACCTTATTGTGGTTTAAAAGATGCATATATGCAAGAAAATGCTTATAAGAGATTTCTGCTTTTGTTTCAATGTTTTCATGCACTATTTACAATTTTTATGGGAAGTGCACCCGATTTCATACTTTCTTCATCTGTTGTAAAGCCGTCTGCTGTAGAATTGTTGTAGTGTCAAGAAATTAATATGTCGTCACCATGAATAAAGAAAAAAAATAAGAATCAATTTTTTAATTGTAGCATAAATATTCTAGTTTCTCTGTTCGACTGTGGAAGTTTTTCAATGGGTGTAAGTGAAAGGTATTCACATAAAACTTGGAAGTTTTTGTTTTTTATGGAAAGGGGACCCAGTTTAGAAGTGCAGTTATCCTAAAATTATCCCTTTAACACTCAATCCCCCCTTTTTATGTTGAGGCCTTTTGAGAACATTGTGGGTATAGGAGAAATAGTTGGTAATGAGCAGTTTCTCCATTTGGCACAATGTTTCCTTCCTTATTAGCAGATTTTTCTCATTTTTTAACACTTCTGAAATTTCTTCTCCAAACTCCTTTAATTTGGGACAAACCAAATTTGGCTGAGTGCTGAAGGGTCAACTTTTTTAGTTTTATGATCCTTAATCAACTACCAAATTTGATAAACTTTCTTTTTGGCTTTCCTATCTCAAAAACCATCAAAGAAGTATTCACCTAAAATTTGGAATACTTATTTAATAAGAAAAGGGAAATCTATTTATGGAGGGTAAGTAATTGTAAAATTAATGTTAATACAGTTATGGCCCCTATTTTACTTGGGAATTGAGTTTATTTGTTGCATATGTTTTTAAAGATTAGATTTCAGTAATGGTTATACTGCTTTACAATACTGTTGATTGAGAAGATTTGCTATGTACTCACCTAAAATGGGTAGGCATTGGGGATGTGGCGGCCACTGTTGTCTGCTCTGCAACTCAAAATTTTAAGTAACCCTTACCAAACTTGGACAAATTTTATCAGTCAGATTGTTCCCAACAGTCCAGAGAAATTGCCCCTGAATTGATCTCGCAGTTGTTGTACAGGTGTGTCTTGATGTAAGCATTTGTTTTATTTACATGCCAACTACTCAAAGGAATTAGCAGATCCTTTACACATTACATAACAAGTAAAGGATGACTAACTGTCAATTTCTGAGAAACACTAGGACCAAGAATGGACTGATATGGGTACTAATATCCATTTTAGAATTACCACAAGTAGCTTGCCCAGCCTAAAACATTTCAAACACAGAATAGTATGATTTTGGAGGTGGTTTCAGATTTAACATAATTCTGTTGGTAAAATTCCTCTGTTATGTTAGGTATGCAGACATTAAGTAAGAGCAAGTATATACATGTTCTAGCAAGTAAGTCATTAACACTTTACCACACAGTTCCAACATTTAACAACCCTCAATGGAAAAAATCCTTTGAAAACATTGTAGAAAAAGAAAATGCTGTTTTCTCCTTTTCCCTGAATGTTTTCTAACCCTTTCCAAAACAAATATTAATCATCAAGTCACATTTAATTTTTCATCTGCAAATGCTATCAGTTTGGTTTGGTCTGAAAATTTTATCATTTGGTAATGGGTTTAATGGTTTAGTTATCAAGTTAAGAAGCCTTCATTAATGTCTCAAATATTGCTTTGTTATATTTGAATGAAGATAGCATCCCTTTAAGTGTTTTAGAACACAAGATTAAGAATTGTTATACCCTGAATTCCTCATTAACTGCATAAGAAGACTTACCAGGGTGCATACAAGTACATTGAAAGGTGCCATAAATCAGATGTTGGTGATAAAAGGGACATTGCTCTTAATGAGCAATGTCTCGTTTTGCTACACCATTTTCAAAAGTTGCCTACTGGTGATGAGTCGAAACCAAAAACTGGGGAGGGGAAAGAGAAGAATACTGTAGTCCACACTGTCGATAATTCTGAATTGAAATATATCTGACAGAACAAACTTTCACTTTATTTCTTAAACAATTGAGATTATATTCTAGGCATATCTTATTTCAGGAAAAATCTTTCAAACATAAACATCAAAACTGTGTTTTGAATTAGTCAGAAAAGGCATTTGAATTGCTAGTATTTTGTAGCACAAAATGCCACATTTCTGCTGAAATTCTTGCCAAGAAGTGTTGACATTTCATGTTTCACATTCTGAGCCTTAAGTCTTCAATGTATGGAGACGCATTTAGTCATCCTGAAAAAGACAACCTTAAAACAATTTAGTAAGAATACAATAAATCTTATTTAATTTTGATTTCCAAAGCAGATAGATTGTGAAAACTTGAGGCAAAAACAGAAAATGCTCATCATGAGCATTTTCTGCTTTTACCTCAACGTTTTACAAATTCGTTTTCTGCAGTGTGCACAAATGTGTCTTCAGATGTTGAAGAGTTAAGATTTATAAACTCACCCAAGCACAGCATGCTCAAGGTCAGCTTTTGTGGTTGTGTGATGTCTGTCGTGTGTCATGCGTCGTGAACATTTACCTTGTGGACACTCAAGAAGCCACATTTTGCTCAATCCTTTTGAAAATTGGTCAGAATGACTGTCTTGATAAAATCTCCAAGTTGGAAATTAGGTCCTTTGGAGTCAAAAACTAAGTCACTTGGTCAAATTTTAGAAAAACATTGTGTACACTTAAGAAGCCACAATTTTGGTCAAATCTTGATGGACCTTGGTCAGAATGGTTGTCTAGATAATATCTCGGTCGAATTCTAAATTAGGTCATGCGGGATAAAACAATGTCATTAGGTCAAATCTTACAAGAACCTTGTGGGCACTCTATAGGCCGCATTTTAGATCCAATCTTAATGAAAGTTGGTCAGAATGGTTGTCTTGATGAGATCTCGGGATGAGATTGAAATTTGGTCACCTTGGGTCATAAACGAAGTCACTACTCTCAAAAGTATTGGACTGAAAATGTGACCTAAGGAGCTTACAAAAGGTTTTTCTAAGACTTGAACATCTTAGAAAAGCCTTTAGTATGCTCCTGAGGTTACATTTTCAGTCCAATACTTTTTAAAGTAGGTAAGAATGTTTGCAGTGATGATATCTCTGAATAGTTGAAAAATGTGTTGTGTCCAGTGAAAAACTAGGTCAAATCTGAGGTTAACCTTATGAAAGCTCGAGAAACCACATTTTCTGTCTAGTTCTGTTAAAATGTGGTCAGAATGTTTGTCTTATTATCTCAGAAGAAATTAAGAATTAGATATTGAAGGTCATACTGTATGTCACTAGATGAAACCTTTGACATATCATGTGTACACTGTTGTGGCCATTTTTTTGTCCAATACTCTTAAATTGGTGAGAAAATGTTTGCCTTGGTGATATCTTGGATATATTTAATATCTCACAAGATGGAACTTTGTTGTGTTTGGGTGAGCAGCAACTCCATGGCCAACAGGGCCTTCTTTTATGAATTTCCTGTGTATGCAATATTTTGAAACTGGTCCAAATTGGAAGTAAGAGCAGACAATGGTGGTTAATTTGGGGAAAAAAATCTTCATTTTCTAGCAGAGTTGAAAACATTATGACAAAAGTAGAAATTGCTTGTCACAAGGAATTTCTCTTTGGTCACAATTTTTCATAAATCCCTTAGACTGAATGTACTTATATGAATATGTTTGGAGCCATTGGTATTTGTTTGTTTCAATTTATGTCAAGCAAGCTCCAAGTACTCGGTAAACAGGGATGTGATCGCTTGCATTAAAACTCAAAACTATTTCATCAGTGCTTGAAGGGATATGATCATCTGCTGTATATCGATATGTACCTTATATCATGTCAGGAATTTAGAGCTATTATGGCATTCTTGTTCAATGTTACATTATGTTCAAAGTTTGAAAATTAAAACTTTTTAACATTTGTCTCATCATTATATAGATATTTTAAACCTACTGTAAATATACTAACTGATTCCCCTGCCTTAGTAAACATCAACCTTTTTAGCTTGACCATTTGAAGAATATTGAGGGCTATTATAGTCACTCTGGCATTGCAGGTGCAGGTTAAGTTTCTTGGATAAACCTAAAATATGTCTAATATCTCTGCAAATATAGCTTATACTGGCCCAAACCCTTACGCTAGTCCAAACTATCAAGGCAGATAACTGCATTGCATTTTGTTTGAGGCATGGTCCCTTTTGGACTCTGCTTTTCAGGTTAAGTTGTTTTTGGATCTACCTAGAATAAGGCTTATATCTCTACAACTATTGTTTATATTGGATTCCAAACCTCAGAGGTTTATACTATCAAGGCACATAACTCTGCATTGCACTTTGCTGGAATGAGGGACATTCTCAGGTTATCTCCCTTGAATTCTCTCCAGAAATACATTGGTCCCTATCAGTGTTTTACTTGGACTTTATCCTAGGTTTCTTTGCCCTGCCTGGTTTTAAGATCAGCTGTATAATGCATACTTAAGAGCTGGAAAATTTGTTTAATCTTAAAAATACGTTTCTTTGTTATTTCTGAACCATAAACTAACACCATCAAGAGATTGTTTTTAAGATAAAACTAGAAAAGGCAAATAAAAAATCACAACTTCCCCATACTGAACAAGGATAAAAACAAAGGTAATGAAGTGAAAGGACCAATGTCCAATTTAGCACACCTCTGATGTAATGGTCACAGCACAAAGGGAAGATAACACAGGAATGTCCCTCATTATTGCACTTTAGGACTAAGCTTTCCAGGACTTTTTTGGATCAACTTAAAAACTATTTGTTATATTGGAATATAATTTAACCAAACCTTCTCAGAGGTTATTACTATCAAGGCACATAACTCTGCATTGCATTTTGCTGGAATTATGGCCCTTTTGGACTTGGCTTTCCAGGACTTTTTTGGATCAACTAGCTAGCACAGGAATAATCCAGCGTGCTGTCACACACAACTTTCTTTCCAAGCCACTGACTGCTTAATCACATAGTCCATTGGTGAAAGACGAATGAATCAAGTTGCATTGATTTCCATCAAATGTCAGAAAGAAAGTTGGCTGAGCCAGGATTTGAACCAATGACTAACTGGGATCCCTTAAATTGCTGATTATGAGTCAGCAATGCTACCCACTGAGCTATTAAGGCTTGGCGAGATGATCATCATTGGTGATTTTCTACACTAGAAACAAACCCACAACCTTTAGATCATAAAAGCACTAAGCTACCTAACTGGATCTTACTTGTATCTAAATCTTGATACAAATTTTGATTTGTTGTGTTAAAACTGTCAAGGACTTGAAGACGGTATTTGTTTTGTGAGCACATACAATTTTCAGTTCATTTTAGCTCGACTTTTCGAAGAAAAAAGTCGTGGTATTCTCGTCACTTGATCGTCTGCGTCTGCTTGTGCATTACTTAAGTTTTTCATGCAAGTCATTTTCTCAGAGACTATCAAAGATATCCACTTGAAATTCAAAAAAGTAATTCACTATCACTAAGGGACTCCATACCAACAAGGATGCTAACCATGTGACCTGTATTTGTGGAGATATCTGCCCTTGTTTGGACTTGGTATATGGCAATAATGACCAATTTTTCAATGTCATCGAAATTTCTTTAACACTGTCAAAGTTCTTCACGTGAAACTTGGAATACTTCTTAATTATGAAAAAGGGAATCAAATTCAAAAGGACAGGTAATCCTAGTCTTCATTTTTGCACAGTTATGGCCCTTGTTAAACTTAGAAGTTTTACTTGGTGTTTCATATCTTAAAAACTATAAAAGTTATTCACTTGAAACTTGGAATACTAGTTAATTATGAAATGGGGAATCGATTTCAAAAGAGCATTTAATCATAGATTTTAGTTTCACTCAGTTAAGGCCCTTGTTCGACTTAGAAATTTGACATGGTGTTTCATATCTCATAAACTATGATAGATATTCACTAGGAATACTTTTTAATTATGAAAAGGGGAATCAATTTCAAAGGGCAGGTAATCCTAGACTTCATTTTTGCACAGTTATGGCCCTTGTTTGACTTAAAAATTTTACTTGGTGTTTTATATCTCAAAAACTATCAAAGGTATTCAATTGAAATACTTCTTTGTTATGAAAATGGAATTCCATTTCAAATGAGCAGGTAATCATAAGAATTATAGTTTCACTGTTATGGCCCTTGCTACACTTATAGGTTTATCCAACACAAAAGTGGAGCATACTGTCTTATGGACAGCTCTTGTTTAGTTCGCCCATTCTTAAAGACGGGACATATTTATTTTATATTATATTTATCTCAGCTCTGATAGATTTGGTTTATACCAATAGTACAGAGTACAAAGGACAAGAATCATAACTCTGCCTAGTGCTGCTTATAGTTATTAAAGGGCCTAGTGCTCATGGGAGCTATTGGGATTGATGACTAAGCCTCCTCATCTGTTAGAATTTGCTTCAAATAACTGCTGCCCTGAAGCAAGTTACCAGATTTTCAAAATAATTTCACTGAATTGCTTGCTTTTGTATGTTATATGGTATCATAAATTAGAATGGCCCCTGGCATGTATGTACTGATTAAATCTTAGTCTACACAGACTGAAGGATTTGGAAATAACCTTTTGTCAATACTTGTTGTGAAAGCCTGGAAATATGTGGGTGTGTTCTGACCGCCATGATATGACCTTAGCTGTTAAAATGATGTTTAACTCCAATACAAATAAACAAACTGAAGGAGACTACACAACTAATTCGTCTAAAGAAAGAACCCAAGTATTATGTCCAAAGGAAATGCCCAATAATATACCTGTCGTAAGAACATGTTCGAATACCCAATAACAAGTAGCCATCAAGTGTTTTAAGGAACAACCCAAGATGTGTTCCATCGTAGGTACGTCCGTCTGTCCGTCCGTCCACAATTTCTTTAAAAATCTTCTCCTCCTAAACCAGTGGGCCAATCAAGCTGAAACTTTGCAGGGATGTTCCTTGGGTGAAGTTCTTCAAAAGTTGTTAAAAGAATTTAATTCCGTCAAAAACTCTGCTTGCCGCGGCATTTGAAAATGGGAATCTTTAGTAATTCTTTAAATATCTTTAAAAATCTTCTCCTCCTAAACCAGTAGGCCAATCAAGCTGAAACTTTGCAGGGATGTTCCTTAGTAGAAGCTCTTCGAAAGTTGTTAAAAGAATTTAATTCCGTCAAAAACTCTGGTTGCCGCGGCATTTGAAAATGGGAATCTTTAGTAATTCTTTAAATATCATTAAAAATCTTCTTCTCCTAAACCAGTAGGCCAATCAAGCTGAAACTTTGCAGGGATGTTCCTTGGGTGAAGTTCTTCAAATGTTGTTAAAAGAAATTAATTCCATCTAAAACTCTGGTTGCCACGGCATTTGAAAATGGGAAATTTTAGTAATTCTTTAAATATCTTTAAAAATCTTCTCCTCCTAAACAAGTAGGCCAATCAAGCTGAAACTTTGCAGGGATGTTCCTTGGGTGAAGCTCTTTAAAAGTTGTTAAAAGAATTTCATTCCGTGAAAAAATGTTGTAACCGCGGCATATGAAAATGGGAAATTTTAGTAAATCTTTGTTGTTGTTTTTTTCATAGACTTCAAGGCCAAAGACTTTTATATTTTGAATAGAGCTTAATCATATGGTTCTCTACCAAGTTTTAAAATATCTAATCTCTTGGGTCATAAATGACCCCGCCCCTGAAGTCCGAAGTTTGGAAAAATTCTTAATTAGAGCAATTTCAAAAGACTTACCCTCTTAAACTATAAAGTCTAGGATATTCATATCGGGTATGTAGCATAACTAGATAGTTTTGTACTATATCACTTAAAGTTGTCCTCCCAGGGTCAAAAACGGCCCTGCACTAGAGGTCCAAAAATTGGGAAATAGTAAAATTTGAGTATGTTAAAAAAAAAAAATCTTCATTTTAAGGCAGAGGGCATCTATATTTTGAGTGTAGCATAGCCTGGCTGTTATCTATCAATTTTGATTAAATTCATGCCTGTAGGTTACCCTTTCCCTGGGTGTCCAAAGTTCGTAAAAATGCTCAATTAGACCATGTTCAACAGTCTTCTCCTCCCAATCTACAAAGTCTTAGGCATTCATATTTGGTATATAGCATGAACAGATGGTTCTTTACCATGTTAGCTAAAATCTTAGCCCTAGGATAACACATGGCACTGCCCTATAGGTCCAAAATTTTGGAAAACATCCAATTAGAGCAACTTTGAAAGACTTCTTCTGAAATGTATGGTGAATGGCATTCATATTTGTTATGTAGCATGACTAAATAATTTTGTACTATGTTATAGAAAAAATGCTCTTAGGATAAAGAACGTCTCTGCTCCTGGGGTCAAAAATTGCGTAAATCGCATTTAAAGAATTCTTGAATAGAAATGGAGAAATAGCTTGTCACTCCCTTTCTCATAATGCTTTTTTAAACCTTTTTTTCCTGAGGGTGACAAATTGTGGGATAGTTTGGTAATGGATTAAACAATAAAGCCAAAGGCATTGATTTTTTTTTGAAAGCATTACTGGATTGTTTTGTACAAAGCCCGAAATCTTAAAAGTGTTTTATTTATTTTACTCAAGTTAAGTCTTTTTTATACAAAAAAGGACTGTAATTTGCGGATGCCTCAGGTGAGCGATTTAGGACCATCATGGTCCTCTTGTCGTTTAAATGCATTCTGTGGATTCCCACTTATTATTTGAATTCTACCGGCTAAGTAACTTAAACTAAAAGACATATATTAATGATGTGACCTTGTTTATACAAGTTTCAAGCCCGCTCTCACATGCTTGCTTGTATAAATTAATATTATAAAAGCATTGTGTCAAGCAATTCCGAGTTTAGCCTAGACTTTAGCCTAACAAACAATAAGTGATTTAATATCATATAATAGCCTAAGTAGCAGAGGTCTTATCATTAACCTAGGCCTTGTCATGCTTGTCCTTACTGACTTCCTGTCAAATCAAAGGGCTGAAAGCACTGATAGAACTTGTTGTTTAAAAATCAATATTTGTTTCAGAAATCAATTTTATAAACAACTCTCGCAGGATAAGTACAAGCAGGAGGTATAGACTAAGATCAGCCTGCACATAAGTGCAGTCTGATCTTAGTCTACACCTCCTGCCAAAACAGGTATATTCGAGGTTCAGCATGACAAGGGTTAACTTAAGTTTATAGTTCACTGTATTGAAATCAGGATGACGCACCTGCAAATGAAGCACCTGCAATGTGTCACTCTGCTCAATGTGTTAGGAAAATAAAGTACCCCTCTTTTCATCATTACACTTCAGTGGCAGCTATAGACAGATTTGATTGTATAACCTATTTGTACATCATACACTTGCCCCTCCAGTCAACTCAAAGGTTCAAATCATTCCTATAATAGTTGCCTTTTAACTTTACACTTTCAGAGATAATATGCCAAGCCATTTCAAGGTGAAAGAATATTGCCCAATCGTGTTCAGAAACTTACGAGAGAGATTTGGAATTGACGACCAAGACTACATGGTAAGCTTTCCTCAAATGTCAGAGTTAGAGATAGAGAGAGTAATTATATGCCCGTCAAAGACGGGACGTATTATGGGATCACCATAATTGTTTTTCTTGAAGGATGTCCAAAGCGTCACCGTTTGGGGACGGGTCGAAGACGGGACGTATTATGGGATCACCCGTGGCGTCGGGTTGTCCGGCGGTGTCCACTTCTTTGTCTGGAGCATAACTCTGTCATCCTAAGTCTGATTGACTTTAAACTTGGCAGTTATATTCTTCTCATCAATACGGAGTGCAGTGCTCAATAACCATAACTCTACCTGGCCTATTTTTTGAGTTATTGCCCTTTGTTGTTTTTCATACTTGAATCTTGTCCGGAGTATATCTTTTAAGTATTATAGCTAGAATCATGAAATTTCATGGATGGATAGAGCTCACCAAGTAGGAGTTCAGTGTACATGAACCATAACTCTAACTATCCTATGTTTTGAGTTATTGCCCTTTGTTGTTTTTCATACTTGAATCTTGTCCGGAGTAAATCTCTAAAAGTATTAAAGCTAGGATCATGAAACTTCATGGGTGTATAGATCTCACCAAGGGGGAGTGCAGTGCATAAGAACCATAACTCTTTGTGGCCTATTTTTTGAGTTATTGCCCTTTTTTGTTTTTCATACTTGAATCTTGTCCGGAGTATATCTCTAAAAGTATTATAGCAAGAATCATGAAATTTCATGGATGGATAGAGCTCACCAAGTGGGAGTGCAGTGTACAAGAACCATAACTCTAACTAGCGTATATTTTGAGTTATTGTCCTTTGTTGTTTTTCATACTTGAATCTTGTCCGGAGTATATCTCTAAACATATTATAGCTAGAATCATGAAACTTCATGGATGGATAGAGCTCACCAAGTGGGAGTGCAGTGTACAAGAACCATAACTCTACCTAGCGTATATTTTGAGTTATTGTCCTTTTTTGGTTTTCATACTTTGTTTGTCAAAAAATATTCATTCAAAATAACCTCAGTTCTATTCAAACCCCCAGTTAATATTAAGCAGTGTGATGGGCGTATCTTGTGACAATTTGGCACCTTGTTTTGGTTTTAGATTCAAACGATTCAACAATACTGGCTTACACTTTGATATGAAGCTGTCTTAACCCATTGCCACACAATGACATTTTTAAACGCCCCCTCAATATGAAAGCTTTGGAAAACATTGTGGAAAATGAAGAAAGATTTTAAAGATTTCATCAGCTTAAAATTTTCTTCTGCAACTTCTTTGAATTTAGACTTGTCTAAAATTTTATCATGTGGGAATGGGTTAAAAAGGCCTCAGACAGGAAGTTCCACTTTGATTTTGAAAATTTATGGAAATATCATGTATAGGCACATTAGATTGATTTAATTGATCCTTTTCCTCACAATTATGACCCTAAAGAAAAGAGTTATAGAAAACAATGTAAACATTTTAAGAAATTGCTTGCTACAAGCAATTTCTTTATCTATATGCCCCTGCATTGATCTGGGGGCATATTGACTTACGAATGTCTGTCTGTCCATCTTTGCAAGTAGAAAACTTATGGTAAAATCTAACCATTTTGCTTGAATACCATTCAAGATACTTAGCTGAAATTTTGAACAAAGGTACCTTGAATTCATTGGCATCATTGGTTGTAAGGTCAAGGTTACTTAACCCTTGTCTTCCGAGCTGCCATCATAGCGCAGTCGGTAGCGCATCAGACTTCTTATCTTCCAAAATGGATTGTCATGGGTTCAATCCCAGGCTGCGGCACATACAAGAAATGATCCTTTCTGACATTTATCTCTCACCAATTGGTGGATAATGGTATACCTAGGTGGGACAGCAGCTGGAGGCTAGGAAAGAGTGTAGTGGTAGTACTGGTGTGAGAAATACCAGGAAACCATTGTTAGGTGCTCCAGCCGCCGCAATATGACTGAAATACTGTTAAAAGTGGCATTAAACCCCATTCAATCAATTGTCATGCTGAACCAGGAATATTTCTGCTTTGGCAGGAGGTATTTACAAAGATCAGTCTGCAGATATCTGCACATCTTAGTCTAGATCACCTGCTTGTCACCTTTAAGCCAGAAGTATTTATGAAATAAACTTTCAAAAGAAATATTAACCTACAATTGTTGCATCAAGAGTTTTCAGCCTTTTGATTTTAATTAAAAATCTGCAGAGGATTTATGATTCAGCATGACAAGTGTTAGTAAGGTTAACACAAAACACAGACATTTTGCTTTTATTCAAACACCATTGAAGATCCTCTCCGACTAATTGTCTCTCACCAATGGGTCGATAATCATAGACCTATTTCGGATAGCAGCTGGAGGCTAGGAAAGGATGTAATGGTAGTTACTGATGTGAGAAATACCAGGATTCCATTGTTAGGTGCTCCAGCCGCGAAATAACTGAAAGATTGTTGAAAGCGGCGTAAAACCCCATTTAAACAAACATATGTCATATTTTGGACATAGGTTCCTTGCATCGATAGGCATCAGATAGTTAAAAGGTCAAAATCATCCTCTAAGGACAAGGTCATTTATCAAGGTCACAATTAAAAAAAAGGCTGTTTCTTGGGCATGGTATGTCCCAAACATATCTTGTCACCTTCCATTCTACCCAGAAAGCAATATTCAAAGTTCTATAAACTGGAAATTGTTGACTGTAACTTCTTTCAATTTTGACCATTCTAAAATTTTGTTATTTGGAAATGGGTTCAAATGAAAATAATTCTATTAAGTGCTACTTGTCATTTTATGTGACATATTTTAAGTCTTAGTAGTATCTCTTCTAGAAAGATTATTGAATATAATTTGGATGCATTAAATTTTTGATCTGCTTTTAATCTTATCTCTTGTTGAGTTAAACCAATTACCGCATGAGAAACTTTTAGGCTGATCCAATCATAGAACTTGCAGACATCAATTTTAAGTAAGTTGAATTTAGAAAATCTTTGCCTTTAGAGGTTGAAAAATTTGTTGACATTGAAGAAATTGCTTGTCAAAGGCAATTGCTTCATTGTCCACAATGTTTCCACAATGTTTTCCAAAGCTTCTTCCTTGATGGGCGTCAAAAGGCAGGGTTGAGTGGGAATGTATTAAACAAACTCATTTCTTGTTTTGATAATCAGAGCATTTTTAAAAGGTTGAAGCTCTTCACTGGCTTTAGTTAATATTTGATAATTCAACCCATCCCCACACGGTGACGCTTTGGACGTCCCTCAAGAAATTCAATTTTGTTGTCTAGTAATGGGTTAAGTTCAAATGTGGCAAATGATTCGTTTGCTATTCGTTCCAAACTCCCGAGTACTACTTTACGGCTTTGACCATGTAACAAACTGCACCTGCCTAATACATGTTACAGCAATTAAATGGGCCTGACAAAAGTTAACCCTTGTCATGCTAAACCTGGAATATTCCTGTTTTGGTTGGAGGTACATGTATATGCAGAGATCAGACTGGACATATGAACCGTCTGATCTTTGTATACAGCACCTGCTTGTCAGATTCAAGTCCGAATTGTTTGAATTAATTTGTCAAAAGAAATATTGACACACATCCAAAGCCTCACAGTGCTCTCAGTCCTTTGATTTTCCTGTAATTTCCAAATGAAGATTTAACCCTTGTAATGCTGAGCCCGGAATATTCCGGTTTTGGCAGGAGGTGTAGACTAAGATCAGTCTGCACAGAAGTGCAGTCTGATCTTAGTCTACATCTCCTGCTTGTACTTTTCCTGCCAGTGTTGTTTATGAAATAGATTTCTAAAAGAAATATTGATTTTTGAACAACATGTTCTGTCAGCACTTTCAGCCCTTGGATTTTACAGCAAATCAGTAAGGTAATTTATACAGCTTGACAAGGGTTAATTCAGCATGACAAGGGTTAATTCAGTTATAGTTATAACTGTATGAGTATGAAAACTCTAAACCCATTACCAGAAGACAAAATTTTAGACTGGTATATGGGTAATGAAGAAGTTACTTTTTACAAGCAATTTCTTCATTTCCCACAATATTTTCCAAAGTGTTTTTTGAGGGGCCTCAGAAATCTTGATTATACGGGAATGGATAAAAGTATCATTCAGAAACGCTTCTCATTATAACATAGTTCTTGGAGCGACCAAGTGAGTCAATGTTGTTGACTTGGATCAGACCGCACATATAAGCAGGATGATCTTTGTCTATGCTGCCAACTAAAGCAGGAATATTCCCAGTTCAGCATTACAAGGGTTAACTCAGCATTTAGAAATGAACATCTGAGATTGAAATTGTGTAAATTAGCAGCTGACCACCACTTATCAATTAACCCATTACCAGGCGGCAAATTTTTGACTGATCCAAATTGAAAGAATTTGAAGATGACAATTTCATGTTGATGAAATTTTAGATTTTTAACTTTTTTGGTGGAAAATATTGTGGAAAATGAATACATTCATTGTTACAAGCAATTTCTTCATTTTTAGCTGCAATGGCTGAAAGCCAGCAAGCTGTTGTTATGTCATGTCCATCGTGTGTCTGTCAGTGCCTGCATGCGCGCGTCCATCTGTAAATTTTTACTTTAAAAATCTTCTCCTCAGAGAGTACTGGACAAAATTCGACCAAATTTCACAGAAATGATCATTGGGCAACCCTTTATCAGATTCCTTCAAAGAATACAAATTGGATGAAAAACATGGCTTTAATGGGCGGGCTAATTTCCATATATGGTGAAACCTTTAAAAATCTTCTTCTAAGAAACCAATTGATGGATTTCAACCAAATTTTACAGGGATTACCCTATATCAGATTCCTTAAAAGAATTTTGATCAGATGAAAAACATGGCTTTAATGGGTGGGGCTAATTTTCATATATGGTGATACCTTTAAAAATCTTCTTCTAAGAAACAAAATGATGAATTTCTACCAAATCTTACAATATTGCTCATTGGGTGACCCTTTTTGGATTCCCTCAAAGAATTAATATCGGATGAAAAACATGGCTTTAATGGGCAGGGCTTATTTCTATAAATGGTGAAAACTTTGAAAATGTTCTACTCAGAAACCATAGGATGGATTTCAACCAAATTTCACTGGATTGATCCTTGGGTGACCCTTTATCAGATTGCTTCAAAGAATTTTGATAGGACAGAAAACTCGGATTAAGTGGGTGTGGCTAATTTCCATAAATGGTTAAAGCTTTGAAAATACTCTCCAAAGAAACCATAGGATGGATTTCAACCAAATTTCACTGGAATGATCCTTTGGTGACCCCTTATTTGATTGCTAAAAAATATTGGCTGTAAACATTGCTTTAACTGATTGGGCTAATTTCCATATATGGTAAACAGTGAAAACCTACGATCTTCTCAGAATACCAACAACATTTTCAACAAAATTTCTCAAAATGATTCTTTGACAACTTTTTGTCAGATTCCTTCATAGAATATGGCTCAGATGAAATTTAAGCCTTTGAGGGGGGGGGGTGTCTCCATATATGGTATTAAGTAAAATTTTAAAAATCTTATTCTTGCAAACTGCGTGGATGGTTTTCAATTAAATTACTCAGAAATGATTAGTAAATTCAAGCCGGTGGAGTAAATCAGGGGCTCAAGCCTCTAGTTCACAATGTTTTCCATGTTTTTAGCTCTACTGGCAGAAGGCCACTAGAAACACAGGAAAAGGGGCATTGAGGATTGTTGCGCAAAATAATAAAGCGGATAAAGTCCAATTTTTTTCCTTTATGCATTCTTCTGTAAGCAATTAACTTCCTTAAATATCAGATTTCTTTAATGGAAAACTTGATAAACAGTAGAGCGTCTCAAGCCCTCATGGGCCTGTTGTTATTTTGTTTAGTGACAGAACCGTCTTGACTTCAACTTTATGAAGTTGTACATGAACGAGATCTTGTTGGCCAACCAACATTATCCTCAGACGGTAAATTTACCATAGTTTAACCCATCACCAGACGGCAATATTTTAGACTGGCCCAAATTGAAAGAAGTTGCAGACAACAAAATTGAAGTTAATAATTTTTTTTATTTTTTCAACTTTCTGGGAAAAAAACATTGTGGAAAATAAAGAAATAGCTTGTCACAAGCAATTTCTTCATTTTCCACAATGTTTTCCAAAGCTCTTTTTCTTGGGGGCGTCTAAAAGCATCACTGAGTGGGTATTGGTTAATCAAGGTATTGTGAATTAATTCATGAATATTTCCTTATTTTACAGCTTTTGCATGTAACTTGCAATATTGGGATATAAAGTTCATTAAAGATTTATTGGCATTACGTAATTACATGAATTTATGATCGTATAATTGTTTTGCACCATAATCTATTGCCTGATAGACTGTAATAAAGCAGTTAAGCTCATTCAATGAACAAAATTTTAGACTAGTCCGATTTGAACGGATTTGTAAATAACATTTCAAACTGAACTTACAATGATAACTGACATATTGGTTAGACATCTTGTTAGTAAAGGAAAGTTCCTAATGTAGCTAGCAATTTCTCCCTGTCTTACAATTTTTTCCTCAACATTAATCAAGTACTAGACAACACAATTTTGGACTAATCCAAATGGAAAGAAGTTGCAGACAACTTTTCAAATTGGGCCAAGTTATAAAATAAATGCCCAGGAGGAAAGAAAACATTGAGAGAAAAGAAGATACTGCTTTCCCACATTAGGATCTACAATCTTAAAATTACATCTCCCAAAGCGCTTGGCAGATTTCAACCAAATTTGACAAGATTGTTAAAGATTGCTAAAAGAATTGAAATCCATTAGAAACTCTGGTTGCCATGGCAACAAAACTGAAATTTTAATAAAAACTTTAAAAATTATCCTTCCTGACCCTGAAGGCGTAGAGCCTTGATATTTGGCATGAAGCATCAGTACAATGACCTCTTTCATTATTGCTAAAATAATCACCCTTGGGTACCCATGGGTGAAGCCTCAGTGTGGGATTGGGCTTACATAGAAATAAAGAAGGTTTTTTAAAAGGACATCTCCTCCCAAACCATTAGTTGGAATTCGGTGGTGCCATATGAAAATTGCTAAAAGAATTGAAATCTGTTAAAAACTCTATTTGCCATGGTAACAAAACTTAAATTTTAGAATGATCTTTAAAATGATCTCCTCCTGGCCCAGGGGCAGAGCCCTAGGGGCTGGGGCTAATATGGAAATAAAGAAGGATTTTTAGCTCACTGTGCTCTAGTGAGCTATTGTGATCACCTTTCGTCCATCATGCGTCCTCCGCCAACAATTTGTTAAAATGACATCTCTTCCCAAACCACTTGGCCAATTTGAACCCAAATCTGGCAGAGATGTTTCTTAGCTCGTTCCCTTTAAAAATAACTTAAAGAATTGAAATCTGTTAAATACTCTGGTTGCCATGACAACAAAAGTGAAATTTTAAAATAATCTTTAAAAATCTTCTTCTCCTGACTGAGAAGGCATAGAGCCTGGATATTTTGCATGAAGCATCAGTATATTGACCTCTCTCAAAATATCTAAAATCATGATCCTCGGGTCCGGAGGGGGATGGGGTTTATAAAGAAATAAAGAACGATTTTAAACGCCATCTCCTCCCAAACCACTGGGCCAATTTGAACCAAATTTGGCAGAAATATTCTTTAGGTGGTCCCCTTTGAAAATAGCTAAAAGAAATGAAATCGTTTAAAAATCTAGTTGCCATGCTAACAAAAGTGAAATTTTAAAACATCTTCTCCTTACCCAGAAGGCATAGTGCCTCGATATTTTGCATGTATCATCAGTATTTTGATCTCTTTCAAAATATGTAAAATCATGATCCTCAAGTCTAAAGGGGTGGAACCCCGGGGGGGGGATCATAGGAATGGAGCATCAGTTCACTGATTTCTTTCTTGTTTCTTAAATTGTAACCCATGGATCCATAAGGAGGAAAAATTTTCTTCTTTCAAATTTGCCCAAGGCCTTGGAATTTGTAGTTTAGACTTTCAGATCCCTAGGTACATAGTTTATATATCTTGTATCATAATCCTAACCTTTACATGAAATTAGACTGTTGAAAGAAAAAGAGCCTTTATCTCAGGTGAGCGCCCCAGGGCCAATGGCCCTCTTGTTAAGACGACATCTCCTCCAAAACCACTGGGTGGATTTCAACCAAATTTGGCAGAAATGTTCCTTGGGTGGTGCCCCGTGAAAAATGCTAAAAGAATTGAATCCATTAAAAACTCTGGTTGATATGGTAACAAAACTGAATTTTAAATAAAATCTTTATAAATGATCTCCTCCTGGACCCAGAAAATAGAGCCTTGATATGCATAAATTACTAAAATCATCACCCTCGGGTACCCAGGGGCGGAGCCCAAGGGGATTGGGGCTAATATGGAAATAAAGAAAGATTTTAAAACAACATCTTCTCCCAAACCACTGAGCAGTTTCAACCAAATTTGGCAGAAATGTTTCTTGGGTGGTGCCTTATGAAAATTGCTAAAATAATTGAAATCCATTAAACTCTGTTTACAATGGTAACATAACAGAAATTTAAATAAAATCTTTAAAAATGATCTCCTCCTGGACCCAGAACGCAGAGCCTTGATATTTTGCATGAAGCAGCAGTACATTGACCTCTTCAAGAATAACTAAAATCATCACCCCGGGTACCCAGGGGCAGAGCCCCAGGGGAGTGGGGCTAATATGGAAATAAAGAAAGATTTTTAAAACCACATCTTCTCCCAAACCACTGAGCAGTTTCAACCAAATTTGGCAGAAATGTTTCTTGGGTAGTGCCCTATGAAAATTTCTAAAAGAATCGAAATCTGTTAAAAACTCTGATTACCATGATAACAAACCTGAATTTCAGATAAAATCTTTAAAAATTATCTCCTCTTAACTAAGAGGGCCTAGAGTCTTGATTTTTTGCATGAAGTATCAGTACATTGACCTCTTTCAGAATTGCTAAAATCATCAACATGGGCCCCCCAGGGGCAGAGACCAAGGGTTGTTAGGGCTTTTATGGAAATAAAGAAGGATTTTTAAAACGAAATCTCCTCCCAAACCACTGGACTGATTTCAACCAACGAATTTAAATAGTTGAAAACTCTGGTTGCGATGACAACAAAAGTAAAATTTGGGGGAAAAAATCTCCTTCTGATTCAGAAGTTGAAGAATCTTTAATTTTGTATGAAGCATCAGTATATTGACCTCTTTCAAAATTGATAAAATTTTAGAGCCACAGGGTGATATGGCTTAAAGGTAGGCAGGGCTCCGGAAATTTGGAAATGAAAATCGGTCCGGGACAATGCCCCCCCCCCCCCCCCCCCGCCGACAAAATCGATTACCCCCCCCCCCCCCCCCCCCCCGCCGGCAAAAACGAAAGCACCCCCAACCCGACAAAAACGAATGCCTCCCCCCGGCAAAAACGAATACTCCACCTTTTTTAACCTTTCCCGTATGTAAAAGGGTTCATTATTCATACGGTAGTTGCATTCTTTTTCAAATTTTCCGAAGAAGATTATAATCTTCAACGAGTTGAAGTTAGATGAAAACAACTGACAGATCCTGCCTTCATTTTGTTTTTAGCTCACCTGAGCACAACGTGCTCAAGGTGAGCTTTTGGTATCACCTTTTGTGCGTCGTGTGTCGGAAGTCGTCAACAATTCTTTAAACATCTTCTCCTCAGTAACCACTGGGCGGAATTCAACCAAACTTGGTAGGAATGTTCCTTGGGTGACCCTTCTCAAAAGTTGTTCGCGGATTTTTGATTGACCCCCAAATATGGGCGTGGCAGGGCGTGGCAGTTTTTAACTTAGAAATCTTTAAACATCTTCTCCTCAGTAACCATTGGGCCAATTTCAACCAAATTTGGTATGAATGTTCCTTGGGTCACCCTTTTCAAAAGTTGTTCGTGGAATTTTGATTTATGCCCAAATATGGGCGTGGCAGGGCGTGGCATTTTTTGACTTAGGAATCTTTAAACATCTTCTCCTCAGTAACCATTGGGCCAATTTCAACCAAATTTTGCATGAATGTTCCTTGGGTGACCCTTTTCAAAAGTTGTTCGCGGATTTTTGATTGACCCCCAAATATGGGCGTGGCAGGGCGTGGCAGTTTTTGACTTAGAAATCTTTAAACATCTTCTCCTCAGTAACCATTGGGCCAATTTCAACCAAACTTGGCATGAATGTTCCTTGGGTGACCCTTTTCAAAAGTTGTTCGTGGAATTTTGATTTATGCCCAAATATGGGCGTGGCAGGGCATGGCAGTTTTTTACTTAGAAATCTTTAAACATCTATTCCTCAGTAACCATTGGGCCAATTTCATCCAAACTTGGCATGAATGTTCCTTGGGTGACCCTTTTTAAAAGTTGTTCGCAGAATTTTGATTTATGCCCAAATATGGGCGTGGCCGGGCGTGGCAGTTTTTGACTTTGAAATCTTTAAACATCTTCACCTCAGGAACCATTGGGCCAATTTCAACCAAACTTGGTATGAATGTTCCTTGGGTGACCCTTTTCAAAAGTTGTTCGCAGAATTTCGATTCACGCCCAAATATGGGCGTGGCAGTTTTTGACTTTGAAATCTTTAAACATCTTCTCCTCAGTAACTATTGAGCCAATTACAACCAAATTTGGTATGAATGTTCCTTGGGTGACCCTTTTCAAAAGTTGTTCGCAGAATTTTGATTTATGCCCAAATATGGGCGTGGCAGTTTTTTTAACTTTGAAATCTTTAAACATCTTCTCCTCAGTAACAGTTGGGTCAATTTCTACCAAACTTTACATGAATGTTCCTTTGATGACCCTTTTCAAAAGTTGTTCCTGGAATTTTGATTAATGCCCAAATATGGGTGTGGCAGGGTCAGGCACTTTTTTGACTTTGAAATCTTTAAACATCTTCTCCTCAGTAAGCATTGGATCAATTTCAACCAAACTTGGCATGAATGTTCTTTGGGTGACCCTTTTCAAAAGTTGTTTGCAGAAATTGGTTTCACGCCCAAATATGGGCGTGGCAGTTTTTGACTTAGAAATCTTTAAACATCTTCTCCTCAGTAACCATTGGGCCAATTTCAACCAAATTTGGTATGAATAATCCTTGAGTGACCCTTTTCAAAAGTTGTTCTAGAATTTTGATTGATGACCAAATAAGGGCTTGGAAGGGTAGGGCAGTTTTTGACTTTGAAATCTTTAAACATCTTCTCCTCAGTAACCATTTGGCCAATTTCAATTTTGAATCATCTTACATTAGTCAGGTGAGCGATTTTAGGGCCATTCTGGCCCTCTTGTTTTAAATTTCGGCTCTATATAAATTGCAATTCCGGCAATTCCGAAATTCCAATAAATTGTAGAATTAGATAAACAAATAAATTATATTATCAAAATTTATTTCCGTGACGTACGCAACCGCCCCCCCCTCCCTCTCTCCGAGTACCGCCGATTTAATTATAGTAATGATGTACTTTTTCATAAGCTAGTTATCCAAAGTTCTGTAAATTTAACACAGTCATAGCGATTTTCTCTCAACACGAGCCTCTGATGATGGAAAAACGCAGCTGACGTCACAAAAATGTCGGGTCAGTCTATTATATCCCATGGGATCGCAGAGTCGTGACGTACATCAAATAGACCGACGAGACAAACTCGAGTGGGTCGCCCACGTGTTGCACTATTTTCTCAGAGTAGAATTTGTGCACAAATCTCGGTCAATTGTCGTTGATTTGCGATTTATAATTCGGACGTTTTCTACCCCTGAAGTAAGATTTCAAGATTCGTTGTTTCTTTAATTTTTATTGACGAAACTAGCGATATTATTAAGCGACGTTTTCGTTTATATTCAAATTATCGGCATTTTGCGGGTTCCACCTATTGTTTGAATTCTAAGTTACGTTTCTTACGGTGAATGAAAATTATTAAAACAAATATTAACGACATGACTTTTTATACAAACTTCAAACGCGGTCTCACGCGCTTACTTGTGATAAATTAATTTCATAAAAGCGTTGTGCTGAACTTTTCCACATTCAAACGAACAGCAACTGAAGCCTTTTCATGTCTCGATTTATATAAGCCTCTCGTATTATAGTAAAATAATTTTGTTTCACCAGTAATTGCAATTTAAATTGACGCAGTTTTAGATGAGCATTTTGATAAGACCTCGAACATGTGTATGTCAAACCGATTTTCTATTGCAAATACTCGATACCCGAAGTTCGATCAAACGCGAAACTGGCTAACTGCTAATTAGGTCCACGTGCGGATGGGCACTTGACTGGCGGGCGGGTAGACCAATTATCGATTTTTGGCACCTTTATTAATCTCTTAATCTGCAGATAAGGTGTGAAACCCTTGAATTATTTCGGTTTTAAAGTTGATTTTGATGGATAATGAGCGAGTCTACCAAAATTTCAATGAAAATTTCGGACTCATTTTGGTGTTATTTTGGGGGATTCAAATCTGTCTGGCAATTCAAAATTCGGTCCAGACCGACAATTTATCGGATTTCCGGAGCCCTGAAGGTAGGTATCGATGTTTTTTTCATGTCACAGATTTTAATTATTCTTATTTTCTCTCATAAACTATTTGAAAACAATATGCCGAAAAGTAGTTTTGCAAAAATATGAGGTCGCTTATCAGAAAAAAGCAGGATATTTCCCTAATAGCCTACGTAGGCTATTAATCTATTTAGATTAATCCGAGACACTTACGAAGATTATAGGGCATTCACGTGGCGCGAATAACCGTTAGAACCTTGCATCTAGTTCAAATTACATCAAACCAACGTCATCGTTACGTCATCAGGAGTAATGTTTGCTAGCCGGTCTGTAAAGATCAGTCCTTTCAAATGACATGATTTAGGACGTAAATTTGTTACCTTCATTTGACTAGGTCGTATGCAAATGAGGTCATCCGATGTCGACAGCCGAATTCCGTGATATCTAAAAATAACATGGAATTCCGCTGAACCTTTCCGATATAACCAGAAAAAGCCACTTAAGGTCTATTAGATAACCACCAAGACAATACCTGACCTAACTTAAAGTATTAAATGTTCGTTTGAGTCTATTTTTCGGCACTTTGTACTTTTTTCTTATCTAGGTTTCAGAATCATCGATACCTCCCTTTAAATTGAAATAAAGAAGGTAACCCTTTCAAAACTATTTGGCCAATTTAAACCAAATTGGGCAGAAATATGTTTGTTTGCCCTCTTTTAATGACTACTGAAGTATTTGAAATCTGTGGAAAGCTCTAGGCCTAACCGCCTAACCGCTTTACTGTAATCTGAAAATTAGTCCTCTTCAGGGCAATCCCTGATTTTACATAGAATAAAAGAAGGAAATCTTAAAAAATCTTCTTCTCTAGGCCTAGAACTTTGATATTTGGTACATATCATCATCTATTGACCCTTTACCAAAATACTTCAAAGAATTACCGTATTCTGAAAATGATCCCTTTTCTGGGCGATCCCTGATTTTACATAGAATAAAAGAAGGAAACCTTTAAAAGTCTTCTTCTCCCAAACCATGAGGCCTAGAACTTTGATATTTGGTATATATCATCATATTTTGACACTCTACAAAATACTTCAAAGAATTATCATACTCTGAAAATTAGCCCTTTTTTTGTGATCCCTGATTTTACAAAGGAATAAAGAAGGAAATTTTGGAAAATCTTCTTCTCCCAAACCATAAAGCCTAGAGCTTTGATATTTGGTATATATCATCAGCCATTGACACTGTATCAAATTACCTAAAAAATTAGCCCTTTTCTGTGCAATCCCTAATATTAGTTAGGAATAAATAATGATATCTTTGAAAACCTTCTTCTCCTAAACCAATTAGGCCTAGAACTTTTATAGTTGATGTATATACTTCAAAGCATTACCATATTCAGGAAATTAGTGCCATATGGTGGGATCATTAATATACCTAGGATTAAAAGAGAAATCCTTAAACATCTTCTCCAAAATAATTAGACAGAGGGCTTTGCTATTTTGTTTATATCATAAAGCCATGAACAATCATACTCAGGGGAGCGATTTAGGACCATCATGGTCCTCTTGTTTTTGGGATTCCAATCGGTCTGGCAATTCAAAATTCGGTCCAGACCGGCAATTTATTGGATTTCCAGAGCCCTGATTGACATGCTTGTTCAGCTTGATTAGGCTGAGAGCAGAGTGCAAGGTTTGGTGACCTACCTATAAGGCCAAGGTCACATTTTAAGGTCAAATGCCAAAATTCACCTTGTCCAGAGCATATATTTGATATTTATGGACGGATTTTAAATTAAATTGACATGCTTGCGCAGCTTGATGATTTTGTGTGAAGTGTGCAAGATTGGATGACCTACATTCATGTTCATGGTATAAGGTCAAATAACCAAATTCAACTCGTCAAGAGCATTTCTTTAGCATTCATGAATGGATTTGAAATATCTTGACATGCTTGTCGATGTCAATGACATGGATTGTTAACTAGGATAAAATTTGAAGTACTAATTATTATAGCCAGTACAATCAGACTTTGTGCTACTTCTGAAAATGCCAATGACTGGGGAATATGTGCTGTCTTTTTGTTAAAAGCTTGTTTTACAAATCAATAGACAACAAAATTTAAGATTTGAAATTGAAATATTTTGCAGATAGCAATTTAAGGTTTATAAAATTTCAAAGACGTTTGTCTCAGTGGGTAAAGAACATCATGGAAAATGAACTACATTCTGTGGGGAGACATATTTCAGCCAGTGGAGCATTACAGGCAATTTTGGGCCTCTTGTTTTATGTTCTTGAGATAAAGAAAGCTGTTACCCATTCCCACCCCATTATGCTTTCAGATGCCCTGCAATATAAAAGCTTTGGAAAAAAATGTGGAAAATGTAGAAATTGCTTGGTACCAGCAATTTCTTCATTATCCACAATGATTTCTAAACCCAGAAACAAAGATTGTTAAAAATTCATCATCTTACAATTGTCATCCGTAACTTCTTTGAATTTTGACTGGTCTAAAGTTTTATTGTGTGGGAATGGGTTAAAGACAAAAAGGAAGTGTTTGCAAAAGGAAGAAAATGGTCTTATTGTCATCAAGTACTTTATCTTTACTCTTTAATTCTTGTAACTAATAATTTCTTCTATTGCCCCATACTTTTCCTATCTTTTTGGTGCATCAAAATATAAAAATTTCCCATAATGTGTGGTGATAGGTTAACCCTTGTTATAATGAACCCAGAATATTCCTGTTTTAGCAGAAGGTATAGACCAAGATCAGACTGCACATAGTATGTGCAATCTGACCTGAGCCTTCACCATTCTGCTGGTCTTTTTCAAGCAGGAGTTGTTTATAGAAATATTTCTTGAAAAACATTTATTGAACTTTGTTTAGTGCCTCCAGTGCTCACAGCCCTTTGATCTTAACCCATTCCGAAACAGTGACCCTTTTGGATGCCCCTCAAGAAAAAAAATAGACCTTTTCACGGTCTCACAGCGCATGCGTCAAATCGAATCTCGTTAAAGGCGATATTTACCTGAGACTTTGTCACGTGATCGATTGCAGGGAGTCGATAGTTCATCACTATATAATCCTTTATAAATTGTCTATTTTGAACGAGGAAAAACAAAGGTTAAAAATCAAAGTTTTGGTGCAAAAAAGGTTTCAATATGTGGGCAGATATATGCAGACTAGTTGTAGCGAGTAATATTGATGATATTATCGTGTATTAGTAACAAAATTAAGTTTAAAACGACCTGGTGTCTAGGCCATATGAAACATTACGTACCTCGAGTTTTGCGAAAATTACCCTTTCATACAATAATATCTCCTACGAAATAAGATATTTTGGAAATACTTTTAACTCCCCCCTCACACACATACAAGGAAGGAAAAGTAAATAGTTATAGTTTGACACTCGACGCAAACACTGAATGATTACGTTGATGAATGAAAAATCCCGCCTTGCAATATACGGACAAGTGTCAAACATCTTGACAGATATAATATTGACTAAAATAACTTTCCAATATTAATCTATTCCCAATGAATGAATTTTTTGACTGGTCCAAAAGAAGCTGCAGACGACATTTTAGAGCTATTGGAATTTAATTGTTTATTTATTTTCTTTTTTTCCTTATGGGACAGGAAAAATATTGTGGTTACCAATTTCTTCATTTTCCACAATGTTTTCATATGCTTCTTCTCAAATTGACATTCGCAGCGTTCTGATAATAGAAGTGTTGGAGGAAAGGAGAAAATATATTCTTTGATTTATATAATCTGCTTTTCGTCTAGATATGCCATATACCGATTAAAAAGTGTATATGGAAATTCAAAACTGAGAGCACAATATATTAACGAAAAAAGGATTATTACAGAAATCATAATAGTATGATGACGATGTTAATAGTGCGAAGAAAAGAATGAAAAATAGAAATAATCAAATGTAATGATTATAATGGAGTGCTGTTCGCCGTAAACAGTCTTGATGTAAAGGGTTCCCTTTGGTATATGACATATCTATATGGTGTTATGTGTAGCCCGCTAATGTCACCAAGCATCCAATAAACAACACCGCACACTCTTTATGTATATTAGTAAAATTTAGGAATTAATGAAACAAATTTGTCTTTTTATGTTTCAACCGATATGCCGCCAAGTACTGGGCCCTGATCGACAAATCAAAGAATCCGACCAGACGCCGTTTACAATCGGCACGGGAATATTATTGCATGGTGTTTATTTATTTATCATTATCATTTCAATCTTTTACCAAAATAAAAATAAAATGAATACGATTAACTACTTTGAGTGGATACTTTTTGCTGTGGAATATATATTACCCTAAAAAGATGGGTGGAAATGACAATTGTTGCGTGGCAGATTGTAGATCGACAAGGCATAACTCTAATATATCCTTCCATAGAATTCCGAAGAAACCGGAGTCTAGAAGGAATTTATGGATAAAGGCAACTGGAAGAGTCCTCCATGGAAGAAATAAATTTGCAACAACGAATAATTCTTTATTTTGTGGTCGACATTTTGTGAATGGGAAGAGAAGTGATGATCCAACGTCTGTGGACTTTATACCGACAATGAATCTTCCGCGTTATCTTCCGATAGGTGGTATTTTTCAAATACTGACCTATCTAATTTGAGCTTTCTGGTTAGTGTCATTCGTGACAACTCGGCCGATTCTGTCGAACTACATTCAAAATGTCAGCGCCCAAGAAATGCACGCTTCATATTATATATGCCTGTTCTTGGAGCACAGGTACGACATGAATGCTTTCGCAATTTAGAATAATTAGTTTTCTATTTAATTTGGGGCGACAATTAAGTTTGATTTCTCCGCAATTGTAGTTGTTATTGCAATTATCCACTTGCTACTTTTTGGCGATATATTACAGAGTTATGCGTACGACGTAGTAATATTTATCCCAATCTGGATAAGTGATACGGTCCCGAAGACAGGTCAATCTTCGGAGAATATGACACGCGCAGACAACGGAATCTTCCGGTGACTTTGCCAGTAACATTGAGGCAAAGGAGAGCTACTGTTTCCTGTATGAAATCGTCCAAATATGACGGAGCATTAGAAACCCTTGTGAAAGAAAACTGTAGCATGTGTTACACCAAGAAACGCGTTTTGTTGCCAGAAATTGATCTTAGAAATGTGCAGAACGAAGTTCAGATTTCACATGAGCGGTCAGATGAAATGACAGAATGCGAAATGCTGCATTACCAAATCCCCTGCGAGGTACGATTTCAATTAAAATCTAATGTAAGTTTGGTAGGATTTTCCCTGGTATGAAGCAAGGACACGGGAACTGATTAAATACAAGCTGGTATTTTCCACAGTTTTTCAATGTGACTGAGTCGCTGGACAAATCCATCTTCAAAGTAGTTAAACGCCTTCAACGACTTGTAGGCCCGGACGCTTTCTTTGTCAAACAATTTGTCCCGCGATTCCACTAAATATCTTTTTAATTTTGATATGTCAAAGGCCGGAACATTTTTCAAACCATTTTCCCATCTATTGTTCGGATTTGTAAACACTGACTTCACAAAAAGAAACTTGTTTTCTGTCATTTAACACTGTTAAAGTTTGGGGTCGTATAGAGCCTTCTTATTTTCTATTGAGTTTTACAAACCGGAAGTAAAAACTCCCCGCAACGGGAAAATGTTGTTGTTGTTATTTTTTGAAAGCGTCTAACGGATGTAGACATTTTAGTCATCTGGCGCTTTGCGTGAAAAGGTCTATTGGGAAAACATTGTGTGAAATGAAGAAATTGCTTGTTACAAGCAATTTCTTCATTTTACACAATGTTATCTAACCAGAAAGCTGAAAAAGTCTGAATTTTCATCAACTTTAAATCTTCATCTGCTACTCCTTTGAATTCGGACCAGTCTAAAATTTTGTCAACTGGTAATGGGTTAATGCATTTCCGATTTGATTCAGCATGACTAGAGTTTAAATACTTTAACCCATTCCCACTCAGTGACGCTTTTAGATGCCCCCAAGGAGAAAAGCTTTGGAAAACGTGGAAAATGAAGAAACTGTTACAAGCAATTTCTTCATTTTTCCCAATGTTTTTTACCCAGAAAGTTGAAAAAATCCAAATTTCATAAACTTTAAATTGTCGTCTGCAGCTTCTTTTAACCCTTTCCTGTTCAAATACGTTCCTGTGATTTTATACTTGAGAAAACACTGTGGAAAAAGGAGAAATTGCTTGTGACAAGCAATTTCTTTTTCCACAATGTTTTCTACCCTATTGAATGGTTATTATTCAAATTAAATCCAATTTAAAATATCGTCTGCAAAACCTTTGAATTTGGACAGGTCTAAAATTTCCAAAAACGGGAAAGGGTTAATTTGGACCAGTCTAAAATTTTGTCATGTGGGAATGGGTTTAGAAAACGCTGATTGTGTATGGTTGTATGAAATTGATATTAGATAAGCACCTAGAAAATTTTTGTACTCCCCCCATCACAGAAAACAATAGACTTCTGAAATTAAAAGTGACGTAAATTATGAAATACCCAAAATAAATTTCCTCCAATAAAGTATGCATTAGGGTGTAAATTAGGTTCTATAGAATAGGGAGAAATTTCACTAGCTGGTGAAAATCAATAGTAAAGTGCATTTTGTAGTTAATGGTAGTTAACGCATTAATTTTTGTACTGGTACCCTGTCTTATATAGGAAGTAATCTATTTATCAACAGGCTGGTTAATTAATGGTTAGTTTCCATTACACTTAACTGACTACCCATTCACCAGCTGATAAAATGTTAGACTGTTCCAATTTGAGGGAAGTTGTAGAGAAAATTTGCCAAATTTAGAAAATAATTGTAAAATATGGGAGAAAACATTGGAAGCAAAGTAGAACCTTTTCTGCAATGTTTTGAAAAGAAATATTTCTGGAGTGTGCTAAGATGTGGGATTGAGTTTAAATGGTTTAACCCATTACCACACAATCACTCTTTTTACTCTTTAATGGGAAATTACTTGGGGAAAAATTATTGTGACAAAAGGAGAAATTGTTTGTTATAAACAATTCCTTCTTTTGCCATAATGTTTTCTTCCTTAACCCATTCACCCACAAAAATATTTAGACTGGTCTTAATTCAGTGAAGTTGCAGCAACAGTTTAATTTGTGAAATTTAAAATATTCTTGTCTTCTTGACTACTGTAAATTGGGTAATTTTCGTCTTATTTTCGCGCGAGAAGGACCCAAAGACTTATTAGCGAGTTCATGAATTCGCAAGCGGCTGTATGGCATTTTGGTAATTCCAGTAAGTATCCCCGGAAATACAACGGCGAAGAAAAAAATCCACATACGATTACAGCCCAAATCGACACTGACCTTTGAATAGAAATGATCACTGGTTATCCATTTAAAAACATTTTACTTATTCCCTATTCTCATGGTATAACAATTTCTCTCCTAAAATCATTGTAAGATTGCAAAGTATGCATTTAAGTTTAAGAAAAAAATATTTTTGAAAAGAACTAAAAAGCCGCTTTCTAAAAGATGTTTCAGGTCCTAAGCACTAATCCATCAAATTATCAATATGATACTATGTTAACCCTTTCCCGTTCAAATACGGGATTTTACGTTCCTGTGCTTTTTTACTCAAGAAAACATTGTGGAAAAAGAAGAAATTGCTTGTAACAAGCAATTTCTCCTTTTTCCACAATATTTTCTACCACAGGATGGTTTCATTTCAAATGGCATCCAGTTTTTATTGTCATCTGCAACCTCTTTCAATTTGGACTAGTCTAAAATTTCCAAAAACGGGAATGGGTTAACCAAACTGTCATATTAAGATGAAATAATTCCCGTAACAAAATAGGTACAATCTTTTGATTTTAATTGATTTGTTTCACATCCTCTACTTTCAATTTCTTAAAAGGTTCTAAGAGTCTTTGCAAAAAAGAGTCAGTTACAACTTTTTAGCTCTTTGTTTTCTAATTATCGTCGCCTAGAATTTTATCACCGTCTGCTTTCCATTGTTATGTTGTATACGGTGTTCAAAAGACTAAGTCAGGTTATAGAATTTAGCCACCTGCTAAAGATTCTTCCTGTTTTCAAAACTGATTAATTCCATGTTTACGCCAAGATGATGATCCCCCTATGAATAAAATAAAGTAGGATGACGCCAAAATGAGCGAATTTGTTATGTTCGTCATTTCTGCAGCTTACTTTGGACATCTCCGTAATTTTCTTTACAAAATGATGCAGTTTAAGTGAGATTCTTGAATTCGCAGGCACGTTGGCTGGCGAATATTAGCAAAAATAAAACCCTCACTTATAAAACCCGATTTACAGTAGGTAGAAAACAATATGAAAAATGAAGAAATTTCTTGTGAAAAGCAATTTCTTCATTTTCAACATTTTTTCCTGAACTATTGTTTTAGGAGCATAAAATGGAGGGATTGTGTGGGAATAGATTATTTAAAACCTTAATTTCTTATACTTTCACATGTTAAATAATTGTCTTTAAGCTCTTTAAATTTGGACCAGTCTGGAATGGCTTAACCCAATACCAGATGGCAAAATTTTAGACTGGCCCAAATTGAAACAAGTTGCAGACGACAATTTAAAGTTTATCAAATTTTGGATTTTTTCAACTTTCTGGGAAGAAAACATTGTGGTAAATGAAGAATTTGCTTGTGACAAGCAATATCTTCATTTTTACATAATGTTTTCCAAAGCTCTTTTTTTCTTTGGGGCGTCTAAAAGCGTCACTGAGTGGGAATGGGTTAAGAGAGACATATATGGACAAGCTTTTTTTGCTTGGCTGTTTTTAGGGAAACCATAGGTATTGTTATAGCCTGGTTGTCATCTGTACATGTTTGTGTCTGACTGTTTTCATCATCCAAAAACTTTGACTTTTTCTATTAACCCTTTCCTGTCTAATCACTGGTTTTTACGTCCTTGTGAAATTATGATTGAGAAAACATTGTAGAAAATGAAGAAATTGCTTGTAACAAGCAATTTCTTCTTTTTCTACAATATTTTCTACCCTACGGAATGGTTATTTTTCAAATTAAATCCACTTTAAATTTACGTCTGCAAAACCTTTGAATTAGGACAGGTCTAAAATTTGGCAAAACAGGAAAGGGTTAATACCTCTTGTATTAACTAGACAAATTCTTTTTCTATTTATACCGCTTGTATTTACTAGACAAATTCTTTGGAAACTTCTGAAAACGTCATACTCTAAATCAGTGCATTAAGGTCTGTTGAGCAATACAGGCACTCAAAAGCCTCTTGTGTCATACCCCTATGAAGTGGCTGAAGGACAAATAGACATTCTGCTGTCCATTAATTTTGTTTTTGTGTGTGGAAGGGGGTCAGGTTTGAGTGAGTGTTGTGTGCCCTCTGCTTGTGCATGAAGCGCAAGGTGAACTATTGTTGTCGTCCGTCCATCTGTCTGTCTGTCCATAATTTCTTTAAAATCTTCTCCTCCAATACCAGTTGGTTAATCAAGCTGAAACTTTTCAGGGACTTTCCATGGGTGAAGCTCTACAAAAGTTCTTAAAAGAATTTTATTCCGTGAAAAACTCTGGTTGCAGCAGCATTTGGAGATGGGTAATTTTAGTAAATCTTTAAAAATCTTCTCCTCTAAAACCAGAAGGCCAATCAAGCTGAAACTTTGCAGGGATGTTCCTTGGGGGAAGATCAACAAAAGTTACATTTCATAGGTAGATTTATCACATGATTCTCTACCAAGTTTTTAAAAAATTAATCCCTGGGGTCAAAAATGGCCCACCCCTGAGGTCCGAAGTTTGGAAAATGCTTAATTAGAGCATGTTCAAAAGACTTCTCCTCGTAAACCATAAGGCCTAGGACATTCATATCTGGTATGTAGCATTATTAGATGGTTTTGTACTATTTCACTTAAAACCGTGATCCTAGGATCAAAAACAGCCCTGCAATAGGTGACGGAAATAGGGAAAAGCGCAAAATTTGAGTAAGTTAAAAAAAAAAAAAATCACTTTAGGTCGAAAGCATTTATATTGTGATTGTAGGATAGCCTGGCTGTTATCTATCAATGCTAATTAGATTATGCATGTAGGGTAAAAAGCACCCCTTCCCTGGGTGTCCATGCAAAGTTTGTAAAAATGCTCATTTGGACAATGTTCAACAGTCTTCTCCTCCCAATCTACAAAGTCTAAGGCATTCATGTTTGGTATATAGTATAACCAGATGATTTTGATGACCATGTTTGCTAAAATTGTATCCCTTGGATAAAACAAGGCCCTGCCCTAGAGGTCCAAAATTTTGGAAAACACCCAATTAGAGCAACTTCAAAAGTCTTCTCCTTCTGAAATAAATGGTGAAGGACATTCATATTTGGTATGTAGCATTACTTTATTTTTTTCGTACTATGTTACAGAAAATAAGCCCTTAGGATAAAAAAAACGTCTTTACTTTAGGTGTCAAAAATTGCATATCACCTTATTAGAAAAAAGTATTCTTTTTAAATGTAGGACCTAGAGCATATCTACCGTGTTTCATAAATATATAGCCCTTTGGACAAAAATGGCCCTTCCAAAGGCATCCAAAGTTATGAAAAACGCTCAGTAAGAACATGTTCAAATATCTTTCTCTCCCAGTGTATAAATTGTAATGCATTTATATTTGGTTTATAGTACATCCAGATTGTTCTCAAGAAATCATAGTAACATGTTAACATTTATGTCTTTTCAGAACTCATTAACAAAACAGCCAATATGCACAGATTCTCCTGGACGGAGTGGGGCCAGAATGTTGATGTCCCAGGACAGAAAATATTTTATAAAAACACTAGTCAGTGAAGAAGTGGAACAAATGCATCATTTACTCAAACAGTATCATCAGGTGGGTTAGTTTGGATAACATTAACCCATTCCAACACAGTGGAATTTTAGACCGGTCCAAATTGAACGAAGCTGCAGACGACAATTTAAAGTTGGTGGAATTTTACTTTTTTCTTCCTTTGGGATAGAAAACATGGTGAAAAATGAAGAAATTGCTTGATACAAGCAATTTCGTCATTTTCCACCATGTTTTCTAAAGCCTTTATGTTGAGGGGCATAAAAAGGAGGGATTGTGTGGGAATGGGTTAATGAGTGCAGTTGAATTTGGACCAGTTTATAATTTTGTTGTCTTGTAATGGGTAACATCTAACAGCTATATGTTTGCATTGACAGCATATTTTGTTATTTGCTAATGTCAGCAGAGTGTCTGTTTCTCTCTATATAAGGTTACAAACATAAAGCAGTTACAAGTTTCTTTATTTTCATCATCTCTCCAGAGAGTTCTCAGTTTTAATGGAACCAACCTTTATTCTTTTCTCACAGTCAGAATACTTATTTCCCCCTCTTACACATAAAAACACACATCCAAAAAAACAGGTTAAATATTAACCCTTGTCATGCTGAATTATAATCCTCTAAAGAATTTCATAAAAATTAAATGACTGATAGTACTGTAGAACTTATTTTGGACTTAACCCTTGTCATGCTGTCTAAAATTTCAAAAAAACAGGAAAGGGTTGGGCAAGCAGCTTATATTATTGAGTGAAGGATATGAATTATGAGATTAACCCATTCCCACACATTGACACTTTTAAACATCACTCAGGAAAAAAAAATGGGAAAATATCCTTGAAAATGAAGATTTCGTAACTTTCCACAATTTTTTGTAAACAGAAAGTTAAAATAATCTAAAATTCCAAAAACTTTAAATTATCATCTGCAACTTCTTTCAACCTTTCAATTTGGACCAGTCTGAAATTTGCCTTCTGATAATGGGTTAACCTGTATTAAGAAAGCATCTGCCTTAACCCATTCCCACATGATAACATTTTAGACTTGTCCAAATTCAAAGAAGTTACAAACGACAATTTTGATGTGATTGAACCTTTCAAATTGTTATCTTTTGGGGTAGAAAACATTGTGGATAATGAAGAAATTGCTTCTTACAAGCAATTTCTTCATTTTCCACAATGATTTCCTAAGCTTTCATATTTAGGGGCGTTTAAAAGCGTCATTGTGTGGGAATGGGTTGAGCAAGCACTTTAATGAAGAAATTGCTAGTAACAATGACAATTTTCCACGATGTTTTACAAAGAAATCCTAAGGGTTTTAAAAAGTGGCATGGTTATGGAGTGGGTTTAAGAAATTCTGCAAATCATTTAACTAGCAGGAAAACTTTTTAAGCAAGCACTTTTTGTATTCCCCTTGGGTGCTTGCTTGATAGTTGTAAAAGAAGAAATTGCTTTTTACAATTTCTTCTTTTTTAGCTCACCTGAGCACAAAGTGCTCATGGTGAGCTTTTGTGATTGGTGAATGTCTGTTGTACGTTGTACGCCGTGCGTCGTCAACAATTGAAGTGTTTACACTCTATAGGCCACAGTTTAGACCCAATCTTTATGAAACTTGGTCAGTATATTTGTTAGGTCATGAGGATGAATCCTATTGATTATGGGAGGGTTCTTTTTGAAAACACAGGAAAAGGGGCCTTAATGACAATTTCTTTGTTTACACTCTAGAGGCCACAAGTATTGCTCTATCTTCATGAAACTTTGCCAGAATAATTATAAGGTCATACAGATGAACCCTACTGATTATAAGAAGGATCTTTCCAAAATCACAGGAAAAGGGGCCTTAATGAAAATTTCTTTGTTTACACTTTAGAGGCCACAATTTTGGCATAATCTTTGTAAAACTTGGTCAGAATAGTTGGTTGATCATGAGGATGAACCCTATCAATTATGGGAGGATTCTATCAGAAAACACAGGAAAAGGGGCCTTAATGACAATTTCTTTGTTTACACTCTAGAGGCCACAATTTAGGCTCAATCTTCATGAAACTAGGCCAGAATAATTATTAGGGGATAATGATGAATCCTATTGATTATGGGATGGTTCTTTTGGAAAACACAGGAAAAGGGGCCTTAATGACAATTTCTATTTTAACGCTCTAGAGGTCATAATTTTGGCTCTATTGTCATGTAACTTGGTCAGGATACTTGTTAGGTCATAAAGATGAACCTTATAGGTTATGGGAAAGTTCGATAGGATAACACAGGAAAAGGGGTCATAATGACAATTTCTTTGATTACAATATAGAAGTCACAGTTTTGCCTCAATCTCCATGAAACTGGTTATAGTTATTTGTCTCTAGTTGCATTTTTTTAACAGTAGACAATTCAGGTGAGCAATCTAGGACTATCATGGTCCTCTTGTCTACAATGTTTTTTTAAGTTTTTTTAAGGGTTGTTAAAATAGATTACCCATTCCCACATAAAGACCATTTATGACGCCTCTCAAGAAAAACAAATGATAAAACATTGTGTAAAAGGAAGACAAGCCATTTCTTTATTTCAATGTTTTCTAACCAGAAAGTTAAAAAATCTAAACTTTCATAAACTTTAAAATGTCATCTACAACTCGTTTCAATTATGGACCTGTCTAAAATTTTGTAGTGTGGGAATTGGTTAAGAAGGTAATGAATAGGAATTGCTGACATGAGAACGATGGCAAACCATAAATAGATGCATGTCTGTTTGGCAGCTATTTGGTTTCCAATATTGTGTGTAAAATTTGTATCTGCTTGCCTTTGTAGACATAATTAATTTAATACCAGTAGTACTTATTTTTTAGCTCACCTGAGCACGAAGTGCTCTAGGGGAGCTATTGTGATCTGTCCTCATCCGTCTGTCCGTTCACAATTACAAAAAATCTTCCCCCCCTAAATTAACCATGATATTTTAACAAAACTTTACAGAAATGATCCTTAGGTCATGCTCTTTCAAAATACTTCAAAGAATCGAAATCCATGAAGAACTCTTGTTGCCATGGCAAGGGAGTGAAAAAACTTAAAAAATCTTCTCCTCCCAAGCCATAAGGCCTAGAGCTTAGATATTTGGTATAAATAATCATCTGTTGACCCTCTACCAAAATACTTCAAACATTAACCGTATTATGAATATTAGCCCTTTTCTGGGCGATCCCTGATTTTACATAGAAATAAAGAAGGAAATCTTTAAAAATCTTCTCCTCCCAAACAATAAGACCTAGAGCTTTGATATTTGGTATACATCATCATCTATTGACCCTCTACCAAAATACTTCAAAGAATTAATGTATTCTGACAATTGGCCCTTTTCTTTGTGATCCCTGATTTTACATAGAAATAAAGAAGGAAATCTTAGAAAATCTTCTCCTCCCAAACCATAAGGCCTAGAGCTTTGATATTTGGTACAAATCATCATCTTTTGATCCTCTACCAAAATACTTCAAAGAGTTATCGTATTCTGAAAATTAGCCCTTTTCTGAGCGATCCCAGATTTTACATAAAATAAAAGAAGGAAAACTTTAAAAATCTTCTTCTCCCAAACCATAAGGCCTAGAGCTTTGATATTTGGTATACATCATCATCTATTTACTCTTACCAAAATACTTCAAAGAATTGTCATACTCTGAAAATTAGCCCTTTTCTGTGCGATCCCTGATTTTACAAAGGAATAAAGAAGGAAATCTTTGAAATCTTCTTCTCCCGAACCATTAGGCCTAGAGCTTTGATATTTGGTACATATCATCAGCTATTGACCCTCTACCAAATTATTTAAAAAAAATTGGCCCTTTTCTTTGCAATCCCTAATTTTAGTTAGGAATAAATAATGATATCTTTGAAAAACTTCTTCTCCTAAACCATTAGGCCTAGAGCTTTTATACTTGGTATGTATTGATGTCTATACTTCAAAGCATTACTATATTCAGGAAATTAGTGCTATATGGCGGTATCATCAATATACCTAGGATTATTGATAAGAGAAATCCTCAAACATCTTCTCCAAAATAATTAGACAGAGGGCTTTGCTATTTTGTTTATATCATAAAGCCATGAACCATCATACTCAGGGGAGCGATTTAGGACCATCATGGTCCTCTTGTTTTCTCTGATTATTTTCTATTTGCTTTATTATATCCCCATCTATGTAGTAGAGAGGGTTATATTGGTTTTACCATGTCTGTCTGTCCTTCTGTCCATAGACTTTTTCATTTTCATGTGCTAACTCAAGAATCAATTGACCTACAACCTTGAAACTTAACCCTTGTCATGCTGCATAAATTACCTTACTGAATTGCTGTAAAATCAAAGAGCTGGAAGCACTGATAGAACTTGTTGTTCAAAAATCAATAATTTTTTTAGGAATCAATTTCATAAAAAAACCTGACAGGCAGTACAAGCAGTGGGTGTAGATCAAGATCAGACTGCACTTATGTATAAAATCACAGTAACGTAAAATTCCGGGTTTGTTCAGGAAAGGGTTAAACTATGGTTCAAAACAGTTTCTGTTCTCTTACTCATAAGCCATTTGACCTGGGCCCTTGAAACTTTATACACATGTTGTCTATGACACAGGAAGGGATCAGCATGGCAAAGGTAAACCCATTCATTACACAATTATGCTTTTTGACGCCCCTTAAGAAAACAATTGAGAAAACAGTGTGGCTAACGAATAAATTTCCTGTTACAAGCAATTTCTTCATTATCTATTATGTTTTCTATCCCAAAAGACAAAGATTTCTAAAATTACACCAACTTGAAATTGTCGTCTGCAACTTCTTTCAATTCGGACCAGTCTTAAATTTACTTGTGGGGAAATGGGTGAAGACCAGCTAGATCTCTGTAATGGTTGTACTATCTAATATGAAGTCATGAGTTTGAACCCAAGATCATTTATTATAGGTGGTATAAAACAAAGGTTAAGGTCACTATTGATCTTTGGTTGAAAGCCGTTTCCCTGCTCTAACCCATAAATCATTTGACCTAGGACCTTCAAACTTTACATACATGTTTTTCAGAAGGTGTCTTATGTTTTTTGGTCATAAAGGTCACAATAATGTTGCTCAAAAAGCAACTATGCTACGTCAGTGATAAAGCAATCAGGTGAAAGCAATAGTGGGGGATATGAGACTGGTTTGCGATGTTTCTAGTTCTCATACATTTAGCACATGCAGTCATGCTGTATAAAATTCTGTTAGTACTAGTTGTTCAATAATCAATACTTCTTTTGAAAATAAATTTTATAAACAATACTGGTAGGAAAAGTACAAGCAGAAGGTGTAGACCAAGATCAGACTGCACTTATTTGCAGGCTTATCTTTGTCTATACCTCCTGCCAAAATTGGAATATTCCAGATTCAGCATGACAAGGGTTAAATCTTTACTATTAGCCCATTCCTACACAGTAAAATTTCAGACTGTCCTAAAATTCGAAGATTAGCTGCAGATGACAATTTTTAGTCAATGAATTTAACAAAAACTTTCTTTCTGTTTGGATAGAAAACATTGTGGAAATCCAGGGCAGCTCATATTGAGATAATAGTCAACCTAAGTGGGATAGCAGCTGGAGGCTAGGAAAGGATGAATTGGTGGTACTGGTGTGAGAAATACTAGGAATCCATTGTTAAGTGCTCCAGTTGCCGCAATATGACTGAAAAATTGTTAAGAGTGGCATTAAACTCCATTAAAACAAACAAATCGTAAGGGGCATCAAAAAGTGAATTGTGTAGGAATAGGTTAGCTAGGTTTTCTTGAAAATAAAATGTGACTCATCAATGTCCATCTACTAGGAAATCCTCAAATATTGATCTTGGATATTCCTGATTGCGGTATAGTCATTCTTTCAATTACAAACTGACCTGTGAAGAATCAGATCTGTTCTTAAAATATTTGAATTATAACTCACTTGGGTGAACCCTTTTTGCATTAAAGGTCAAAAGTATTGTGGTAATAACATTTTCCTATATTATGAAAGCACACTTTTATTTTAAACAACATGTTTAGATTAAAATGCCATTCAAAATGAAAAGTATTTTGACATATGTTTGTACATGTAGCAAAGAAAGAGAGAATATTAAACTGTGGTTGTTTGTATCTACAGGTTATGTAGAATTCTATGCTTTAGATTTAAGTTTCCAAAGAAATGTCCTGTCTTTAATCTTTGTGAGTACCACAAGTGAAATTTCCCTGAATGCAGAAGTTCAACTAGAATTTCCGTATTATAGGGAGGTAATATTGATGTTTCTGTTTTAAAGGGAGGTAATATCGATATTTCTTATCTGCAACTAACTGTGAATTTTAAGTCATAGAGTTTCACTATTTGAGATTTCAGTATTGAGAACACTACTGATGACAGTGAACCTGCCTTTAGGTTGGAAAAATTATGTTGAGTTTACAAATTAAAGCTATTTTGATTCAAAGAGAGGTAAATTTTTTTTATTTCTTTTCAGCACATAGTAGAGTGCCATGCTGACACCCTGTTGCCTCACTATTTAGGAATGTATAGACTAACTGTAAATGATATAGAAACTTACCTTATAGTAATGAGAAATGTGTTCAGCCCAAGGGTACCTATTCATAAGAAATATGATCTAAAGGTAAGATTCATTGCACATTGAAATGTCTGCTGATAATTATCTTGGCTGTTTTTCGGAGAAAACCTGAGTTATTGCTGTAGCCTTCGTGTCGTCATCATTATTATTGTCGGCGTGCGAAAACTTTGTCATTTTGTGATATCTCTGGTTCTACCAAAGGCATTCACTTGAAACTTGGCACACATAGCTTTTATGGGTGGGGCCTTTTTTTCACGGATGGGGCCTTTTTTTCCCCCATGTTTTGCAAAAACAAGACATATTAATTTGTAAAAATAGTTGGCTTAGTAAATAATCTCTCTTATATTTTTGTAGGAAAAAAAGATTTATTCTTATTATTGACTTGCACAATTTGTTGATGATAAGAAGTATTTAATCCTTTACAACGAAATTTTGGAAAAGTCCAAAATGAAAAAAGTTGCAGACAGCTATTTTAACCCATTCCCACTCATTGACGCTTTTAGACACCCCAAAGGAAAACAGCTTCGGAAAATATTGTGAGAAATGAAGAAATTGCTTGTTACAAGCAATTTCTTCATTTTCCAAAATATTTTCTACCCAGAAAGATGTAAAAAAAAACCCCAAAATTTCATTAACTTTAAATTGTTTTCTGCAACTATTTTCAAATTTGCCGTCTTGTAATGGATTAAGTTGAAGGAATTTAAAAATCTTTGTCTTTCGGGGTTAGTTGCGGATGATCTAAGGAAGTGCCCTATTGTTTCTTTGAAATGAAGGTCAAAGGTCAAGGTCACAATTGAGCTTTGATTGAAAACCTTTTCCATGCCAAACTCATAAGCCATTTGACTTTGGACTTGAAACTTTATACATATGTTCATCGTAACACCGAGAGGTGCCTTATTGATCTTGGGGTCAAAGGACAACTGTCCTTTTTTGGTGACAAAATGTTTGTGGAGGGTATTGTGGTGATACTCTGCATTAATTTTTGTTTGTTCATACTACCCCTACACAGTCTCATATTTTGTTTCACTGCAGAAATTGAGCTTTGAAAATATCATAGGAAAGGAGAAAATACTGTTTCCCAGTTTTATCTCTTATCTCTCAATATCTCCAACATTTTCTGAAGTAAAAGTTAATATTTTTCCCTATTTGTCTGTTTGTAATTCTTAAAATTTCCAGTAAGGCTTTCACAATTTAACTCTAGAAATATTGGCTTGCCTCTTTCAGTATAAAATTAAATTTGATTGACCTTTTTAACCCATTCCTACAAAATGACGCGTTCTGATGCCCACAGGAAAAAACTAGGGAAAAACTTTCCTCATTATCGGGAATATTTACTACCAAGAAAGATAAAGAATTTTAAAATTACATCAACTTGAAAATGTCAAGTGGAAATAGGTTAATATTGCGCATCTACTTTATGTCTATTTATCATTTAAGAGATGAAGTGAATATTTTTTGTTTTCATGGAGGTATGAACGGAAAAAACTAGTCAAACTGTATGAATACATGAAGCGGATTCATACATAAGTGCAGGGTTCTCCCCAGGCCTTTATGGCGTATCGGCCCCGATACGCCTTCATAAATTAAGGGAGTTTGCCGATACGCCTTCAGATCGCCGATACGCGTAAATTTGGTCACCGATACAGCTTAATTTCTAGCTGAAGAAAGGGTCAAGCAAGCCACTAAAATTGGTTGCAGAAGCGTGGACACGACAGGCTCATTATCTATAATGTTGTTTACCGTATATTACGTATCACCTTTATTGATAAGACCCTTTCACTCTTTATAATTGGTGATTATTGATTTTTTCTTGCGTTTACCACTGGTACCGCGATATCAGTCACCAAGGATGATGGGTACCAATATGTAAACAATGAATTCAAAATGGCGACCCAGTTTCGGAAAATTGTCACTTCGGCTGAGATATGCCGAGGTAAAAAATGTGGTTATTTGATGTGACAACTATCAAACTAAAGCCACAGTGGTTTGAAATATAATTTTTGGAAGGAAAGATTAATTTGGTCAGTTTATTTTATACACTGATCGCTGAAACATGCCATTTTCGCGATCTTTTTCTTTACGAGAATTTGCCGAAATAATAAAGACAGATTGGTATATAAACCATCCTAGTTATACTTAGCGCTTGTTTTCAACCCACTTTAATAATTACATACATGTGTCTTTCTGATTAAGTCCGTTTATTTTTTATCCAACATGGAGGGTATTATCTCACACATTCGTACCCTGGTTTGTTCAACTCCTTTGTAAAAAAAAAAAAAAAAAAAAAAAAGTTTTTAAATTTTGATTAAAAGTATTATTATAATTTTAGTAATCATGTAATAATATCTTGCCCTCTCATGATTTTTGCTTCAAAAGAAAAAATAACCCATAAAAAATCAAAGTGCTGAAAGCACTTCAAGAAAAGAATGCCTTAGACCAAATAGGTTTTCTTTGTATCAAAAGCAATGGTTTAATTATTATTAGAATCAGGAAAAGATAATTCACTCTATAAGATTCTGAAAACAAAAAACTTTTGAAAATCAAAGTGCTGAAATCACTTGAAGAAGAGAAGAGTAAGGACACTTTGTTTATGAATTTGATCAAGTTTCATTTTATAATTTGAGAATTAAGCTAAGATTGGACACTGCTGATATATACTACATTTTTAATTAACTTATTGAAATCAAAGAGCTGAAAGTACTGTTAGAAGAATAGTTATAGTGTCAGACAGTCAAAGGGTTCTGAATGGGCAAATAATGAACCTTTCAAATTTGACACAGAGAATCTGACTGAGCTCTTTGAGATGCAAAATTTGAAGATGAAACCAGGTATTTCACTCAGGAATCTTACATTTTTGAAAATACTGAAAATAATATCTATATTTTTCTGAAGAAGGGCATTTTTTCAATCCAACACTCCATGCTTTTTTTAGAGTTCTCAAGGATAGGATTTTTAGACAGACTTGTTAAAATGGCCAATCATGAAAAGATATTCCTATCTAACAGACAAGCAGCTGACACCTTTTTTTACTCATTCCTTTGAGACTTTGTGATTTATTCTTTCATTTGACCAATTGATACCTTGATTTTATTTGACTCGCTGTATTTTTATGGCTTTTGGATATATTCTTTCATTTTCTTTCCTTTTCACATCCCTTTTTAATGGGACAATTTAGTGCCCTTTCTAACAAATAGGATAGAGAGGCAAAATAAGCTGAGTAATGTCACAATTGATTGGTATCAAAATCAGCCTCAGAGTAGAGAAATAAAGCTATAATAATTAAAAGGTTGAAGCATATTATTCAAGAATAAAACTCAATTAAAATCAAGATATTAATAAACAAGCTAAAAAGCACTTTTAATGGCCTTTATTATGTATAGTCATACCATATGATAACTGACAACATACAGTGCATATGCCACTACGCCTTCAAAAAATTCTGGGGAGAACCCTGAAGTGTGATTAGGTTTTTCGGTTCACACCTCCATGAAAACAAACAATATTCTCTTCATTTTTAGCTCCACTGGCTGACACCCAAAGTGCTTTTGTCGAAGCATTGCGTCCGTCGTGCGTCCATCCATTCATCCGTCTGTCTGGTCATAGGTCCATAAACTTTAACCTTAAATCTTCTCCTCAGAAAGTACTGAACAGATTCCATTCAAGTTTCACAGAAATGATCCTTTGATGACCCTCTATCAGATTCCTTCAAAGAATTTTGATCAGCTGAATAACATGGCTTTAATGGGCAGGGCTAATTTCCATTTATGGTAAAAGTTTTGAAAATCTGCTCCTCAGAAACCATTCGATGGATTTCAATCAAATTTCACAGAAATAATCTTTGTGTGACCCTTTATCAGATTCCTTCAAAGAATTCTGATCGGATGAAAAATATGGCTTTAACCCTATCCCATTTTTCATAATTTTAGACCAGTCCAATTTGAAAGGAGTTGCAGACAACAATAAAAAGTGGGTGCAATTTGAAATGTAACGAACTGTAGGTTAGAAAATATTGTGGGAAAAGAAGAAATTGCTTGTGACAAGCAATTTCTTCTTTTCCCACAATCTTTTTTCAAGTATAAATTCACGGGGACGTGAAAACAAGGGATTGTACAGGAAAGGGTTTAATGGGCAGGGCTAATTTCCATATATGGTAAAAGCTTTGAAAATCTTCTCAGGAACCGGTGGATGGATTTCAACCAAATTTCTCAGAAACGAACTTTGGGTGAACCTTTTGATCGGATGAAAATTATGACTTTAATGGACAAGGCTATTTCCATATATGGTAAAAGCTTTGAAAAACTTCTTCTCAGAAATAAGTGAATGGATTTCAACCAAATTTGACCGGAATGATCCTTGGGTGACCTTTTATCAGATTATGAAAAAGAATTTTGATTGGATGAAAAATATGGCTTTAATGGGCAGGGCTAATTTCCATAAATGGTAAATACTGAAAACTTTGTTAATTTCTCATAAACATGTTGATGAATTTCAACCAAATTTCATGGGAATGATAACCAGATGACTGTTTGTTAGATTCCTTCATATAATTTTGATTGGTTGAAAAACACGGCCATTATGGTGTTGGGTTAAGTCCATATATGGTATACAGCGAAAATCTTACATAATGAATTTTATATAACTTGACTTTATAAAAACAATGAAAAGTTTGAAATGGTTCTCAAGAGGTATTTCAAAGATTTCAATGATATACTCAAGCGCCTCTAGTTTTATAATTTAATAGCAATGAGTGAAAAAGGCAACAACTTTACAAATTTTGATACCTTTTTGTAAGGGAATATTTTGTGGGGAAGCATACAAAATGACTGTGTGCTCAAAATTTTGTTCATGGAGTTATGAATAATTTTTTTGACCAATCAGAACTCCGGTTTTTCCTAGATGAAACTAAAGATTAAATTATTCAGGTATAGATCAGTTGGTCTTTTCATATTTTCTAATTCAAAAAATGATTTTTTCATAAATATTTTGAACAAATATTAATAAGGCACAAATATTAAGTTTTTAACCCTTTCCTGTTCAATCACTGGTTTTCATGCCCATGTGATATTATAATTGAAAAAAGCATTGTAGAAAAAGAAGAAATTATTTGTCACAAGCAATTTCTTCTTTTCCGCAATATTTTCTACCCTACTTGATGATTATTTTTTAAATGAAATTAACTTTAAATTTTCGTCAGCAAAACCTTACACAGGTCTTAAATTTTGCAAACCAGGAAAGGGTTAAAGCCTGCTATCTTTAGGATTGAAAGATTGCTGGCCTTGCCCAGTGAGCTCCAGCAGGAAGTTACACTTTGATATTAACCTTTGTCATGCTGAACCCAGAATATTCCTGTTTTGACAGGAGGTATAGACAAAGATCAGCCTGCACATAAATGCAGTCTGATCTTTGTCTACACCTCCTGTTTGTCCCCTTTAAACTAGCGTTGTTTTAAATAATCTAATTTCAAAAGAAATATTGACCCTCATTAAGACCTTCCAGAGCTTTCAGTCCTTTGATTTTGAAGCAATTTTATGTAGGAATTTAATTCAGCATGACAAGGGATAACCTTTGTCTTGCTGAATTATAAATAAGCTACAGGTTTTCATTAAATAAAAGGACTAAAAGCACTGAAATCACCAATTGCAGATTAATATTTCTTTTGAGAATCTTACAAACAATTCCGGTTTAAAAGGGACAAGCAGTTGGTGTAGACTAAGATCAGACTGCACATATGTGCAGACTGATCTTTGACTAGTTCTCCAGCCAAAGCAGGAAAACTCCAGGTTCAGCATGATAAGGGTAAAAAACAGAGATATTTTGCAAACTTTACAGTAACATGTAACAAAAAAGTTGGTTGGTGACCTAAATGTCAACTACAGCATAAATGAATAAGCTGATGTTTATGTCCTTAACCCATTCCCACACAATGACGCTTTGAAACGCCCCTCAAGAAAAACAAATTGGAAAACATTGTGTTAAATGAAGAAATTGCCTGTAAATCTAAAATTCCATGAACTCTAAATTGTCATTTGCAACTCCTTTCAATTTGGACCAGTCCAAAAGTTTGTCATCTGGTAATGGGTTAAATTAACAAAATCTTTTACATAAATGTTGGCAAATGTCACAGTTCAATTTTGGTCTAAATGAATAAATTGATTGGTCGCTTGATTGCAATTCATCAATACCACATCTAAAAAAATGAACTTATGTTATTTTTCAGGGGTCCACTGTTGATCGATGTGCTAGTGATAAAGAAAAGGTATTGTTTGTCTCCAGCTATATGTACATAAAATAATTTCATTCTTTGGCCTTTAGAAGTAACATTAATGTTAGGTTTTGATCCATTGCTACACAACTCCAACTTGTAACACCTCTTAGAAATAAGGATTAGAGGAACATTTTGACGAAAGGAGAAATTACTTGAAGGTTTTTCAGACTTGAATTTTGTCCCAGATATATCTTTGGAAGTATAATAGCTATGATCATGAAACTTCATGATCACATTCAAAAGAACCATACCTTATAAATTATTGTCCTTTCTTGATTTTCAAACTTTTATTAGCTCACCTGAGCACAAAGTGCTCTGGGTGAGCTATTGTGATCGGTCATTGTCCGTTGTCCATCCGTCCGTTCAGAAAGACAAAAAAATCTTCTCCTCCTAATCTAACCATGGAATTTCAACAAAACTTCACAGAAATGATCCTCAGATCATGCTCTTTCAAAACTTCAAAGAATTGAAATCCATGAAGAACTCTGGTTGCCATGGCAGTGGAGGGAAAAAACTTTAAAAAATCTTCTTGTCCCAAGCCATAAGGCCTAGAGCTTTGATATTTGGTACAAATCATCATCTATTGACCCTCTACCAAGATACTTCAAAAAATTACAGTATTCTGAAAATAAGCCCTTTTCTGTGTGATTCCTGATTTTACAAAGAAATAAAGAAGGAAAACTTTAAAATCTTCTTCTCCCAAACCATAAAGGCTTAGAGCTTTGATATTTTGCATAAATTATCATCTATTGACCCTCTACCAGATACTTCATAGAATTACTGTATTCTAAAAATTAGCCCTTTTCTGTGTGATCCCTTATTTTACCTAGAAATAAAGAAAGAAAACTTTAAAAATCTTCTTCTCCCTAAACCATAAAGGCCTAGAGCTTTGATATTTGGGACAAATCATCATCTATTGACCATCTACCAAAATACTTCAAAGAATTACCGTATTCTGAAAATTAGCCCTGATTTTACATAGAAATTAAGAAGGAAATCTTTAAAAATCTTCTTCTCCCAAACCATAAAGTCAAGAACTTTAATATTTAGTGTACAATAATACCTATTGACCCTGTACTAAAATACTTCATAGAATTACCGTATTCTGAAAATAAGCCCTTTTCTGTGCAATCCTCGAAAGGAGTAATGAAGGATATCATAGAAAATGTTCTCCTTCCAAACCATTAGGCCTAGAGCTTTGATATTTGGTATGTATTAATGCCTATTGACCCTCTACTTAAGTACTTCAAAGAATTACCGCACTCTTGAAATTGGCTCAATATGGTTGGATCTTCACTATACATAGGATTAAAGGAAAAAATCTTTAAAAAAAATTCTCCAAAATGATTAGGTGAAGGGCTTTTATATTTTGTATATTATATTTGATACATATCATCACCTATTGACCCTCTACCAAAATACTTCAAAGATATATCTTACTCTGAAAATTAGCCCTTTTCTGTGCAATCCCTGATTTAAATAGGAATAAAGAAGGGAATCTTTGAAAATCTTCTTCTCCCAAACAATAAGGCCTAGAGCTTTGATATTTGGATTATATCATCACTTATTGACCCTCTACCAAAATATTTCAAAGAATTACTGTATTCTGAAAATTAGACCTTTTCTAAGCAATCCTTGATTTTACAAAGGAAGTCTTTGACAATCTTCTACTTCTAAAACCATAAGGTCTGGAGCTTTGATATTAGGTATGTATCATCACCTATTGACCCTGTTCAAAAATACTTGAAAGAATTACCGTATTCTGAAAATTAGCCCTTGTCTGTGCGATCCCTGATTTTACAAAGGATTTAAGAAGGAAATCTTTGAAAATCTTCTTCTCCCAAACCATAAGGCCTAGATCATTGATATTTGGTACATATCATCATCTTATGAACATCTACCAAAGAAGGAAATCTTTGAAAATCTTCTTCTCCCAAACCATAAGGCCTAGATCATTGATATTTGGTACATATCATCATCTTATGAACATCTACCAATATACTTGAAAAAATTACCGTATTCTGAAAATTAGCCCTTTTTCTGTGCCATCCTTGATTTTACAAAGGCAATAAGAAGAAAATCTTTTAAAGTCTTCTTATCCCAAACAATAAGGCCTAGAGCTTTGATATTAGGTATGTATCATCACCTATTGACCCTCTACCAAAATACTTCAAAGAATTACCGTATCCGTCAAATTAACCCTTTTCTATGGGATCCCTAATTTTAGATAGGATTGAAGAATGATATTGTTGAAAACCTTCTTCTCCTTAATCAATAAGCCTAGAGCTTTGATATTTTGTATGTAATGATGTCTATACTTCAAAGCATTACCATATTAAGGATTTTAGTGCTATATGATGGGATCATCAATATACCTAGGATTAAAAGAGAAAATCCTTAAACATCTTCTCCAAAATAATTAGAAAGAGGGCTTTGCTATTTAGTTTATATCATAAATCCATGAACCATCATACTCAGAAGAGCGACTTAGGACCATCATGGTCCTCTTGTTCTTATCAAGTGTGTTCCAAATGAGGCAAATATATCTCTCTAGAATCCTTGATAAATTGATACTTTTGTTAACTCCCAGCATTTGCCTGAGAAATGAAATGCAATTGTAAACAGGGTATTGCTATAGCCTGGATTCCATCTCTATTATTACTGAACACATTATGTTAACTGTCATAAGGCATTATATGACCAACAAGGGGAATAATTCTAGATGCTTTTTAGCTCCACTGGCTGAAAGCAATTATCTTGGTCTTGTATCAATTGTGTGTCTGTTTGTTTGTCCGTCCTTAAACTTTTACTTAAATCTTCTCCTCAGAAAGTAACAAAACAATTCAACCAAATTTCACGTAAATGATCCTTTGGTGACCCTTTATCAGATTTGTTTATAGAATATTGATCAGACTATAAATATGGCTTTAATTGGCGGTGCTAATTTCCATATATGGTGAAAGTTTTGTAAAGCCACCAAACCAAATTTTTCAGGAATGTTCCTTGGGTGACCCTTTATCAGATTCCTTAAAAAATTTTGATAGGATGAAAAACATGGCTTTAATGGGCGTGGCTAATTTCCATATATGGTGAAAGTTTTGTAAAGCCACCAAACCAAATTTTTCAGGAATGTTCCTTGGGTGACCCTTTATCAGATTCCTTCAAAGAATTTTGATCAGATGATAAACATGGCTTTAATGGGCGTGGCTAATTTCCATGTATGGTGAAAGTTTTGAAAATTTTCAACCAAACCAAATTTTTAAGGAATGTTAAAAGAATTTTGATGGGATAGAAAACAGCTTTTATGGGTGGGGAATTATTTCTGTATATGGTGAAGGCTTTGAAAATCTTCTAAGAAACCATTTGATGGATTTCAACAAAATTTCACCAGAATGATCATTTGGTGACCCCTTATTAGATTGCTAAAAAGGAGTTGATTGGCTGTTAACATTGCTTTAATGGATTGGGCTTATTTCCATATATGGTAAACAGTGAAAAGCTACAATATGCAGGATAGTTTTCAGTAAATTCAGGCCGGTGGAGCGAATCAGGCGCTCAATCGCCTCTAGTACACAATGTTTTCCCAATTATTTTTCTTGAGGAGCGTCAAAAAGCGTCACTGTGTGGGAATGGGTTAAAGGGAATCAAAAATGGGCACTGCATAGGAATGGGTTAAATTTCTCAATATTGAATAAATTAGTGTACATGTATGTTTATGATTTGTATCCTTTGATACTGATATTTACCAACTTTCTTTAGCCAACTTGTCCACGCTCATAGCCCAGTCAGTAGCATGTCAGACTCCTGATCTTCAATCATAGGTCATGGGTTTGATCCCCGGCGGCAGCTCATATCCTTTCCGACATTTGTCTCTCACCAATGGGTGGATAATCGTAAACCTAAATGGCATAGCAGCTGGATACTAGGAAAGGATGTAGTGGTAGTACTTGTGTGAGAAAAAACCAGGAATCCATTGTTAGGTGCTCCAGCCGCTGCGATTAGACTAAAATACTGTTGAAAGTGGCGTTAAACCCCATTCAATCAATCAATCAGTCTTCAGCCAACTTTAATTTTTCTATATGACTCATTTCTCAATGTTTTTATAGGCCAAAGATTTACCAACTTACAAAGATAATGACTTTCTTACTGATGGAGCCAAAATTAATGTTGGAGTGGAAGCAAAAGTGAAATTGATAGAAAAATTGAATAAAGATGTTGAGGTATGTAAACTAGGTCAATTTTCTTGACTCACTTACCCAACAACAAAATTAAAGACTAGCCCAAATAGACCTGTTACCGGGTTATGAATAATTTGATGGATCTAAATTGAAACAAGATGCAAACAAACATGCATGGGAATTAAAAAAAACAAGTGACATGTCAGATGGAAATATTGGAAAATGGGAGAAATTGTTTGTTACAAACAATTCCTTTTTCAATGAGTTAAAATTATGTATGTTTTGTAAATTGGTTAGAAGTTAATGTCAGGATTTCAAAAATAGAGAGGCGAAAATTAAAAATAAGAACCAAAATGGTTTGAAAACCTAGTCAATATCTCATTACAAAAAACAGACTTTCAAATTGCATAGTCTAAATTAATAGGCAGACCACATTAACAAGTGCATGTTTAACCCTTTCCCGTTTTTGGAAATTTTAGACTTGTCCAAATTGAAAGAGGTTGCACAACAATGACAACTGGATGCTATTGGAAATGAACCCATCCTATGTTGTAGAAAATATTGTGGAAAAAGGAGAAATTGCTTGTTTCAAGCAATTTCTTCTTTTTCCACAATGTTTTCTCAAGTATAAAATCACAGGAACATAAAATCCCGTATTTGAACAGGAAAGGGTTAATTCAGAAAAAAATGGAAATATTGAATAAACAGCAATAGTCATGTCACAATCAGCTGATCACTTTTTAGGTATATAGACTTGCAATTATCAACTCATGAGGTCGAAAATAAGGAAAAAGAGATCTTATGGAATTTAACCCATTCCCAGACGACAAAATTTTAGGCCTGTCCAATTTGAAAGAAGTTGCAGACGACAATGTAAAGTTTATTAAATTTTAGATTATTTCAACTTTCTTGGTTGACAACATTGAGTAAAATGAAGAAATTGCTTGTTACAAGCAATTTCTTCATTTTACACAATGTTTTCACTTTTGTTTTTCTTGAGGGGCGTCCAAAAGCATCATTGTTTGGGAATGGGATAACTCAAAACATACTTGATTTAGGTCATCAAGTCAAATATAATTGGATTCTGGATTGTGTAGTTTCGAATTTCGAAATGGTTCTATGCAACTAAAGGCAAATACATGGTGTTATACGAGTCCAGCTAGGTATAGTCCAAAATTTCTTGGACTATCAAAACAAACAAGTGAATTTGGACCAAAAAACATAATTTGGGTACCAAATAAATGTTAGCCGCCGTCATAGCGCAGTCGGTAGCGCGCCAGACTCCTAATCTTCAATCATGGATGTCATGGGTTCGATCCCCGGCGGCGGCAAATATTCTTTCCGACAATTGTCTCTCACCAATGGGTTGACAATCGTAAACCTAAGTGGGATAGCAGCTGGTGGCTAGGAAAGGATGTAGTGATAGTACTGGTGTGAGAAATACCAGGAATTCATTGTTAGGTGCTCCAGCAGCCGTGATATGACTGAAATACTGTTAAAAGCGGCGTTATACCCAATTCAATCAATCAATCACCAAATAAATGATAATATATCTACAAAATTGGTTTGATCCATTATCAAACTTTAGAATTTTAGACTGGTTCAAATTAAAAGAAGTTGCAGTCTACAATTTATAGTTGATGGCATTAAATTCTATTTTTTTAGGTAGAAAACATTGTGGATATTGAAGAAATGCTTGTAACAAACAATTTATTGATTTTCCAAAATGTTTTCATAGATTTTTCTTTAGGGGCATAAAAAGTATGATTATGTGGGAATTGGTTAACGCAGCAATGCCTTTTGACGCCTCTTGAGAAATAAAACACTGGGAAAACATTGTGTGAAATTGCTGGTAAAAATAGCTTGGTATGAGCAATCAATCAATCATTCAATCTAGACTGGTCCTAATTAAAAGGAAAAAACATTGTGGAAATTGAAGAAAATGCTTGCAACATTGTTGATTTTTCCACAATGTTTTTGCCCAAATAGTTAGAAAATATGAAATTTCATAAACTTAAAATTGTCATCTGCAACTTTTTTGAATTTGGACAAGTCTCAAATTTTGCTGTTTGGTAAACGGTTAACCTTTGACGAGAAAATAGTTCAGTCTAGTCCATTTTGAAAGAAATTTGAGTCAACTTTCCAAAATCTAGGTTTCTTATTGGATGGAAACAATTTTCAACATCTTTTTTTCCTGCATTTCTTTGGGCAACTCACTATTTTAAGCATGTCAAAATCTGAGATTGTGTGGTGATGGAAAAGGATATTTTTAACTTTGAAAACCGTTTTCAGTTTTTGTCAAATGCACACATGATGGACTACAGTTTAATAGTTGGTATTCACGACTGCGAAAAGCAGGATTCTATGGGTGAACAAAACATAAGTGAGGATGATTTTATTGACGAGGAAAGTGAGGAAGAGAATGGGCTTGACGGTGAGGACATGCAGGACATGACTGGCTTTGCCCCGACTCCTCCTGACAGCCCACAGCCGTACTCGCCACCTGCATTTGAAGGCCACATTGATCCAGATTATGAACGATTTGCTCTTAAAAGTGCTGAAGGTTTGTACCTTAAACTCTGATCTTGACAATATTAGGGGGATACAAGAAAAGATGTGACCTGTTATAAAGGACTGTCATTTAACCCGTTGCCACACAACAACTCTTAATGATGCCCTGAAGAAATAGGCCCTTGGAAACCATGTTTGAACAGGAGAAATTCAAGCTGTAGTGACATCATTATATTACCCCATTGTTATTGTCAAGACATAGTTATGGCCCCCAATGTTCTTGGAGTATTCTGGAATAGCCCTGTCTGTCCCCCTCGCAAAATAATTACCTCCCCTTTAACTGGGACACTTTTTAATAAACAAGGATCATTCAAGTAATTTTTTTACTTCAAAGATAAACCTTTTTCTATTTACATTGGTCACATGTTGAAGTTTTATAAAAAACATTTTTTCAAGTCTAAACATCCTTTGGCAGTAGAACTATCTCCCCTTGAACTTGGGCACTTTTTCGTAGACAAGGCTCTGGTGGGAGTATCAAGTCACCTTCTATGACAAGTTCTAGTTTTCACAATGTCAGGTGTATCTTGAATCCTTCTAGTGTACATGTGTCGATCACTCTATTCAACTTAATTCTGAGAATGACATTTTGCACCTTTTTATGGCAATTTGGTTATTCCTACCATACAAGATTCTTTTCTGTTGGTATGCATTGAATTAATATCTGCGTTAACCCACTCAATGACACATTTTGACACCCCTCAAGAAAAGTAATTGTGAAAACATTTGGCAAAATGAAGATATTGTTTGCAACATGATATTTCTTCATTCTCCATACTTTTTTTTTCCTAGAAAAATCCAAAATTCTATAAACTTTTGTCATCTGCAAGTCCTTTCAATTTAGACCAGTCTGAAATTTTATATTTAAACCCATTATCTCACAATGATGCTTTCTGATGCTTTGAAGAAATATGATCATGGAAAACTTATTGGGAAAAGGAAAGAATTGCTTGTAACAAGAAATTTCTCCTTTTCTCACAATGTTTTCTACCCTATTTGGCACTCATTGTAAAAGTTCAACAATGAAATGCCATCTGCACTTCTTTCGATTTGGACCAATGAAATTTTTTGTGGTAATTTGTTAATCCATTCCAACATTGTGAGCTTTTTGACACCCCCAAGTAAACAATCTAAAAACATTAAAAGCACTTTCTTCTGATTCCACAATGTTTTCTACCCAGAAAGCTGAAAAAATCTAAAATTTCATATAGATACCCCCCCCCAAAAAAAACAACTATGTTTTGGGGGTATATAGGAGTCAGCTTGTCAATCTGTCAGTCTGTCCGTCCGTCTGTCTGTACCTTTTTCGTGTCCGCTCAATTTCTGGGCAACCATTGGATGTATTTGATTCAAACTTCACTGATATAATCAGTATCAAGCAGAGATGTGCATATTTTATTTTGGTTTGGTCCATTTATTTTGGTTTCGGTCCATTTATTTTTGAAGGAGTTATGGCCCTTTGGTGAAAAATCGTGTCAGCTCAGTATCTCCGCAACCATTGGATGGATTTTTTTTTAAATTTCACAGAAACGCTCCGTATAAGTCAGACATGTGCATATCCAATTTTGGTTATGGTCCATTTATTTTTTGACTGATTTTTGGCCCTTTAATTAAAAAAGTCCATTGTATGTTATGGCCCTTTGGCGGATAGCATTTGTATATGGACAAGCGCTGTTTGAGGGTATTAGTCCACTTTGCGACAATGTCTAGTTTAAATTGTTGTCTGCAACTTCTCTCAAATTGGATTGGTTTGAAAATTTCTTGTGTGCTAATGGGTTAAGAAACTGAGTCAGTAGTTATCTACAGAATGAATAGCGAAGGCTCAGATCAGGCAGTGTGGATGCACAAGCTGATCTGAGTCTCTGTTTGGTGCTTATGTGAAATAGTCAATCCATTCCCACACGGTGACACTTTTGGACATTCCTCAAGATTAATAATTTGGAAAACATTGTGTATAATGAAGAGATTGCTTGTCACAAGCAATTTCTTCATTTACCACAATGTTTTCTACCTAGAAAGTTGACAAAATCTAAAATTTCATGCACTTTGAATTTTTATCTGTAATGTATTTCAACTTTGACCAGTCTAAGATTTTGCTGTCTGGTAAATGGCGAAGATTATCACTCACAAGCTTTCTTTTATTTTCAGATGGACCAAAGAAGGAAATCTATTTTTTAGCCTTGATTGATATCCTAACTAAATACGGCATGAAAAAACGGTCAGCACAAGCTGCAAAAACTCTAAAACACGGAGCCGGTGCAGAGATCTCCACGGTACACCCAGATCAATACGCTAAACGGTTCTTGGACTTTATTGATAAGTGTATAGAGTGATCATTAGGTAGTAGGCTGTAGAAAAAAATAACCTGTTACAGAAAAAGGAAATATTGATAATTGTAAAAACAATTATTTGAAAATGTGATAAGATCAAACACAGGTTCATTAAAGTTGGTATTTAACAGAATGGTAGATTGACCTATAAAGAAAATATACAGAATATGAAAACATTTCTATCCTGTTCAATATGAGTAAACTGTGTGGTCAGACCATAATAGGCTCATTACCAAAAAATACTACTTATTGATGCCCTGAAGAAAAACAGAAAACTTTGTAGGAAATTGAGAAATTGCTTGCTTTAAACAATTTTTCTACCCTATTTGGCATTTATATTACACTTTAAGAGCAATTTGAATTGTAGTCTGAAATTTCTTTCAGTTTGGACCTGTCTAAATTTTGTTGTCTGGCAATGGGTTAATACTTTTGACACCTAAATGATGCTACCATGGCCATAGTTTTGTTTGTAGCGCATCAGACTCTAAATCTTGAGATCCAGTGTTCGATCCCTAGTGGCAGCAAATATCCTTTTACACATTTGTCTTCCACAAAAGGATGAATTGGAAACGTATGTTGGATGAGCATCTGGAGGCTTTGAAAGGATGTAGTAGTAATGCTGGTTTTAGAAATACCAGGATTCTAATGCTAGGTGCCCCAGCCCCAACCCCATACAAAAATGATGGTCCTTTTTCGTGTTACAGGTTACAAGTTATAATGACATTTTATTGCAAGAGAAGGGAGTGCAAGTGATGAACAAAATGTGCTTTTTTAACTATTGTCCGTCTGTCTTTTTGTTGGAAACTTAATCTGGTTACGCATTTTCATTACCAGACAAAGTTTAGACTGATCCAAATTCAAAGAACAACAATTTATGGTTGATTGAATTTTAGAAATATGTGTGTTTTGAGGTAGAAAACTAAGTGGATGAAGAGGAAAGGCTTGTAATAAGGAATTTCTTCATTCTCCACAATATTTTCCAAAGCTTGAAGGGGTGATAAAATTAGGTGGGAGTGGGTTTTCTTCAAATGTCTCATTTACTTCAAAAAGGGTTATTAGTTTTTCTCAATAACATATTGTGTAATTTTAAGCTTAGTCCATGAAAAAACTTAACCCTTGTCATGCTGAATTATGTTATTTTTTTTAAAATGAAGGGACTGAAAGCACTTGAAGGCTTGATTGTTGGTCTACACTTCTTTTGAAAATAAAATCTATGAACAACTCTCATTGAAAAGAAACGGGTGATAGTGTAGACCAAGATCAGACTACTTAGGTGTGCAGGCTGATCTTTGTCTAAGCCTCCTGCCAAAACAGGAATATTCCATGTTCAGTCTGACTAGGGTTAATTTAGTTCAAGATAAGATGAAATTGGAAATCACACAGTGACATAAAACCATTTTTTTTTTTTTTTAAAAAAAGTATAGCCTATTATCAGATGCCAAAATTCTAAGATGTCTTTAAAAAGAGCATAGTACAGAATGTTGTTTTGAAACAAATGAAAATTGAAAAAGGATATTTCGATGAAAATATTTCAGGTAAAATAGGGATTGCATATAATCACAGTTTTTTTCTCATAATATTTTTCCTGAAATTCCATCTTAAGGTTATACAACACAAATGATTTTAAAGGACAAAAAGCCTTTTAGATTTTAGTTTATTTACTCTTAATTAACTGACTTCAATTTTTCATCAGTTACGTGCAGACTTCAGTGTATCGATAATATGTAGGTATTAGAATTAATCAAAAGTTCATGAATCATTGAAAAGTGATGGTAGTCCCATTTAGTATATGAAATGGTGCAATTGTCTTCTATATATTTGTTCACATTTAGTTGGCACCTTCATGATTTCACCTTTCAATTTGTCATACTTCTTTGGTCTTTTTGTTGTATCCAGGGATCAAGTGTTAACAAACTCACTTTTTCACATTGCATATCTCCTGAAGTCTACAAAAATGTTGTATTATTTTTGTTTCCAAAAATTATATCAAAATGTCACAGGTTACATGTTTGAATCTTTGTATGATTTATACTTTTGTTCAATGTTTAGGAATGAAGCAATTAATGGTTTAACTATTTTCATGAAAGAAGTGGTTTAATCTAAAGATTTCAGGTCCTATAAAGAATATTCCAGAAAAGATACAAATGTAGCAAGGCATGAATTAAGCACAGAATTATACTGAATATCATGTGACAAATTATTTGAGCCTGAGCTTGACCTGTCCAGCAATTTATCATAAGCAAATGAAATTTCAAATAATTACTCATAAACTTGTAGGTGACATTTCCAACAATTAAGACATGAACTTGTGTTTGATATTTCTTACAATTACACATGAACATGTGTGTGAGATTTCTTAAAATTACACATGAACCTGTGGGTGAGATTTCTTACAATAACACATGAACCTGTGTGTGAGATTTCTTACAATTACACATGAACTTGTGTGTGAGATTTCTTACAATTCACATTAACCTGTGTGTGGGATTTCTTACAATTACACATGAACCTGTGTGGTGAGATTTCTTACAATTACACATGAACTTGTGTGTGTGAGATTTCAAATAACTACACACTAAACTTTGTGTGACATTTCCAACAATTACACATAAAACTTTGTGTGACATTTCAAACAATTACACATAAATGTGCGAGTTACATTTTCAACAATTACACATAAAACTTTGTGTTACATTTCCAACAATTCCACATATTTGTGTGTGACATTTCCAGCAATAACACATAAATATGTGTGTTTGGCATTTTCAACTATTACACATGAAAGTGTGTGTGACATTTTCAACAATTATACAAAATGTGTGTATGACATTTTCAACAAGTACACATGAATATGCGTGACATTTTCAACAATTACACATAAACTGTGTTTAACATTTTCAACAATTACACAAACTGTGTGTAATATTTCCAACAATTACACATAAAATTTTGTGTGACAATTCCAACAAATATAAATGTGCATAAAGCTTTCTATTGATCAGCCTGGATTTCCCAGCAGTAGAGTATCTACTTGCCATCTTTAGATACTATGATTCAGATGATATCCACAGTGCCCATGATGAATAGTCTCCACTTCGTGCACAAGTGAACTTGTTTGAAATGTTACTTTGTGCACATTTGAACTTGTTTGGAATGTTACTTTGTGCACATTTGAACTTGTTTGAAATGTTACTTTGTGCACAAGTGAGCTTGTTTAAAATGTTACTTTGTGCGCAAGTGAACTTGTTTGAAATGTTACTTTGTGCACAAGTGAACTTGTTTGAAATGTTACTTTGTGCACAAGAAAACTTGTTTGAAATGTAACTTTGTGCGCAAGTGAACTTGTTTGAAATGTAGCTTTGTGCACAAGAAAACTTGTTTGAAATGTTACTTTGTGCACAAGTGAACTTGTTTGAAATGTTACTTTGTGCACAAGTGTATGGCCCAGATTAATCTTTGCATCTATGCAGTCTGATCAAAGTTAGCACAAAATACATTCTCAATTTCCTTAGGTAACTAGCAAATATTCTAAATGCACTTTGTACATGTTCTGGCTGTGAAATGTGTACCTTTACAAACATGAACTTGTTATGCATGGGCACCGTTTCTTCCTTCTTAACCCATTCCATACAATCCCACTTTTTTACGCCCCTCTTGGATAGAATCGGGGGGGAAAACATGGTTGATAATGAAGAAATTGCTTGAAACCAGCAGTTTCTTCAGTTTCAACCTTGTTTCCTACCTAAAAAGACCAAGATACTCAGAATACTGTCTTATAGAAATTGTTGTGTTCAACTCTTTTTTTAATATGGACAAGTTTAAAATTTTGATGTGTGGTAATGGGTTAACCCATTCCCACACACAATCCCACCTGTTTACGCCCCTCAAGTTAAAGATTGTGGAAAAGAATGAGTTGATTTCCGAAATGTTTTTTTACATTTTATAAAGAATTGTATTTCTTTTCATTTGAGATACTGGCATTTTGCCATAGGAATTGTCTCCGACCAATAGCTGGATAATCCATAAACCTAAGTTGGATGTGTTTCAAAAAGCTTGGAAAGGATGTAGTGGTAGTACTGGTGTGAGAAATTCCAGGAAACCATGGATAAATAGTTCTGCAGCTGCGATACTACTAAAATTCTGTTTAACACCATTCAATCAATCGACCATAGTGTTGTTTCAATACACAGTTACACAAATTATTGCTGCTTTAAGATATGATGTTTCTTCACATGATGAAAATGTCAATACCTCCTCATACACATGTTATTTTAAAAGCCTCAAGTTCTGTTTAAAGCCGTAAATGCTAGTTTTGTATAAAACTCCATCTATTCATTGACTGTGTAAATTGTACGCATACTTTTGCCTTTTCCATAAATATAAACAATGCAAATTATGTTACAATGTGCTGTTATGTACTTCATTTGTTAAGTATTTCCTTTTTAGGTAAGCTAATTATATGTATCCATACTGCTTTAAGTGTGATCCAATTTGATAGAATTATAAAGTGATCTATGTGAAAGTGAGTGAGTTGTTCTTGACGACTAATCCAGACCTACTGATAGAGGATGTAATTCGTATTTCAGATTTGGATGTTTCACCCACACTGTCCTAAACCCTATGTTGTGGGTACTCATTTGAATCGACTCGTCGACACGATTACAATGGGTACACACAACATAGGTTTTCGGTGAGAAATAAGAGTTTTAGAATGCTGTTAACCCCCCCCCCCTTTATCTAGACATCTGTAATCTTTGTTGGGCCCTCTGTTTGTTGGAACTTATTTAGATAATTGTAATGTGTAGCCACTACTAATGTCACTGTTTAACCCATTACCAGACAGCAAAATCCTAGACATGTCCAAATAGAAAGGAGTTGCAGACAACAGTTAAAAGTTTATGAAATTTTAGATTTTTCAACTTTCTGGGCAGAAAATATTGTGGAAAAGGAAATAAATGAGCAAAAACATAGTATGGATCTATACATTGGGCTAAGAGCAAAAATACATAGTATGGGTCTATACATTGGGCTAAGAGCAAAAATACATAGTATGGGTCTATACATTGGGCTTAGAGCAGAAACATAGTATGGGTCTATGCATTGGGCTTAGAGCAAAAGCATAGTATGGGTCATTACTATCTTTTTGCTCTAAGCCCTCGATATAGTGATCAATCTTCGAGATCTATTTTGAACCACTCCAAATTTTGCCCAGGTATTTACTTGGTTCCAGACAAGTGGCCTTGAAAGATGTATTTGTCTGGAAGTAGAAAACTCCATGTGGGACAAAATATTGGAGTAGAAAACTCTATGTGGGACAAAATATGGGAGTAGAAAAACTCCATGTGGGACAAAACAGGCATTGCAAATCTTCACCCCTGATTTGACTGTAACCAGCTCTTTTATCAGCAACCGTATTTAGAATACACTTGAAACTAAGCATGGAAATTCAACTAGTGGTCCTACTGGCGCTTATCAAATTTAGGTCTAAAAAAGATATCCGTTTAACCTATGAACACACATCAAAGTTTTAGACTGGTCTGAATTGAAAGACGATGCAGATAATAATTTCAAGTTGATGGAATTTAGAAAATCTTTGCCTTATATCATAGAGAACATGTGGACATAGAAGATATTGTTTCTAACAACAATTCTAACAACAAGGTTTTTAGGTCACCTGAACAAAGGTCAAGGTGACATATTGCGATCGTGTTTTGTCCGTCGTTGTGCGTCTAAGTTAACTTTTTACATTTTTGACTTCTTCTCAAGTATACTAGGATGGATTTCAGCCAAACTTGGCAGGAAGCATCCTTCTGGCCATGCTTTGGGCAAAAGTGGGGGGCGTACAACAGCTTACATAGTGACAACTTTCAAAATCTTTTTATACCAAACCAAAAGACCTACAGCTCTGATATATGGTATGTGGCATCACCTAGTGGACCTCTATCAATATTGTATAAGTTATAACCCCAGGGTCAAAATTAGCCTGTACCTGTAGGTCACAAGTCTAACAAAGGCTTATATAGCCAAAGGATTAAAATTAGACCATTCCTGGATGTCTCAAGTTTAACATAGGCTTGTTTAGTGAAAACTTTAAAAATCTTCTTCTCTCAAACAGATAGACCTAGAACTTTGATATTAGGTGTGTAGCATCATCTGGTGGATCTCTATCAATATATGTATGAATTATGGCCCTATGGGCATAATTACACCATCTCCGGACGTTCTGTTACAGGATGTAAGTTTAACATAGGCTTGTTTAGTGAAAACTTTTAAAAATCTTCTTCTCCCAAACTGAAAGACCTGAAGCTTTGATATTTAGTATTTTGGACCAGGGTGACAGATAAGGCCTCTTGTTTCTTGAGGAGCGTCAAAAAGGAGTATTGTAAAAAAAACCAACATGATATTTTGGGAATAGGTTAAAATGCTCTTTAAAAGGAGTATTGTAAAAAAAACCAACATGATATTTTGGGAATAGGTTAAAATGCTCTTTTTGCGTCTGACATTTTGTATTCTAAGAAAATGTATCCATTACCAATGACTCGTTTAGAAAACCCCACAAGAAAAAACATTTGGAAAACATTGTCGAAAATGAAGAAATTGCTTGAAGGCAATTTCTTCATTTTCCTTGCGGTTTCTACCCAGAAAACAGGAAAAAAATCATTAGCTTTATATTATCGTCTGAAAATCCTTTTGTTTTGGACACAGTTTTGAATATTGCTGTCTTGTAATAGGTCAAAGCTATGAATATTTTATTTTTAGCCAACCTGAGCAAAAAGTACTCAATGTGAGCTGTTGTGATTTGGTCATTGTCTGTGGTCTGTCCATCCTTCCATGCATGTGTCTGTTACAATCAGAAAAAATGTTCGCCTAAACTAACCATACGATTTAAAGAAAACTTCGCTGAAGTGATCCTTAGGTCTTGCTCTTGTAAACTATGTCAAACATTGGTTTGGATGAAAACACTATAAAATTCTTTTCAATGCCATCATATTCAGGTGAGCGATATAGGACTACCTTTGTTGTAGTAAACATTGTGGATAATAAAGAAATTGCTCATAATAAGCAATTTATTCATTTACCACATTGTTTTTGATGTTAATAACGATTTCTTCATTATCCTCGATGCTTAGACTAAAGTTATTCAGCTGAAGTCATAATGATCTATTAGCAAATCGGTGATTCATAATCCGCATTTAAGTATGGGCCAGAGGCTTAATTATTGTAGATAGAGCTAAATATTATTATGCAAATATTTAAATGATGTATCTTCTGATAATGTTGAAAACATTCTTTTTTTTAGAGTAGTAGAAAATTTGAGGTAGACTCTTTATATAAAATTAGGAAAAATATGATATGTAGTAGTAAACATTGTGAGAATAATAGAAAATATTCATACTGAATTTGTCCTGATTTTCTCACGATGCTTCAATGGCTCTGAGCAAAATTATTTAAATATCTACTCTTTTAACTCATTACCACACAATTCTTTTGGATGCCTCTCAAGAAAAATAATTGGGAAAACATTGTATGTAATGAAGAAATTGTATCAAGCAATTTCTTCATTTTACACAATGATTTTTAACCGGAAAATTGAAAATATCTGATATTTCATAAATATCAAATTGTTGTCTGCAGCTTCTTTCAATTTAAGCCAGTCCAAGATTTTGTTGTCCGGTAATGGGTTAAAGATTTCATAACAAGGCTTTTATCATTCTTAACCCTTTCCTGGTCAAACCCGGGATTTTATGACACTGTGATTTTATACTTAACAAAATATTGTGGAAAAAGAAGAAATTGCTTGTAACAAGCAATTTCTCCTTTTGCCACAAAATTTTGTACCACATAGGATGGTATTATTTCAAATTGAATCCCATCTTTATTGTTGTCTGCATCTTCTATGAATTTGGACTGGTCTAAAATTTTATCATTATTAAAACATTTCTCAGCAGAGCCCTTCTGTGGTATTCAATATACAAAGAAAAAAGGCTTTTGAAAACATTGTTGATAATGAAGATATAGCTTGTTACAAGCAATTTCTTCACTTTCCACAATGTTTTCTACCAAGAAAGTTGGAAAAAAAAAACCCAAAATTTTATACATTTTAAATTGTCGTCTGCAACTTCTTTCAATTTGGGCCAGTCTTAAATTTTGCTGTTTGGTAATGGGTTGATGTACTTAGTGTGCTAGGGCACTCGGGATCCTTGGCATGCAAATGATAACTGTATAAAAACAGTGTGATGCATGTTAAACAGTTCCAACACAACAAAATTTTAGACTGGTCCATATTCAAAGACTTGCAGACAACAAAATAAAATACTGTAGTATCAAAACTGAAAAATAAAGGTCATATGAGGTAGAAAACATTGTGACAAAATAAGAAATTGCTTGTTACGCTTTTTTACATCCTTAAGAAAAAGGCTCAGGAAAGTATAGTGAAAAATGAAGAAATTGTTTGTCACAAGCAAATTCTTCATGATCTGAATTTATTTTTCTCAACAAGACGAAATGAAATAAAATTTCATCAGCCTTGAATTGTAATTTTCAACTTCTTTGAAATTTGGACAAGTCTAAAATTTTGTGCTAATGTTCCAGTACTAGATGAAAAGGTATAAGACTGGTCCAAATTCAAATAAGTTCCAGAGGAAAAATTTAAAAGTTGATATTTTAATTGTCTCTATCCTGCTGAGTAGAAAACAATGTGGAATAAACAAATTTCTTGTCACAAGCAATTTCTCCATTTCCTATATGGTTTTCCTAAACTTTTTTCTTGCGGGGCATAAAAAATTGGGATTGTTTTTGAATGGGTTAATAGGCAAATTGTTTATATCCTGGTTAGCCAGTGCAAGGGCCTGTTAAAACAGTGCACACTCATAAGGATAGATTTACCCTTGTTATGCTGTATACCTCACCGAATTGCTATAAAATCAAAGGGCTGAAAGCACTTAAAGAACTTGTTGTTCAAATATCAATATTTCTTTTAGAAATCAGTTTCATAAACAACTCTGGCAGGAAAAGAACAAGCAGGAGGTGAAGACCAAGATCAGACTGCACTTATGTGCAGGCTGATCTTGGTCTATGCCTCCTGCCAAAACCGGAATATTCCGGGCTCAGCATGACAAGGGTTAAATCTTTATTTCTAATTAATTGATCACTTGCCACACCCACTGAGCTCTGACACAAAGTCATACTTAGATTTAAGTAAGAGATGAATAGAATATTTTTTTGTTTTCATGGAGGTATGAACCGAAAAAACTAATCACACTGTATGAATACGCGAAGCGGATTCATACATAAGTGTGATTAGGTTTTTCGGTTCATACCTCCATGAAAACAAAAAGTATTCCCTACATTTCTTATAATTTAATAGCATTAAGCAAAAAAAGCAAAACTTTACAAATTTTGATACCTTTTTGTAGTGAACTATTTTGTGCGGAAGCATTCAAACTGGCTGCGTACTCAAAATTTTGTTCATGGAGGTATGAATTAAATTTTTCGACCAATCAGATCGCTCGTTTTTGATAGACGAAACTAACAATTAAATTATACAGCGTTATTTTGAAATATGGCCAGTAACATGAAACAAGAATAGTAAAATGACTGGTTGGTGAACTAAACGTCATAACTTCAGCTTGGATAAGCTGCAGTTACAATGATTAAGATGCAAACGTGAAAAATGCTTTTGAAAAAGTCGGCCAATATCCAGATCCATGTTCACTTAGGGTCTAAATGATTCTTTTTTTTGACAGCCGCGACATTTTAATTTTATCTCATCCTAGTAAGCAAGACACATTTTGCTTCAGCATTTTGTTAGATGCTTTTTCTACCATTTAGGATAGTTTCATTTTAAGTTGCTCTTATTTTCCTTTGGCGTCTCCAAAGTCTTTCCAATTGGACCAGTCTAAAATTTCGAAAAATGGGAATGGGTTTAATAGCTGAGTGTTGGCAACTACATACAGTGCTCTTGAATCATACCCTCTAATTATCACTGGCTTCTGTGGAGCATACATTTACCACACAATGCATGCTTGATTATCAACTGGTTAGATAGGAGGATGAAATTCTGTATAAAAATTAGTTATTTCAATGACGTTATTTTGTTGTAAGAGTATTGAAAAATCTTGCCAAGTAGCTTGCTGTTGCTAGCCTTTGAGGTAATACCCTAGTGCTCTAATTCATCATCATACTACAAAATATCAGACTGGTCCATAGTTAGAGGTTTGATCCTTTGCCACTGCGAATATCCTTTCTGACATGTGGTTGGATAATCTTTAGTGGAATGAGCAGCTTGAGGCTTGGATAGGAAGTTGTGGTAGTACTCTTGTGAGAAATACCAAGGATCCATGGTTAGGTAGTCACCGCGTTACGACTGTAATACTGTTAATAGTGGCTTTAAACCCCATTCTATCAATCCATATTATTGAACTTTCTAACACAGTGAACAGATAGCTAGACATGTCCATTGCAAAGGGCGCAAAATAAAGCGAATTCTTCCTTACTCGCCTAAACATTGTATCTACTGTTTGAATAAGTTGTAGTTATGACATTCATTTTGCCCTCAAGTGTAAATATTTGATATACATGTTGGAGGTCATTATTGCATTTCTTGTCTAAAATGAATGATTTGATTGATTAACCCATTCCCACACAACAAAAGTTTAGACTGGTTGAAATAGAAAGAAACAATTCCAAGTTATTGGAATTTTAAATATTTCACGTTTTTCGATAGAAAACATTGTGGATAATAAAGAAATTGCTTGATACAAGCAATATCATCATTTTCCACAATGATTTTCCAAAGCTTTTTTCTTGGGGGCGTAAATTGGAGGGTTTGTATGGGAATGGGTTTCGGGTAATTTTTCTTTTTTGATTGACAGCTGAAATCTGTTAGCCATTTGCAAAATAAGTGGATCGTGAATTGTAGTCACCACATGCGATAATGAGAAATTCCTTTGTCCTTTTCCAACCATTATTTCCCCAGAATATGTAGTATTCAAACAAGACATTTATGGTATTAGGTTAGTAATCAGTTCAGACTTGATAGATATTGATATACAGACCTTTGATATTTGAACTGCTTCAATCATATACCTGCTGTTTCATTCTGTACTTTGATTGTTTGGTAGCTAGAATTGAGGTCATAGAAACCTCATGAACACATGATTTTGAGCTCTATTTTTATCAGAATCATTAAGATCAACCTTGCAGCCATTTTAGAAGAAGATCTGGCTGCACAGACTTGACCCATTCCCACACAATGACATTTTAGACCAGTCCAAATTCAAAGAAGTAACAGATGACAATTTAAAGTAGACGAAACTTTTAAATATTTTGTCTTTTGGGGTTGAAAACATTGAAGATAATGAAGAAATTGCTTGTGACCACAATTTTTTCCAAAGCATTTTCTCAACGGGTTGTCAAAAAGCGTTTCTTTGTGAGAATGGGCTAAATAATCCTTTTAAAAGGTGAACTAAGTGTATAATTTTACCCCAAAATTAGTACATGTAACAAGTTTTAGACCAATACCTGTAAAAAGCCGATCGCAGGCCATATCTTCTGTCCTCCAATAAGGAAGTTTGACTGAAATTGTTACTAACATTATAATCCCCCTCATGGGAATGGGTTAAATAATCCTTTTAAAAGGTGAACTATGTGTATAATTTTACCCCAAAATTAGTAACAAGTTTAAGACCAATTCTTGTATATCTTCTGTCCTCCAATAAGGAAGTTTGACTGAAATTGTTACTGACATTATAATCCCCCTCATGGGAAAGGGCTAAATAATTCCTTTTAAAAGGTGGACTAAGTGTATAATTTTACCACAAAATGAGTAACAAGTTTTAGACCAATACTTGTAAAAAGCTGATCGCTGGCCATATCTTCTGTCCTCCAAGTTTGACTGACATTGTTACTGACATTATAATCCTCCTCATGAGAATGGGTTAAATAATCCCTTTAAAAGGTGGACTAATTGTATAATTTTACCACAAAATGAGTAACAAGTTTTAGACCAATACTTGTAAAAAGCTGATCGCTGGCCATATCTTCTGTCCTCCAAGTTTGACTGACATTGTTACTGACATTATAATCCTCCTCATGAGAATGGGTTAAATAATCCCTTTAAAAGGTGGACTAATTGTATAATTTTACCACAAAATGAGTAACAAGTTTTAGACCAATACTTGTAAAAAACCGATTGCTTGCCATATCTTCTGTCCTCCAAATTCGACTGAAATCGTTACTGACATGATAATCCTCCTCATCTACAAGTTAGAGACGGGTATTAGTTTAACCCATTATTAGACGGCAAAATTTTGGACGGGTCCAAATTGAAAGGGATGTTGTAGATGATATTTCAAGTTGCACTAAAATTGTAAAATAGGGTAGAAAATATTGTAGTGAAAGGAGGAATTGCTTGTTACAAGCAATTTCTCCTTTTCCCACAAAGTTTTTTCATTATTGTATTTCTTCAGGGCATTAGAAAGTGTCATCATGTGGGAATGGACTCACTATGTCTGTCTGTCTGTCCATATGTCAATTTGTTTGTCTGTATACTGTTTCTATGCTCTAACTCTAGAATTAATTGACATACAACTATGAAACTTCATACATGTGTTTTCATTGATTCAAGGAAATTCCCTTTTTATACGCCCGTCGAAGACGGGACGTATTATGGGATCACCCGTGGTGTCCGGGCGTCCGGTCGTCCGGTCGTCCGGGCATCCGGTTGTCCGGGCGGTGTCCACTTCTTTGTCCGGAGCATAACTCTGTCACCCTAAGTCCGATTGACTTTAAACTTGGCAGTTATATTCTTCTTATCAATACGGAGTGCAGTGCTCAATAACCATAACTCTACCTGGCCTATTTTTTGAGTTATTGCCCTTTGTTGTTTTTCATACTTGAATCTTGTCCGGAGTATATCTCTAAAAGTATTATAGCTAGGATCATGATACTTCATGGGTGTATAGATCTCACCAAGGGGGAGTGCAGTGCACAAGAACCATAACTCTACCTGGCCTATTTTTTGAGTTATTGCCCTTTGTTGTTTTTCATACTTGAATCTTGTCCGGAGTATATCTCTAAAAGTATAATAGCTAGAATCATGAAATTACATGGATGGATAGAGCTTACCAAGGGGGAGTGCAGTGTACAAGAACCATAACTCTACCTTGTGTTTATTTTGAGTTATTGCCCTTTGTTGTTTTTCATACTTGAATCTTGTCCGGAGTATATCTCTAAAGGTATAATAGCTAGAATCATGAAATTTCATGGATGGATAGATCTCACCAAGTGGGAGTGCAGTGTACAAGAACCATAACTCAACCTGCCCTATTTTTTGAGTTATTGCCCTTTGTTGTTTTTCATACTTGAATCTTGTCCGGAGTATATCTCTAAAAGTATAATAGCTAGAATCATGAAATTACATGGATGGATAGAGCTTACCAAGGGGGAGTGCAGTGTACATTAACCATAACTCTACCTAGCCAATTTTTTGAGTTATTGCCCTTTGTTGTTTTTCATACTTGAATCTTGTCTGGATTATATCTCTAAAAGTATAATAGCTAGAATCATGAAATTTCATGGATGGATAGATCTCACCAAGTGGGAGTGCAGTGTACAAGAACCATAACTCAACCTGGCCTATTTTTTGAGTTATTGCCCTTTGTTGTTTTTTATACTTTAATCTTGTCCGAAGTATATCTCTAAAAGTATAATAGCTAGAATCATGAAATTACATGGATGGATAGAGCTCACCAAGTGGGAGTGCAGTGTACAAGAACCATAACTCTACCTAGCCAATTTTTTCAGTTATTGCCCTTTGTTGTTTTTTATACTTGAATCTTGTCTGGATTATATCTCTAAAAGTATAATAGCTAGAATCATGAAATTACATGGATGGATAGAGCTTACCAAGGGGGAGTGCAGTGTACAAGAACCATAACTCTACCTAGCCAATTTTTTGAGTTATTGCCCTTTGTTGTTTTTCATACTTGAATCTTGTCCAGAGTATATCTCTAAAAGTATAATAGTTAGAATAATGAAATTTCATGGATGGATAGATCTCATCAAGTGGGAGTGCAGTGTACAAGAACATAACTCTACCTGGCCTATTTGTTGAGTTATTGCCCTTTGTTGTTTTTCATACTTGAATCTTGTCTGAAGTATATCTCTAAAAGTATTATAGCTAGGATCATGATACTTCATGGGTGTATAGATCTCACCAAGGGGGAGTGCAGTGCACAAAAACCATAACTCTACCTGGCCTATTTTTTTAGTTATTGCCCTTTGTTGTTTTTCATACTTAAATCTTGTCCGGCGTATATCTCTAAAAGTATAATAGCTAGAATAATGAAATTTCATGGATGGATAGAGCTCACCAAGTGGGAGTGCAGTGTACAAGAACCATAACTCTACCTAGCCTATTTTTTGAGTTATTGCCCTTTGTTGTTTTTCATACTTGAATCTTGTCCGGAGTATTTCTCTAAAAGTAAAATAGCTAGAAACATGAAACTTCATGGATGGATAGATCTCACCAGGGGGGGGGGGGTTGCAGTGTACAAGAACCATAACTCAACCTAGCGTATAATTTGAGTTTTTGTCCTTTGTTCTTTTCCATAGTTTGTTTGAGAAAAAATATTCATTCAAAATAACCTCAGTTCTATTCAAACCTCCAGTTTATATTAAGCAGTGTGACGGGCGTATCTTGTGACAATTTGGCACCTTGTTGATTTTGGTTACAGAGGTCAAGGTCATAATTGAACTTTGTTTGAAAACCATTTTCTTGCTCTAATTCATTAGACTATTTTTTACCTAGGGCCTTGAAACTTAATACAAATATAATCAATGATCCAAGGAGATGCCTTATTGTTTTTTGGGTAGAGAAAGGTCAAAGGTCAAATGTGCCTCTAAAGCGATGAGCTGCTGTTGGGGGGGGGGTGTAAGTCCTTTTTGGGACTTGTTTGTCATGTTGCGATATACATGTATTCTCTTTCAAATATGCATCAAAATCACGGGACAGAGAGTTGAAAAGAATTAAAATTTAATTAGCAAAAAATTGTTGCTTGCAAAGGGTATTCAACTATGAATGGTCAGATTTTGAAAATGTTTACTAAAATTGTAATCGGTCAGATTTCATAGAGTACACTGCCAATTTAAACTGGTAAGTTTGTACTATAAACTACCAACTTTCGGTGGTCATATTGTACAATAACTGTCATTTTTTGTTAGTCAAAATGTAGAAAAAAAGGTCTGTTTGTACTGGTTAGAGCGTACTTTCAATTGATAGATTGTAAATGTCTACATGAAAAACATATTGACAAGTCACGTTCAAACTTCGACTTTTATGTAGAGCTATTTTGTTGATTGAGTGACTTATTCAAGCTGTAGTTACGACGTTTAGGTCGCCGATCAACTGTTTTCCTTTTTTGTTACATGCTACTGGCCCTAAAAAAAATTTAAAATCTAAAATCGAAGCGTAACTTCCTGACGGAGTCAATGGGTCGGGCTTACAAAGTAAGTGGGCGAGGCAAGCGATTGGTCAATTATCCTTACTGTTCAAGAGACTTTGTTGTCAAGAATACACAATAGTGCTGTCATGCAGAAAGGGAAGATCTTCATTAGAAAAAAAGTATAGCCAGCAAAACTAAATTAAACAAGGATTCCAGATATTCCTTTTTTGCATGACTGGTTACTGATCAGTTGAACTGTATATTTGTTGTTGTTGTCATGATGGAATAGTATATATGTGACGGCGAAATCGTTGTAGTAATGTATTTCACCTAATTTATTAAAATATGTTAAAAAAGATACGTTTGGATTTTTGTTTCTAGATACCATAACAGTGGTCTCCGGATGACCCAACTGCTCGAGCCATCGCACGACTGCATTAGCACGAGTAAGCAAATTTGATTTTAATGAAGATGTTTAAATACGTTTTATGTGTACTTTAACATTGTTTTCCTTCAAAATATGTTGCAATTACTTAAATTACTTCACAAGAAACACCATTCCTTATCAAATGAGTTGAACAAATTTAATCAATTTTATCAGCATTGAAAAAAAGTGTATAAAGCGGGTGAACGTTAGATCGCACAGCATGGAGTAGCTACTATTTATAGACTGTCGGCTTGACCATTACTATGAAAATGAGATGTGGGAACGCAATACCACTTCATTTTTACGCTGATTTGAAAGTGGACTAATGTAAGCTCCCTGCGTCTTGTTTTGCTGAATGTAACCAATTTTCAACGCCTCTGGACAGTGACTAGCAATCTATTGGCGTTGTATGTTAACCCATTCCCACACAAACCCTCCTTTTTACTCCCCCCTAGAAAAAAAGCTTTTGGAAACATTGTGGAAAACGAAGAAATTGCTTGCTTGACAGCAGCGATTGGTCAATTCTTTAGAATGCTTCTGTTATTATACGTGCATATTACAAACAGGCACTCATCAAGGGAAACCCCTGCAACTAGCACTAAGATTTGTCACATTTAACCCTTTTGACCTTGACCTATATGAAAAAAAAGACAAAGAAAAAAACCTTAAGCATGTTTGTATTTTATTAATACTTCTACCTCGGCCCATCATACTCATTATGTGATAGGTTTTCAGTTAATGCAAAAAACTTGTACCCCGTGACCCTGGCATTGACCTGCTTGGAACCTTTACACGAATTTTTCTGAATGCTTGAACCTAGGATTATTACATTTACTCTCATCATGTGATAGCTCTTTCACTCGATATTGAGTATTTATAACCCTTCGTCATTGACCTTTGACATAACTTTTAAATAACTTCAAATAAATACTTGAAGCTTGAAATCTTCTGAATGCTTATCATTTGGATCTATACACTCATTTGAAGTTCAGTTTGACCTTAATCTTTTATCTAGCTTATAAACTTCAACCAAAATAGTTGACCTTATGATATTTATTCTGATGGCTTTTTACCTAGGACTGTCGTACATGATATACAGATTCACCAGGTGACAGACTTTCGCTTTGTACCAAGTACCTTGTCCCTGTGACCTTAGCCTTGAACTTTGACCTAGTTTAAGGACTTTAACCAAAAAAAACTTAAACTGTCTGAGATTTTCTATATTAGTCATTTATGAAATAATTTTCTGAAACTTCTTTAATTTTTTTTCAGCTTATGGATCTTTGCAATAATTGATACCGCCGTTGGTTTCGCGTAGGACATCATGGGGTCCGGGGTTCGACCCCCCCCCCCGTCAAATATCCTTTTCGTTTGTCTTTCACCAATGGGTGGATACTCGTACCAGCCGCCTTAAAACCCAATTAAACCAATAGGCTGACGGACAAACAACAAGTAAATTACCTCGACCTTAGAAAGATGAAAATATCATGTTTATCCCTTTACCACACAAATCCCACATTTTAAGACATGAGAAAAATGTAGTGTTATAAAAAGTAACTTCTTTTCTCATATTTCCTCCCTCACATGACCAGTATTTTTCTTTTTTTTTTTTTTTTTTTTTTTACAAACTTCGTTTTGTCGTTTGTATCCACTTTCAATTTTGACCAGTCTAAAACAATCGTCTGAGAATGGGTTATAAAGGAAAATGCTAGTATAAATTGTCTGCGAATTACAGAACCAGGCGTTCTAAATGACCTTTATTAGACCTGCTTCTGGACCAACGCACGTTATTTGTTAAGTTCTTGTTTATTAAAGAAGTGGATTTCGTGACTCAAAGTTGATAGATTGTTAATTCAACAATCGCTGTCCCCGCCTTATGAATCCATAGGCCCCACCCATTAACTCCTACAGGAAGTTCCGCTTCGATTTTTAACGGAGTTCTTTTGCAAAATTTATGACCAGTAGCATGTAACAAAGGTATAATGGTTGTTTGGCGACCTAAACGACGTAACTAGTCTTGAATAAGCTGTAGTTACGACGTTTAAGTCGCTAAACAAATCAAAAATGGTTTAAAGAATGGTGGCCAATGTTGGAGTTGAGAGCTCAGGTCCGGGTTAAAAAAAATATTTGATTGGTCGGTTGATTCCTCCAGTCGCAGTTTGCACTCGTTGAACGATGAGCAGACCTCAGAATTTCGTGTGTAAAAGCTTGCGGTTTGCTAGCTAAAAGGAAATGATCCGTTAAAAGATCATGCTTTTTTGGAAATAGAATACTTTTCCGTGTTTTGAATAATGTGAATCCTTTGAAAATTGGCTCATTATGCCTCTGATTTATTCTTGTTGTTGTTGTTGTTTATTTTTAATTGGGTTTCAGTTTTTCATTCGCAACACGGCGGCTAGAGCAACTAGGTTTTGGTTTTTAAAATTAATTAATGTTTATACTGTTTACCTATAGTAAGAAAATTTAAAGATAGTATGAAATGGAAAATTAGAGCCTCGTATAGTAGATGATGTTGTCAGAAAGGGAAAAGTTCCTTATTAACCCATTCCCACACGATTTTCCACAACGTTTTTACCAAGATTTCGAAACTTAGAATTGCCATCTGCAACTCCTTTGAATTTGGACAAGTCTAGAATTTTGCCATCTGTAACGAATTAAAACCGTTCTATTTGCCGCACTTTTTCTGCCTGTGGATTTTATATGGTTTAATTAAGTGACCATCGGGGCCAGATTTTAGTAGTCTTTAGTCATTGCTCTGTCGATTAAATATATAAGCAGAAAAACCAGGCATCATCAGTTTTATCTGCTGTTTATCAATGACGGTATATTCAACGAGCAGGAAACGTAGACAAAGCCCAGACCGCACATAAATGTGAGTCGGGTTTTTACCTATGCTGTATGCGAATGAAAGATTGTCGGAAAAGTGTTTATTCTGGTCGTATTTTAGAGATGAAGGGAATATTTTTTGTTTTCATGGAGGTATGAACCGAAAAAACTAATCATACTGTATGAATACGCGAAGCGGATTCATACAGTGTGTGATTAGGTTTTTCGGTTCATACCTCCATGAAAACAAAAAAATTCTCTTCATTTTTTATAATTTAATAGCATCGAGTGAAAAAAGCAAAATCTTTACAAATTTTGATACCTTTTTGTATGGGACTATTTTGTGCGGAAGCATACAAAATCGCTGCGTGCTCAAAACTTTGTTAATGGAGTTATGATAATTTTTGTCGACCAATCAGAATGCTCGTTTTTGATAGACGAAACTAGAGATTAAATTATTAAGAGATGAAGAGAATATGTATGATACGAAAAGCCTAATCATACTGTATGAACACGCTAAGCGGATTCATACATTAGTGTGATTAGATTTTTCGGTTCATACTTCCACGAAAACAAAAGATAATCTCTTCATTTCTTTTAATTTAATTACATTAAGCGAAAATAGGCGATTATTTGACAATTTTTGGTACATTTGTATGGGTCTATTTTGTGCGCGTAAGCATACAAAATAGATGTGTTCTCCTATTTTGTTCATGGAGAATATTTTTCGGCCAATCAGAAAGCTTGTTTGTTATTAATTGACGAAACTTTAAATTAAATTACCAGACAATAAGACTGACAACAGACTTCATATATTTGCATCCTTACTTTATCAAAATGATAGAATATTCCGGAATCAGCTTCAGATGTCTAGCGATTTCTTCAATAGAGACAGCTTTTTTTGGTAATTTTTCCTCCGAGTCACCTGCGCGAGCATCGTTGCACGTTGTTCGTTTTTCAGCGTGTTTATATCAGGCATTATGTTCGTAATATCGTCGGTGTAATTCTTAAACCTCATAACTATAGTTTAAATCAAAATGTAGTTACGAGGTTCTTAAATAACTCCACCGACATGCTGTTTACGCACGTTCACAGTGCTATTCAGTCATCATCTTATCAGCCGATTAGAACCTAGATATAAACACAAACTAGTCTCTGACCTTATTTGGACCTCCCTGTTAAAAAAAATGTTCAAAGTTGTGTGAAAAGGGGAAAAAGAGAGCGAGAGCGAGCGAGAGAGAGAGAGAGAGAGAGAGAGAGAGAGAGAAAGAGAGAGATAAAGAGAAAGAGAGAGAGCGAGAGAGAGAGAGCGAGAATGAGAGAGAGAGAGAAAGAGAGGGGATTAACTCCTGTAGAATGCAATTGTAAGAACTTGTCCCATTTTTTTAAATACAAAATAACAGGTTTAATTGTGGCCATAACTAGTCAGATCTGTTATATCAAAGGTTATACTGTGGTTTGTTTCTGTTCATGTGTCTGTCCACTATACGTTTCTATTGGTATAACCCTTTACTGTTTTCAAAATTATAGACGTGTCCTAATTCAAAGGGGTAGCAGACGGCATTATAAAATATGTACAATTCAAAATGTAACTATCCTATATGATAGAAACTATTGTGGCAAAAGAAGAAATTATTCATTACATGTAATTTCTTTTTTGTCCACAATGTTTTTCTCAAGTACAATATAACAGAAACGTAAAAGTCAAGTACAAGCCAAACAATCCCGTTTTTTACGCCCCTCAAGAATATTAGGCTACAAGGACCTTCTCTTTTACTTTCCTCGTAAATACATATCCGTGACAGGTTATCAGCAACATTATTGATTAAATAGCTATTAATTGCTAAGGTCTGGCTGAATGGAATAATTGACTTGGGACTATCAATATTATTTCATTTTTAGGTTGACTGATAAGCGAGCCGAACAGAATCCCTTGTTTTTTTCCTTCAAATGGCTGCAACTGGTTACACTCCTGTCCGTTTTTGTCTCGTTGAATAAAGAGCAGAACGGGTCCGTTTTCGTTATCTGTGGCTCCTCTCAAAAGTTTTGTTGGGCCTTAAATCTTAGTCCGTCTGAAAGAGCAGTCTGTGGTCTCGAATTACAGGCCAGAAAAATAGTAACATGTGGGATGATTGTTTTAGCAAATCTTCATTCAACACATCCACCCATGAAATTATTTAGGTTCGGAAGTGAAATTCTGGTAGGGTACCACCTTCAAATGATAGTTTCTACAAAGAAATAGTTCCCAGATGAATTCTTTGAATCACGTGCTTGACATGCAGCAGTGATCTCTAACTCTGCAAAACCTAACGTCAAGTAACTTGCTATTGTTTAAACGTTAAAACAGTGTGACAAAAGGCGGATATTGAATTTTCTAAATGGACTACTTTAGGGTACAACCACCCGGAAGTGATTCCGGGGTGGTGTCGGTTGTACCCGGAAGTAATTCCGGAGTAAAGTTAGCCAAACTGTTGACCATGTGTAAACATTTAGAAATTACTTGAATGACAACAGTTTGATTGTATAACTGTAAACCGTCTGACTGGCTTTTGGTGGTCGGGAAGCCTGCTTGACTGAAGTACTCTTTCCAGAAAACAGCACTCAAACTTTCCTTTTGCAGATTTCGTTTGCTTTAGTGAACAAATAAACGGTAGATTGTTTGAACCGTTTTTCCTTCCTCGGAGGTAAGATAGGGCTTTAAAGTTTGCAGACGATTCGATGTTTCGTCTTTTTATCGCTGTTGTTCTTGTTGCTGTTATTGTCCCTTTCCTAATTTTTCATTTTAACCCTCTACTAGATGGCAAAATTTTAGACTGGCCCAAATTGAAAGAAGTTGCAGAAGACAATATAAAATTGATGAATTTTTTGGTTTTTTCAACTTTCTGGGTAGAAAACATTGTGGAAAATGAAGAAATTGCTTGTTATAAGCAATTTCTTCATTTTCCACTATGTTTTCAAAAAAATTTCCCTGGGGGCGTCTAAAAGCGTCACTGAGTGGGAATGGATTTTTATACTCTCTAGTTATCACTGGCTTCTGTGGAGCATAAATTTACCACACAAAGCATGCTTGATTATCAACTGGTTAGATAGAAGGATGAAATTCTGTATAAAAATTAGTTATTTCAATGACGTTATTTTGTTGTAAGAGTATTGGAAAATCTTGCCAAGTAGCTTGCTGTTGTTAGCCTTTGAGGTAATACCCTAGTGCTCTAATTCATTATCATACTACAAAATATCAGACTGGTCCATAGTTAGAGGTTTGATCCTTTGCCACTGCGAATATCCTTTCTGACATGTGGGTGGATAATCTTTAGTGGAATGAGCAGATTGAGGCTTGGATAGGAAGTTGTGGTAGTACTCTTGTGAGAAATACCAAGGATCCATGGTTAGGTAGTCACCGCGTTACGACTGTAATACTGTTAAAAGTGGCTTTAAACCCCATTCTATCAATCCATAGTATTGAATTTTCTAACACAATCAACAGATAGCTAGACATGTCCATTGCAAAGGGCGCAAAATAAATCGAATTCTTCCTTACTCGCCTAAGCATTGTATCTACTGTTCGAATAAGTTGTAGTTACGACATTCATTTTGCCCTCAAGTGTAAATATTTGATATACATGTTGGAGGCCAGCATTGCATTTCCGGTCTAAAATGAATGATTTGATTGGTTAAGCCATTCCCACACAACAAAAGTTTAGACTGGTCCAAATTGAAAGAAACAATTCCAAGTTGTTGGAATTCCAAGTTGTTGGAATTTGGAATATTTGGATAGAAAACATTGTGGATTATGAAGAAATTGCTTGATACAAGCAATTTCTTCATATTCCACAATGATTTTCCAAAGCTTTTTTCTGAGGGGGGTAAATAGGAGGGATTTTATGGGAATGGGTTTCGGGTATTTTTTTTTTTTTTTTCATTGACAGCTGAAATCTGTTTGCCATTTTCAAAATACAATGTAAGTGCATCGTGAATTGTAGTCACCACATGTGATAGTAATATAATGAGATATTCCTTTGTCCTTTTCCAACCATTATTTCCCTGGAATATGTAGTATTCAAACAAGACACTTATGGTATTAGCTTAGTTGTCAGTTCAGACTTGATAAATATTGATATACAGACCTTTGATATTTAAACTGCTTCAATCAGATACCTGCTGTTTCATTCTGTACTTTTATTGTTTGGTAGCTAGAATTGAGGTCTTAGAAACCTCATGAATACATGATTTTGAGCTCTATTTTTATCAGAATCATTTAGATCAGCCTTGCAGCAATTGTAGAACAAGATCTGGCTGCACAGACTTGACCCATTCCCACACAATGACATTTTAGACCAGTCCAAATTCAAAGAAGTAACAGATGACAATTTAAAGTTGACGAAACTTTTAATTTTTTTGTCTTTTGGGGTTGAAAGCATTGATGATAATGAAGAAATTGCTTGTGACCACAATTTTTTCCAAAGCATTTTCTCAACAGGTTGTCAAAAACCGTTTCTTTGTGAGAATGGGTTAAATAATCCCTTTAAAAGGTGAACTTTGACCACAAAATTTGTAACAAGTTTTAGACCAATACTTGTAAAACGCCGATCACTGGCCATATCTTCTGTCCTCCAATAAGGAAGTTTGACTGAAATTGTTACTGACATTATTATCCTCCTCATCTACAAGGTAGAGGCGGGTATTTGTTTAACCCATTACTAGACGGCAAAATTTTGGATTGGTCCAAAATGAAAGAGATGTTGTAGATGATATTTCAAGTTGCACTAAAATTGTAAAATAGGGTAGAAAATATTGTAGTGAAAGGAGGAATTGCTTGTTACAAGCAATTCGTCCTTTTCCCATGAAGTTTTTCATCATTGTATTTCTTCAGGGCATTAGAAAGTGTCATTATTTGGAAATGGACTCACTATGTCTGTCTGTCTGTCCATATGTCAATTTGTCTGTCTGTATACTGTTTCTATGCCCCAACTCTAGAATTAATTGACATACAACCATGAAACTTCATACAAGTGTTTTCATTGATTCAAGGAAATTCCCTATTGATTTGGGTTACAGAGGTCAAGGTCATAAATGAACTTGGGTTGAAAACCATTTTCTTGCTCTAACTCATTAACATTTTTTATCTAGGGCCTTGAAACTTTATACAAATATTATCAATGATCCAAGGGGATGCCTTGGATGTTTTTTGGGTAGAGAAGGTCAAAGGTCAAATGTGCCTCTTGAGTGATGAGCAGTAAGTCCTTTTCGGGACATGATTGTCATGTTGAATATACATGTATTCTCTTTCAAATATCCATCAAAATCAAGGGACTGAGAGTTGAAAAGATTTAAAATTTCATAGCATAAAATTGTTGCTTGCAAAGGGTATTAGATTATGAATGGTCAGATTTTTAAAATGTTTAATAAAATGGTAATTGGTCAGATTTCATAGAGTACAATGCCAATTTAAACTGGTAGGTTTGTACTATAAACTACCAACTTTCAGTGGTCATATTGTACAATAACTGTCATTTTTTGTTAGTCAAAATGTAGAAAAACGGTCTGTTTGTATTGGTCAGATCGCACTTTCAATTGATATATTGTCAGTGTCTCCATGAAAACATATTACCCTCTCCTCTACAAACCCGAAATTTAACGTCACCGTGATTTTATAACTGAGAAAACATGGAAAAAGGAGTAATTGTTTGTAAATATTTTCTACCACATAGGATGGCTTCATTTCAAGTTTTTTAACCGATTTCCGTTGTCCTCTGAAACCTCTTTCAATATTGGCCAGTCTAAAATTACAATGAAATTTACACTGAAAGTGACGTTCAAACTTCGACTTTTATGTAGAGATATTTAGTTGTTGGAGTGACTTATTCAAGCTGTAGTTATGACGTTTAGGTCGCCGATCAACTGTTTTCCTTTTTTGTAACATGCTACTGGCCCTATTTTTTTCTAAAAATCTAAAATAGAAGCGGAACTTCCTGTCGGGCTTACGAAGTAAGTGGGCGGGGCAAGCGATTGGTCAATTATCCTTACTGTTCAAGAAACTTTGTTGTCAAGAATACACAATAGTGCTGTCATGCAGAAAGGGAATATCTTCATTAGAAAAAAAGTGTAGAGTGTATAGCCAGCAAAACTAAATTAAACAAGGATTCCAGATATTCCTTTTTTGCATGACTGGTTACTGATCAGTTGAACTGTATATTTGTTGTTGTTGTCATGATGGAATAGTATATATGTGACGGCGAAATCGTTGTAGTAATGTATTTCACCTAATTTATTAAAATATGTTAAAAAAAGATGCTTTCGGATTTTTGTTTCTAGATACCATAACAGTGGTCTCGGGATAACCGAACTGCTCGAGCCATCGCACTACTCGAGTTAGCACGAGTAAGCAAATTTGATTTTAATGAAGATGTTTAAATACATTTTATGTGTACTTTCACATTGTTTTCCTTCATAATATGTAGCAATTACTTAAATTACTTCACAGGATACAGCATTCCTGATCAAATGAGTTGACTAAATTTAATCAATTTTATCAGCATTGAAAAATCAAAGGACTGAAAGTACTAAGAAGTTGGAATGCGCTGAAAGGGTCATAACTGTGGAATTCGGTTCAAATTCATTATTACTTTCCGGGTAAGCCTCCCTCCTTTAAACGGCATTCCCATTCGTGTACATATGTGCGTGAATAACGCACAAAAAAATAAATCCACATACAGAAATCAATAAAACAAGCATTGTCTTAACCAAATCCCAGACAGTGACGCTTTTAAATGACCCTCATTACGAAAACTTTGGAAAACATTGTGGAAAATGAAGAAATTGCTTGTTACAAGCAATTTCTTCATTGTCCACAATGTTTTCTGTCCAAAAGGGCCAGAATTTTAAAGATTCCATCAACTTACAATTGTCGCCTGCTACTTCTTTGAATTTGGACTGGTCTAAAATTTTATCGTGTTGGAATGGGTTATAAGCTCTTGTCTCCCCAGGAAAATTAGAATTTTCAAGCATAACATTCTCCTTTTGATCAACTATAATACGTGAACTCCTTTTAGAATCTTGAAAACAGGGACTAACAGCTTCTACTGTTAAGAAATCAATGACCTCGATGATTATTTGACCCTCAACCCGGCCAATTCTATAACGATCATACTAAAGTCACGTAGATTTTTACTTCAAGTTTATGAGTATACGTGGAAATTTGCGGAATTGCGCGGAAACTTGTTTCAGGGTGATCGATTTGAAATACCGGTTTAGACTTAGGAAAAATAGAATATTTAAAGCGTTGTGAGTAAAATTCAAAAGAAGAAAAGACGTTAACGTTATTGTAACGTTATTGTTTACACATGGTAGTTTTGCCCTTTTCCTCAAAAATCCTAATATAATATCTATAAGATAGTATCAAATTATCTTCGGCGCCCTGTAGTCGCGCGATTTCCTCATTCGTTTTTTGGCTTTAGAACCGTAAAAAATCTTAAGTTAAAAGGACCAAGCTGAAAGCTAGATGACACTTGTTAAAGGTTTGGTGTGTTATTATTGATTTAAACTTGTAAATAACAACATAATAAAGCGTAATTATTTGATAAATAAGTAGAAACCGAAAGTTTGCTTGATGCCTACGACCCCCCTTAATCGCTCTAGAATGTTTTAAAGCACTGGGTGGCGTGATTATTGTAAACATGCATTTGCGACCTGAGCCATATTTGTAAACATTGCCTATCTATGGTCACATGACTACCACATGTCACTTGAGATCACGTGATTACCAAACACGGAACGGCGAATCACAAAAAAAAACAAATTACTGCGCTGATTATTGCCTTATTTTTCAATTATTTAAAGCAAACTAAAGCATGTTTAGAAGTCTCTTAAAGAATTTTTATACATGTGCCATATTATTGTTTTCGGTTAAACTAACTGATTGTCCGTGGCAAGTTGAGATGAGAAGTAACCCGAGGTGTATTCATATCTAAGAGATCACGTGATATGTGTTATAAAAAAAACCGAAATGAAATTGTCTTGTGTTCATTTTGCGTTTTTGTTAAATCTAACTTAAAAAAAGTGTATAAAGCCGGTGAAGGTTAGATCGCACGGCATGAAGTAGCTACTATTTTCTATAGACTGTCGACTCGACCATTACTATGAAACAAAAGTTGAGATGAGCCCATTTTTATAGAACCAGCTCGGGGAGGGCAAGACAACTTTCACTGATTTGTAAGTAAACAACGCTTCAAAGTGGACTTTGGTAATCTCCATGGGTCTTGTTTTGCTGAATGTAACCAATTTTCAACGCCTCTGGACAGTGTCTAGTAAGCTATTGTCTTTGTATGTTAACCCATTCCCACACAAATCGTCCTTTTTAATCCCCTCAAGTAAAAAAGCTTTGGGAAACATTGTGGAAATGAAGAAATCGCTTGCATCAAGCGATTTCTTCGTTATCCACAATGTTTTCCATCCAAAAATCAAAGAATTTCAAAATTCCATTAACTTAAAATTGTCGTCTACAGTTTCTTTGAATTTAGACCAGTCTAAAATTCTGTTGTGTGGGGAAAGGGTCCTTCAGTGTTTCCATCTGTGACACCCTCAAACTTTTTTATCGCTCCCAGGAGCTTCGGAAGCTCTTTTGCTCTACTGTCAGAATCGATGTCCCACTTGGTTTAACCCATTCCAACCGTGACGAGATAATTTTAGACTGGTCCAAATTGAAAGAAGCTGAAGACAACATTTTTGCTTTGTCTTTTTGTATCAAGCAATTTCTTTATTTTTCCGAATGTTTTCCGAAGCATTTTTCTTAAGGGGCGTAAAAAGGAGGGATTGTGTGGGAATGGGTTAAAGTTTTAAGTCCCCTTTGTAGCCAAACTGGACTCAGTCAGTGCGGTAACTCAGTCACTTCTAGACTTTTTCCTTATCACCGACAGATATTGAGCTGACTTTTAAAGAGTGATTCCAAATAGCTTAGTTAGGCGTTTTGAACGATTTTTGATAGACCTGCTTCAGGACCAACGCACGTTATTTGTCATGTTCGTGTTTATAAAAGGGATGGATTTCGTGACTCAATATTGATAAATTGTTAATTGTAAAAGCATTCCTGTATCATGACTTTTCATCACAGGCACTTGGACTCGCGAATTTATAACAGCTTTAAGAAATATCCCTATATATAATAAATATATACACAAGGTAGTACAGTCGCCATTTTTAAAGTAACGGATGTTTTACAGGCACCCCTGGTTGACTCAAGGGGATACGAACCATCTATACTTGTAAAAATATCCTTTAAAAATGGCAGGTGCACAACCTCGTGTATATATTTATTTTCATAACTTGTTATCAATTCCATAATCCAAGTGTCTGTATTTTATCGCACTATTAGCTTTTGGAACCGGCAATTAGCACACTCTATTTTGTAATTGTAAGACAGCCCCATGTTTTTCTGCGATTCTGTTACTCTCGCGTTATCGTTAAAGTATTTAAGTGCTATCCCCATCGCTCTTTCACGTTATCGCAGTAGTATAATAGTATTATTCCCATCATCTATTGTCGTATTATAGTGTGTTTCCAAGTGTTCTCTTGCGACATTACCATCGTATTATTATGTTATTCCAATCATATTGTCACGACATCACTACCGTTCCGATTGTATTCTTGCGACATCACCATCGTATAATTGTGATATTCCCATCGTACTTTCACGATAACACAATTGTATTATAATGTTATTCCTATCGCACTCTCGCGACATCAGCATCGTATGATTGCGTCATTTCAATCGTTCTCTCGTGACATCACAATCATAGAGTTGTTCCCGTCGTCCTCTAACTATATCACCATCGTATTATTGCGTTATTCCCACTATACTCTCGTGATATCACCGTCGTTTTATCGCGGTATTCCCATCGTACTCTCGTGACATCACAACGAATTATTGCAGTGTTAGCATCGTATACTCTCGTGACATCACAATCGTAAGATAGTGTAATTCTCATCGTTCTCTCGATTTTAGGGTTATTTCCATCGTTCTCTCGCGTTATCACCATCGTATTATAGTGTTATTCCAATCGTTCTCTCGCGATATCACCATCGTACTATAGAATTATTCCCATCGTACTCTCACGATATCACCATCGTATTATAGTGTTATTCCCACCGTCCTCTAGCGATATCATCATCGTTTTATAATGTTATTCCCATCGTACTCTCACGATATTACCATTTCACTCTCTCATTTTTCGCCGTAGTACATTCGATTCGCGTGTTTAAAACATTGACGCCCTGAAGAAATATGATCATGGAAAACTTTTCGGGAAAAAAGAAATTGCGTGTCACAAGCAATTCCTCCTTTTCTCACAACGTTTTCTACCCTATATTGCTCTCATATTCCTGTTTGAGCGCATTTTGAAATGCCATTTGCAACTTCTTACGATTTGTATCAGTCTTAATTGTTGTTGTCTTGTAATTGTTTAAGATAAATCCATTTTTCTAGTCGGTCCTAATTGTATCCCGTTGAGGAGTTCTACATCATTTTTCAAGATCCTTCAAAAGATCTTGTTTTTTTTGGAAATAGACTACTTTTCCGTGTATTGAATAAATTGAAGCTCTTGAAAAATTGCTTATTATGGCTTTTGATTTTTCGTTTGTTTTGAATGGGGTTTAACGCCACTTTTAAAGGTTTTTCATTCATATTGCGGCGGCTGTAGCACCTAGATTTTGGCTTTTGAACACAACTTTATGTTTACATAGGCCAAAAAGTGGTTACGTAGGAAAATTAAAAGCTAGTGTAAAATGAAAAAGAGCCTCGTAGAGCAGAGGGTGTTGCCAGAAAGGAAAATGAACCTTTTTCTTTTCCGCACTTTTTCCACCTGTGTTTTTTATATGGTCAAATTAAGTGACCATCGTTTATGGCGCCGGGTTTATGTCGTCTTTATTCATTCCTCTGCACATTAAACATATAAGCAGAAAGACCAAGCCTCGTCAGTTTTATCTGCTGTTTGTTAGTCAATGACTATATATTCAACGAGCAGAAAACGTAGACAAAGCCCAGGCCGCGAGTATCTGGATCCACAGTTTTACCTATTTTGTATGGAAATGAAAAATTATAGGAAATAGGGAATATTCCAACAGTGTCTTTTTTTTCATTTATTGTTATCGTTTTCGAGAATATCGTGTTAGGTATTTTTTATTGGATGAGACCTTCGGTCTCATCCAATAAAAAATACCTACAGACGATTCGAGAACACGAGAACAACATATAGAAAAACACTCTGTTGTAATATTCCTTTTATATACCTTTTAGGACATGACATTAAGAAAATTCTCTTAAATGATTAAGAAATAGCCAACTTTCCGAAAAAAAAAAAAAAAAAAAAACACAAAAAAAAAACGAACGTCAATACCTAAAAAAGTAGTCCGTGTTTAACGGTACTCGACGAATACGGGGTTTTGGTACACGCCGAATACGGATTTTTTTTCTGTCGAGTTGTATTAGATAGCCAGATTTTAATCCATATCTTTTATAGGTATATAATACAAGTGGATTTTCCGGTTGTGGTTTAAGAAACGAAATTAAAAAGCTTAATCATGTTATATGAATACGCGCACATTAGGTTTTTCGTTTCATACCTCCATGAAAACAAAGAATATTCTCGTCATTTCTTTTTATTGTAATTACATTAAGCGAAAACATTTTACAATTTTTGGTACAATTTTATTGATCTTTTTGAACGCAGGCATACAAAATAGATGTGTACTCATTTTTTTCCCGGTCAGTCAGAAGTCTCGTTTATGATAGACGAAACTTGAAATTAAAACATTAGACATTGAGACTAACAACAGACTTTATATATTTGCATTCTCACTTTATCAAAATTACTGAATAATCCGGACAGAAGTCTATCCGATTTCTTCAATAGAGATAGCTATTTGGTACTTTTTCCTCCGACTTGCGTGAGCACCGTTGCACGTTCTTCGTTTTTAAGCGGGTTTATATAAGATATTGCGATTTTGATATATTTTTGTGATATCGTCAGTTAAATTATAAAACCTCGTAACTGCAGTTTGAATCACGCAATACTTACGAGGTTTTCTAATAATATCGACGATATGCTGTTTATTTGAACGCACGTTCACACTGCTGTTTAGTTATCATCTTATCAGCAGTTGAACCTAGCTATAAACACATATTGGTCTTTGAACTTATTTGGACCTCCCTGTGTTCAATGTGCGTCATTAATACCTTATAAGGAAATATGTTCAAAGTTATGAGAAAACGGGATAGAGAGAGAGAGAGAGAGAGAGAGAGAGAGAGAGAGAGAGAGAGAGAGAGAGAGAGAGAGAGAGAGAGAGAGAGAGAGAGAGAGAGAGAGAGAGAGAGAGAGAGAGAGAGAGAGAGAGAGAGAGAGTGTGACTTGATGAGTGAGTGAGTGAGTGACTGAGTAAGTGAGTGATTGAGTGACTGAGTGAGTGACTGAGTGAGATGTCAACTTCGGTTAAATTTTAATCTAGAATGCATTTGTAAGAACTTGTCACGTTTTTAATACCAAAATAATAGGTTTAATTGTGGCTAGACCAAACCAGCTCTCTTATATCAAAGGTTATACTATAGTCCGTCTCTGTTCATGTGTCTGTCCATTATACGTTTCTATTGGTATAACCCTTTACTGTTTTCAAAATTATAGACGTGTCCTAATTCAAAGGGGCAGCAGACGACATTTTAAAATATATGCAATTTCTATATGATAGATGTGGTCAAAGAATAAATTACTTATAACATGCAATTTCTTCTTTGTCCACAATTTTTATCAAGTACACTATAACAGAAACGTAAAGGTCAAGTGAAAGAAAGGTTCAACACATTCCCACACAATCCCGTTTTTTCCGCCTCTCAAGAAAAAGTACCGCAGGGTGCCGGGCATTCAAAATGTTTATTCCATTGCTAGACCTCAAAATTTTAACCCTTTCCTGGTCAAACCCGGGATTTACGTGACTGTGATTTTATACTTAAGAAAACATTGTGGAAAAGAAGAAATTTCTTATGACAAGCAATTTCTTCTTTTTCCACAATATTTCTCATCTTTAGGTTTGTTTATTATCAAATTGCATCCAATTTCCATTGTAATCTGCAACCTCTTTCAATAAGGACCAGTCTAAGTTTAAAAAACGGGAAAGGGTTACACGATGATGCACGCGACAATTTTTAGTTGATAAAATTTTAAAATATATTTGTCCTTTTAGGAAGAAAGCGTTGTGGATAATGAAGAAATTGCTTGTAACGCGCAATTTCTTTATTCTCCACAATTGTTTCTAAAGTGAAGTTTTGTGGGAATAGGTAATACAGGTGAAAAGGTGAGAGAAATATCATTCGGAGTAACGACAACTCCTACTCGATGAGGACATGCAGGCTAATTAATATCTATGAGGGGAAACCAAATTTGGTTATATGCTCTTTTTTGTTTATCTCTTGCTTGAAACGCGCAATTTCTTTATTTTCAACAATGGTTTCTAAAACTTTTTTGGGGCGTAAAAAAGTGAGATTTTGTGGGAATAGGTTAAACAGGTGAAAAGGTGAGAGAAATATCATTCGGAGTAACGATAACTCCTGCCCGATGAGGTCATGCAGGCCAATTAATATCAATGAGGGGAAACCAAATTTGGATATATGCTCGTTTTTGTTTATCTCGATTATAATCCACGTTGTTAGAACTCGGACGTGTCACCGTCAGAGCGCAGTCGGTAGCGTATTAGACTCCCAATCTTCAATCATTGGATGTCATGGGTTCGATCCCCGGCGGCGGCACATATCCTTTCCGATATTTCTCTCTCGTCAATGGGTGGATAAATTTAAACTTAAGTGGGATAGGAGCTGGAGGCTAGGAAAGGATATAGCGGTAGTGAGAAAACCATGAATCAATCGTAAGCTACTCCAGCCTCCGCGAAATGACTGAAATACTGTTAACCCATTCCCACACAGTGACGCCTTTGGATGCCCCTCAAGAAAAAACCATTGGGAAGCAATGTGTAAAATGAAGAAATAGCTTGTTACTGGCAATTTCTTCATTTTACACACCTTTTTTCTACCGACAAAATTGAAAATTTCTAAATTTCATTATATTGAAATTGTTGTCTGCAACTCCTTTGAAATTGGACCAGTCTAAAATTTTGCCGTCTGGTAATAGTTTAAAGGTGGCGTTAGACCACGTTCAATAAATCAAATTGAACTCAGATTGCTGAAGTGGGAATTAGAATGCGAGAAAGGACAATATCGGAATTGAAAAAAAATATAGACAAAAATCTATTGAGAAAAGTTAGTCTCTTCGTTTTTAGTACATTTTCTGAATGCAGAATAATCATTCTACCCTACTCTGAACTACTGATTGACCTGTTTTATATCCAGACCCTTTCACACTCACGGATTATTGGGTACTATTTCGTCAGCTGACAAAAGATGTAAAAGTTATAGTGAGTGATCAAAGGTCAACTTTGTCTATAACTGTATAGACAAAATTGACCTTTGATCACTCAATATGACTACACCTATAACATATGTGACCGGTCGTGCTTCATTGGTCTCTAAAGAAATTAAGTTGATAAAATTGACGGATAGCAGACACCGAACACTTGTCTCGATATGTGTGTACATCTGAGAAAAAGAAGAAGCAAACAAACAACATCATGTTATAATTCTCTGGTGAGTGACATAAAAATAAATCGCAAATGGTTGCTTAGCGACCGAAACAACAGGTTGTAAGTTACCATCTACAACTTTGCGGCTTCATATGGTGTGATAAAGATTTTGGTTTCAAATGCCAATCGTTAAAACAAAACAAAAACAGCAAAAACAAAACATCACTAGCAACACAAACAACCACCAGCAACACAAACAACAACCACCACCCAAAACAATCTGTGAACCATTCGGAATCCAACAATATTGGGCTAACATAGATCAGCATCTACCCTCTAATAATATAGTAATGTTACTTTTCCCGTAGTTAAAATCTTGATCGAACAATAAAAGAACAAGGTATGATACTTCTAGATCATTTGTATTGAGACAAATCTAAATATACGAATTGGTTGGGTATTTGGTGATTCTCACTGGGAACAATACTAAATTCGATCCAAGGCCCTGCTCTTTTTTGAAGTTTTTGACTGGTCCAAATTGAAAGAGGTTGCAGGCGACAATGAACATTGGGTGCAATTTGAAATGAAACCACCCTGTGGGTGAGAAAAATTGTGGAAAAAGAAGTAATTGCTTGTAACAAGAAATTTCTTCCTTTTCCACCATGTTTTCTCCACTATAAAATTACAGTGACGTAAAACCCCGGCTTTGTACAGGAAAGGATTAAGACGCGAATCAAATATGGACCAATCAAATATTTCAATCGACCAATAAATCAATCATTTAGGCAGGAAGTGATCTTCGAACTTCGCCATTGGTTGAAATTCATGTGGATCGTTTTCGTTGATTTGACTCAGTACGTCGTAACTAAAGGCTTTTCAAGCCGTAACTACGACGTTTATTCTTTATTACATGTTACTGGCCATCTGCAAAAACAACCACAACATCAACAAAAAAAAAAAACAAAACAAAAAAAACGCCGTTTTATATCGAAATGGAACTCCTTTTTAGAGAAAGTGGGCGAGGCCAGCGGAGTCAATGTGCGGAGCCAGCGATCCGTCAGTGCGGAGACTGAGATCCGCAAATTATCGGGAGTTAAAATCGTGCAGTCTTTGAATATGACAAAGTGCAGAAATAGACTATAACACATAACTGTAACTTTAGACCATAGTCATAAAAAATTGCGATCTAAGGAAAGGAAATTATTGAAAAATGATTTGAAAGATTCAAATTCGAAAATACTTTTACTCTTACATGTAAATTCCTAATGTTAATAAAACTAGTCTCATGGTATCGTATTTATCCATATCCCTATATTCTGATTAAAATTCCACATATATTACCTGCATTCCGATTGACTGAAAAAAAAGAGCCGTGCGCCCCTCCACTAACGCCCCCATCCCATCCCCCAAAGAAGAATAAGGGTCTCTTTTGTATGCTTAAACACGAAGTAGTTTCATGAAAATTACCTGTCCTTAACCCATTCCCACTCAAGCCCTCCTTTTTACGTCCCCCCCCCAAGAAAAAAGCTTTGGGAAACATTGTGGAAAATGAAGAAATTGCTTGTATCAAGCAATTTCTTCATTATCCACAATGTTTTCTATCCAAAAAGACAAAAAAAAAAAAAAATCCCCAAACTTGAAAATACCGTCTGCAGCTTCTTTCAATTTGGACCAGTCTAAAATTTTGTTGATTTGGAATGGGTTAACTCGTGTTTTGGTGATTTTTACTCTCTTGCTATTTTAGTATTAAATTACGAAACTGAAGAGAATAATTTTGTTTTCATTCAGATATGAAATGAAAACCATATTACGTTATTGTATGAATCCGCTTTTTGGTTTCATTCAGTGTGTTTAAATTTATTCATAGCCAAATGAAAAAAATCTCTTAAACGTCCAGACTTTACTTAACATGTATGTTCTTGCTCTTTTCCGATGATTTTCCTTTTTATTCCAAAGAATCGATTTTAAATAAATCCAACTTGAAATAGCACGCGGAATGTAATCAACGGATCGCGATGCCAAAGAATCAATCGACCAATCAAATCATCATTTAGATAGGAAGTGAACTCTGAACTCCGACTTTGGTCGACATTTATGTGAAGTGATTTTTTGTTTGTTTGTTTGTTTGTTTGTTTGTTTGTCGACTTTACCGCAACTAGTTCAAACCAGGGATTTACGTTGTTGTGATTTTATACTTGAGAAAGCATTGTGGAAAAAGAAGAAATTGCTTGTCACAAGCAATATCTCCTTTTCCCACAACAGTTCCTACCACAGAGGATGCTTTCATTGCAAATTGCATCCGATTTTCAATGTTGTCTGCAAATACTTTCAATTTGGACCAGTCCGAAAGAAAAAAAAAGAAAAAAAAAAAGAAAGGAAATGGTTAATCAAGCCATAGCTTCGACGTTTATTGCCAACTGTTACTGGCTAGATATTCTACAAAATGACACCGTTTATTATCGTATGAAACTTCCTGTTGCTGATCAGAGTGCATGAACGGCGGTGCCAGAACAATTGACCAATCGCGGCTGTCAATCAAATTACCAGCCGACCAATGATATCATTTATTTAGAGAAATAAATTTTGAATTCCAACATTGGCCGACATTTTTATTGACCCTTTGTTGGTTTTGCGACTTAAATGTTGTTACTATAGCTTATTCGAGCTGTAGTTATCACGTTGAGGTCGCCAACCAACTATTCTACTTTTTTGTTGCATGTCATTGGCCATAAACCTTGCAAAATAACGTCGTTTAACCCATTCCCACACAATGACGCTTTTAAACGCCCCTCAATATAAAAGCTCTGGAAAACATCGTGGAAAATGAAGAAATTGCTTGTGACAAGCAATTTCTTCATTATCCACAATGTTTTCTATCTAAAAAGACGAAGAAATTTAAAATTCCATCAACTTGAAATTGTCGTCTGCAGTTTTTTTTAATTTGGACCAGTCTAAAATTTCACCGTGTGGGAATGGGTTAAATCGGAGCGGGACTTTCTGTTGGAGTCGGTAGGCGTGGCCAACGAAGTAAGTGGGCGGGGTCACCGATTGGTCAATTAACCCATTACCAGACGGCAAAATTTGAGACTGGTCCAAATTGAAAGGATTTGCAGACGACAATTACAAGCTTATGATTTTTTTAAAAAAAATATTTCAACTTTCTGGATAGAAAACATCGTGTAAAATGAAGAAATTGCTTGTTAAAAGCAATTTCTTTATTTTCCACTATGTTTTCCCAACTGCTTTTTTGGTGGGCGTCCAAAAGCGTCACTGTGTGGGAATAGGTTGACCAATTCCACACGATGACGCTTTTGACGCCGCTCAGCAAAGACATTAGAGAAAACATTGTGTTAAATGAAGAAATTGCTTTCAACAAGCAATTTATTCATCTTTCAATATGTTTTCTACCCAGATTTTTGTTTTAAATTTCACAAAATTTAAATTGTCGTCTTCAACACCCATCAATTTGGACCAGTATTCAATTTTACGACCTAGTAAAGGGTTAAAAATATATGCATTGTCGAAAGAGAAGAATTGCTTGTGACAAATATTTTTCTTCTTTCATACAATGGTTTGCTTTTTGTAAATAATATCTCAGAATTGCGAAGAACAAGAAAAGGGTTATTAGAAAAGACGTGTTTAATAAAACCATAAGCATATCGTAACCAGATCTACAATGTGGGAATATACAAACATATCTTTGGAAGTAAAGGAAAAATAAAGGATAAATTAGAAAATTTAAGAAGTTTGAGAAGAACAATCTTAAACCTTACCACGTTCATAGGCTAATAGGCCTGAAATCAACAAAAAAGGTGTTTGCATTTTTACTTTAAGTCCCAATTTAGGAACAATCTTAAACGTTACCACGTTTATAGGCTAATAAGCTTGAATTCAACAAAAAAGGTGTTTACATTTTAACTTTTAGTCCCAATTTAGGAATATGCAACTCGTCAAACAAATAAATAATCAAACGAACAAACAAAAATGTAAAAGCTATCCCCGGACGCGGCAAATATCCTTTTCAAAATGTCTTTCGGGTGAGACGTTAAACCGAGGCCCCGTGTGACGGTGCTATCCACCGAGCACGTTAAAGAACCAGGCGGGGCTCTCAGCAGTTTCGTCCTGTATTCTTGCACTATACCCCCTAACAACTAACTGTCTTCTGGGGGGCGTCGCTCATATGGCCATGTGCTACGGTAGCGACGATAAATAAACGGAAGAAATTGTCTCCCATCTATGGGCGGATGATTGTAAACCTATGTGGGATGAGCAGCTGGAGACTCGAAAAGTTTGTAGTGGTAGTACTTGTGTGAAAAATACCAAGATTCAATGGCAAGGTGCTCTAACTGCCGCGATATAACTGAAATACTGTTAAAAGTAACGTTGAACCATATTGAAAACAATTCAAGGTTAAATTTTTAAAAGTATTTAAAATCATTATTCTTCAAAAAAAAAAGTCGTTGAGCCGATTCAAATGAGTACCCTCAACATAGGTTAATGGCAGTATTGGTGAAACATTTATATCTGAAATACGAATTACGCCCTTTCTCTGTAGTTCTGTAGCCGCAGGATGAGGAAATAGGCCGCAAGTAGGATGCAAGCACAAGATTTTTGCTTACAGTTGAGGCCATAGTCCTCTAACTAGGAATCCGAAGCGCTATGATAAGTAAATGTACAAATGACAACATTTCTAGATTGAAAACAATAGCATTACTAATAAGATGATAATAATGATAATAAAAACCGTTGCAAATTCAAATCAATATAACTAATCATTTAAACGTCATCAAATGTAAATATCATTAAAACCACGACACGTCTCTTAAACTGACCAATCGCAGCTGTCAATCAAGGAATCAACCGACCAATCAAATAATTTATTCAGCCCGGAACTGAGCTTTCAACTTGGACATTGACCGCCATTTTCTTTAACCTTTTTTGTTGGTTTGGGGACTTTAACGTCCTGCCACAGCTTATTCAAGCAGTAGTTCTGACGTTTAGGTCGCCAACCAACCATTTTACTCTTTTGTTACATGCTACTGGCGATAAAATTCGCAAAATAACGCCGTTAAAATACGAAATTGGACTTCCTGTAAGAGTCAATGGGCGGGGCTAACGAAGCAAGTTGGCGGGGCCAGCGATTGGTCAATTCATTTCAGTCCAGGAATTCATGTGATATTATCTCATAAATTCTGTAGAGTCAATGGCAGGTATACGTCCAGATCAGGCAGCGAGGCAGTCCTAAAGTTCGACGTTTGAAATCATTTACACTACCTTTGAATCTATTTTGCTCAACGAGCCTGTGTCTAATTTGTATGTCTTAAAACAGACATCTCATGAATTCTGTTTGCTCAATGTAATAACAGTGGTCTAAAGGCAACAGCCACTTGCACATGCTTGATCTTCTGAGTGGTCCAAAATGCGCAAACACTTTCAGGCGCAAGTTTATTTTGTTTATCGATTCTCTGGGAACTTTCTGGAAGACAAAAGAAGTTGACCGGAACCGGTTATCACGGCTGGACTCGATTAGCAATATTGTCTTATTCCATTTGTCATCCAGCATCGCCTTCATGGTTAGTTTCTTGAATCCGTCCTCGAACATCACTTTCGGCTGGCGCCCGGTTTGTCTGATTGTAATTTCTAGAATCTGTTCACGAAATTTGTATCTGTAAGAACAAACTAACCAGTATGACGGGGTCCAGTCGTAGGATGGAGCCGTAACTTCCATGAGAGATAAGTTTTCCTCCACTACATCGTCTTCGGAGCCAGCATGCCACGGTTCCAGGCCTATACTGCTCCTCTGCCACTGTAAATGATTATGTTGCTTAGACCATGATGGTGAGCTACCAGATAACATCCGCCGTATAAAACCTGGTCTTGTTTTCTGGTCATCGTTTTCTTTTTCTGCTAGTATCGCTTTCAGGTCAGAGTTATCATATGTATCTTCATCTGCCTTAAAAACGTCGTCATCACCTAGACTCGATCTAACTGACCGAGGGTTTTCTTGTGAACTTGTATCCATTTTAAACAAAATATTTAAATATCTATGTGCACTCCAGATCTACAGACTCACAGCTCACGAAATGGTTCAAGTTGAGTGTCTCCCGAATTCATCTTCAAATCTTTATATATAATTTCGTGGCCGATCCTCATACATTCTTGGTTTATCTTTGTCAACTTTGAAGGCCTCTAAATATAAGTGGTACCAAACAAGGCTTGATCGGTTCAAAAGTATTAACAAGTTATTTTTCGCTAATTTGAATGGTGAGCCACCTCTTATACGATAACCTTTCTTATTTACTGGCTTTGTCTGCAAGGAATAATCATTAGCGACTCCAAACCCCATTACGGAATCACTTTACTTTTTTTTACTTTTTTATATATATAAATGTGCGCGCGTGTGTGTGTGCAATTTAGTCGAAGTTGTTACGCCATTTAGTTACCTTGAAAATGGCGTCCTAATATATATGATGACATCATTTTAAAAACGGCGCTGTATATTTCGCAGAATGTGGTGAATCGATAAGTTCCAGGATTTTTTTTTAAAAACTCGGCAATTTCTGAGTCACATTTTAATCTGTTTAAAAAATAACGGTTTAATAATTACAGTAAGACTTTTGTTTAGCGATTTCTAACCGACGCAGGCCAGCCTCGGACCCACATTGTCTAAAAAAAACTCACAAAAAACCGCGCTAACCATTTAGAGAAACAAAATTCTCCCTAGCGCTGTGGGTTGGTTTTGTGTTTAATCTTTAGCCATTCCAACACAATCCCGCTTTTTGGCGCCGTTCCAGAATAAAAAAAAAAAAAAAACAAAAACAAAAACAAACAAAAAACCCACAAAACTTTAGACAATATTTGGGACATTGAAGAAATTGCTTGTTAAAAGCAATTTCTTCAATGTCAAAAATGTCTTCTATCCGAATAGACATAATTTTTTTTCGAATTTCAAGAAGTTGATAGACTATAAGACTGTCGTCTGCAACTCCTTTGAATTTGGACTAGTCTAAAATTTTGTCGTCTGGTAATGGATTATAGCTGTGCCGTCAGTGTGGAGTGGGCTGGGACTAAAGGAAGTCGACACAAGAAGGCGATAATCCTCTACTAGTAGACCTTACTCTCAAACCTTGTAAGGCTGAATTATAAATCAACAAGAGAATGGCATTAAGATCAAAGGGCTGAAAGCGTTGGAAGCACCAAATTATGGTTCAATATGTATATTGAACATTTATATTCAACCAAGTCTGGCTTAAAAGGGACAAGCAGTTGGCATAGACTAAGATCAGGTTGCACATATGTTCAGGCTAATCTTTGCCTATACCTCCTGCCAAAGCAGTAAAATTCCGAGTTCAACCTGATAAATTTTTAAGAACCATTTATTAAATTAACGCATAAGTGGCGTGTGTGTGTGCAATTTAGTCGAAGTTGTTACGCCATTTAGTTACCTTGAAAATGGCGTCCTAATATATATGATGACATCATTTTAAAAACGGCGCTGTATATTTCGCAGAATGTGGTGAATCGATAAGTTCCAGGATTTTTTTTTAAATCTCGGCAATTTCTGAGTCACATTTTAATCTGTTTAAAAAATAACGGTTTAATAATTACAGTAAGACTTTTGTTTAGCGATTTCTAACCGACGCAGGCCAGCCTCGGACCCACATTGTCTAAAAAAAACTCACAAAAAAACGCGCTAACCATTTAGAGAAACAAAATTCTCCCTAGCGCTGTGGGTTGGTTTTGTGTTTAATCTTTAGCCATTCCAACACAATCCCGCTTTTTGGCGCCGTTCCAGAATAAAAAAAAAAACAAAAACAAAAACAAACAAAAAACCCACAAAACTTTAGACAATATTTGGGACATTGAAGAAATTGCTTGTTAAAAGCAATTTCTTCAATGTCAAAAATGTCTTCTATCCGAGAAGACATAATTTTTTTTCGAATTTCAAGAAGTTGATAGACTATAAGACTGTCGTCTGCAACTCCTTTGAATTTGGACTAGTCTAAAATTTTGTCGTCTGGTAATGGATTATAGCTGTGCCGTCAGTGTGGAGTGGGCTGGGACTAAAAGAAGTCGACACAAGAAGGCGATAATCCTCTACTAGTAGACCTTACTCTCAAACCTTGTCATGTTGAATTATAAACCCACAAGAGAATTGGATTAAGATCAAAGGGCTGAAAGCTCTGGAAGCACAAAATTATGGTTCAATATTTATATTGAACATTTATATTATAACCAAGTCTGGCTTAAAAGGGACAAGCAGGTGGTATAGACTAAGATCAGACTGCACATATGTGCAGGCTGATCTTTGTCTATACCTCCTGTCAAAGCAAGAATATTCCGAGTTCAACATGATAAGTGTTAAACTACTATTTATCAAATTAACGCATCAGTTGCAAATCTCAGAGGAACCCCTATCTAACGTACAAACATTTTAGAAAAAGAAATAGCATTGGTAAAAAATAACCGGTGCTGACAAGACTCGAACCCATACGGACTAGAAACGAAAGATTATGAGTACAGCAAGCCAACCAAGGAACTATAAATGAGTTCTGCCTAATGCTATTGCAAGGCTTTTCAATAAACCTATTACTAGACGGCAAACTTTTAGACTGGTTATTCAAGTTTTGTTCTATTCTTTTTTTTATTATTATTATTATTCAAATGATTTAGTCAAGAGCTTATTATATCTTAGATGGAAATATTTGACAATCTAAGCAATTTATTACACTTGGAAATCCCAATAGGAATCAGAGCTATAGATAGATGGTGTGATTTGGATTTTGAATTTAACTTTTTTAAAAAATAATGCCATTAACCCTAGATTGTATGTACTCGAGACCATTCTAATGAGTACCTACAACAAAGGGTTTTATTTAGAAGTAAATGTTGTTACCCCTTCTTATCTAGAGCTCCGGGAATATAATAATCAAAGTATTATTAAACTTTTATGGCTCAGACATTCAATGGATTTAGTGGTTGAGCCTCCAGTGGCAGTTGGCACTCTTTGAGCTCTTAGAAGACCTCAAAATGTTGTTAGTTAACTTAAGCTATCAAAGCTGACGTTTTGCTTGCTAAAAAGAAATAATTACGTGTTATGCCTGATAAAACACCGCATACCATACTCTGACTTTTCTGATCGTCTAATACATATATTTTTTAGATCGCACATTCTGCACAAGTAAATCTGATAAAAAAAAAAATGAAGAACAGATCCTTTTTAGCCTGCAAACTTGGTCGCTTTGATCAGAATCATACATTTGGAACCTATGAGGGGCAGGTTACATATTTAACTAATAGGGTGATAAAAGGCCCTCCGATTGTTTCGTAAATCCAAAATTGCAAAAAGATATCGAATCTATCAGAGGCTAATCAGAGATAGCATTAAAGAAGTCTTTTGTTGGAATCTAGTAAAGCTGTCGAGAGTGAAGATTATTGAATCTGATCTGCCCGTGTTTTCTCGAGGTCTGACTAGGATTGATACTTTCCGTAATTGACCAATCCCCCCACCAATCAATTACTCAATCGACCAATCAAAACTCTAATTTAGACCAGAAGTAAACGTTGAACTCCAACACGGGCCGAAATTAATGTATTTTTTTTTTGGTTGGTTTGGCTACTTAAACGTCATAACTGCAGTTTATTAAAGTTGTTACTACGACGTTTAAGTCGCCAACCAATGATTTTACTTTTGGTTACGAAAAATAAATAGAAGATTATCAACTGGTTATGAAAATGCGTTGTTAAGCATTAATAAGGACGAGTTTTTCTTATGCATAACAACGAATTCGAGTAAGTGATTTTTATATGAAAAATAACTAGTTAATTGTTCTATTTATTATAATCGAAACAGCTTCATTGTTCAATTGTTACATATTATTTCTATCATATTCGTCATATACGGCCCTTGGGAATCGTGCGCATTAATGTCGACGATTTTCGTTTTCAATAATATCTGTTCGCCATCTTGGATTGCCTTTCCTATTGAGCGAGGGTTTGAAAGAATTTTGGGGGAAATCCGTATTTTAACCTATTCCCACTCAGTCTTTTTGGATAGAAGACATTGTTTATAATGAAGAAATTGCTTGATACAAGCAATTTCTTCATTTTCCACACTGTTTTCCAAACCAGTTTTCTTGAGGGGCGTAAAAAAGGAGGGCTTGTGTGGGAATGGGTTAAGACACTTAGAGATTTGTAGTGTCAGGAACCAAAATAATTTGGACGAAACATATCCTGTATCTGAGGGCGACAACCTTAAGGCCCCGGGATATTTCGAACAGCGATCGGCCTTTCATGACTTGGACTTTGATAGAATCATTGGATAGGCAGTCTGTAATCACTCAATCCCCTGACTTGATCGTACAAAACATGTTCATGCGGGTAAGGTTTGAGCGTCTGTCACATTAACTGTAATATCATCAGTATTTGAGACCTGGTATAGTGTTTGACGTTACGGAAAATTATGCGTTTGTTTGAGTCAATCAGTGATTACACGGACATCTAGGTTCGTTGTTGTTTAAAAACCAGTTGCTAATATAATGGTTATTTTGCTCTTGTAGTTATGAACGTTAATTTCTTAATATTTTACTGTTTTAACTGATTTGAAGTCTTAAGAAGTTGAATGTTAGATCACCATGCATTTCAGGCTCTCCCCCGTATCTCGTTCGCAGTTATTTCAACTGAAAAATTGTATAATATGTAGTTCATTTTTTAAAAACTTATTGCGGTTTATTGTAGATGATTTAGTAAAACAACTTTCTTTATTTTAGATGTAAAATTGGCATTTTTATGAAAAGTGACCAGGAGAGACCCGGCCCTGTATGAATGAAAGTACATGTAGTTCTCGATTTTCGGAGTAAAAATTGGTTATGATATCAAAATTTATAACAACGGGACTTCCTAAGATTTCACAGCTAGGAATATAATAATGGTGTTTAACAACGAAGTCGAATTTCCTGTCGGATTAGGTCGGCATGGGCTGCGGAGATAGAGGGCGGGGGCAAGCTTTGCATCAATCCCCAAAACGGGTCACATATCGCCAACTTAGTGTGAAAGCATCATAAGTGTGTATACTTTATATAGACAAGTATGATGCTTGAGCACTAAATCACCGACATAGCTATTCTATTTTGGCAAAAAAAAAAAAAAAAAAAAAAAAAGGAAGATCGGTGACCACGCCCATTGAGCTCCAACAAGAATTCTGAGGAATTTGTCTTTGATAAAATTCCTCGTCCGGTATTAATTCATGATTTATTATTATATGGTTTCTTTTTGTTGACAACGCGCTCTTTGAATGATCCCATTACCAGACGTTTAGATTTATGACTAGCTAACTACATTCCAAATGTGGCAACATCTTACCCCTTGTCATGCTGCACCCGGAATATTCCGGTTTTGGCAGGAGGCGAGGACCAAGATCAGACTGCACATAAGTGCAGTCTGATCGTGGTCTTCACCTCCTTCTTGTACTTTTCCTGCCAAAGTTGTTTAGGAAATTGATTTCTAAAAGAAATATTGATTTTTAACGATAAGTTCTATCAGTGCTTTCAGTCCTTTTTAATTTTATAACAATTTAGTGAGGTAATACAAACAACATGACATGGTTTAAAACTTTATTTCAGGTGGGGTTTAACTGTAGTGATAAAAGAAGACAATGATGTCTGTTTTTCTTTTTCAACAATATGTTTCATTTTTGTTTGTATTAAAGTGCGTAAAAGTGGTGAATCCAGTGTATTAGAATGAGTGAGGACAAAAACAGTTTAATTCGGTTTTTAGACCCCCCCCCCCAACAGATTTCTTCTATAATTCGGATAGAATAATTTCCATAAATTTCTTTTTTATTATGAATAAATTTTTAGTTTAAAGCTCCACATGCTGATAGGCCAGCGATCTGTTTTAATGTCAGAGTGTCCATCGTGCATTCGTGAGTCCGTCCGTAAACTTTTACTTTGAAAATCTTCTCCTCGGATAAACAGAACGGAATTCAATCGGAGAAATTATCTTTTGGTGACCCTTTATCAGATTCTCATTTTTTTAGATCGTATAAAAACATCGCTTAAACTTGAAAAGCTTCTTCTTGAAATCAGTTAATGGAATTCAACCAAATTTCACAGGAATGATTCTTTGAATGACCCCCTTTATAGGATTCCTTAAAAAAATTGATCGGATAAAAAAAACATGTTTCGTATAGATGGGAATTATTCTATTAATGGTATATAGTGTAACTGTTTGATGGATTTTCATCAAATCTCTGAAGAATGATTCTTTGGGTGACCCATAGTCGGATTCATTCAAAGAATTTAGATCAGATGAAACAGTCGCTTTAATTGGCAGGTCTTATTTCCATATATGGAATATAGTGAATCTTCTATTCTCAGAAACCAAAATACTCAGGAACGATCGTTGATGACTATTTATCAGATTCTTTCATAGAATTTTGCTTGATTAAACTAAAAAAAAATATGGGCGGAGCTATCATCCATATATGGTAAAAAGTGAAAGTTTAACAATAATGTTCTTGGAAATTGGAGGGTTTTTTTTCAAAATCTATAAGTTTTGATAACGAAGCTTTGGGGGTTGGTCATATTTCAGGTAGTGATCGCATAATGATTGGGAAATAATTGATATTCCTTGACTGAGAATAATTGTTGCATATAAGAAAGTTGCCTCCATTAAAGTTAGTTCCAAAAAAAGTAATCCCTCTTTTGAGCTGCCTCCTACGTTAACCCTTTCCCGTTTTTTGAAATTTTGGACTGGTTCAAATTGAAAGAGATTGCAGACGACAGTGAAAATTGGGTGCAATTTGAAATGAAACCATCCTATGTGCTAGAAAATATTGTAGGAAAAGGAGAAATTGCTTGTTGCAAGCGATTTCTATTTTTTCCACAATATTTTCTCAAGTATAAAATCACAGTGGTGTAAAATCCCGAGTTTGTACAGGAAAGGGTTATAGAAAACTTAATTACATGTACTTTCATGACAAATAAGTTCAAGTCGGTAGAGCGAAATAGGTTCTCTAATGCCTCTTATCTGTTTTACGAATTACTGGTCACAATAGTGCGGTGACGTAATTTCTAAGGTCCAAATAATGTAATAAACCTTTTAAAGGTCATACAAAATAGACAATAGACAATAGACAATTTTATTAGACGTAAGCTCTTTCGAGCTTCTTGTCATACAAAATTTACAATGTTTAACAATTTCAAAGAATAACAATAAACATGGCATATTATAAACGTGAAATATTTTTGGTTAGTAAAGATGTTTCGGTGTTAATATGGAAGAGAGGTAGGACTAGAGTGACAGGTGAAGTTTAAGTTATCATGAACAACGCATGGTGCTTCAAGCGGGTGATATTCAATGGCCGCGTATCCAACCCTGATGTGCCCCAACCTATATCAACCTTTAAGAGGAACATTTGGATTCGCATATTTTTTTCCAGAAAGCAGTCTTATCGTCGCTGGGTCGACAAAACCTCGTAGTCATGGCACGAAAAAGCTGTAGTTACGAGATTTAAGTGACCAACTAAGTGTTTCCATACTCCTAATTGACCGATCGCCATGTCAATCAAAGGATCAATCAACCAATCAAATCATTTATTTAGACCGGAAGTCAACCTTGAGCTCTAAAATTGGCTGACATTTATGACAAACATTTCTGTTGGTTTGGCGAATTAAACGTCATAACTACAGCTTTTAAGCCCGCGAAGTTGACAGAACATGAGACAGAAGACATTTGGACTAACGTATATATTCAGAAAAAGACGTTCAAATGCAAATTTCTAACACCTGAATTAGATATTCGATTAAGCATTCTCCAAAACCCGTTACTGAATGGCTAACAACCGAATTAGACATTAGACATTTCCTTAAGACAATGACCAAATCCCACTCTGAATATCTAACGAACGAATGAGACATTTTATATTTCATTGCACACTTTTTCAACTTGTTACTGAATGTCTAACAACCGAATGAAACATAAGACCCCGGTTAGAGTTACCGGAGAGAGTATGAATTTGTCACTGCATTAGGCGATTTGGTGTTTCCTAATTTTGGAAATCATCTGATCTCCTTATTTGGTAGTCACATGAAACTTCGAAGAACACTCAAACAGTTTCGTTGTTCTAAACGACTTTATTGTGGACTTTAAGATCAAAGTACTGAGACTTCTGATGGAGGAAAATCCTGCCAAAAATCTAACGATTTGACCCTTTTACAACGTAGATTACCTTGACGACACAATTCAATTACAAAATGAAAATAAGTAATTATAGTTTAATACAAATGAAGCGCAAACCAAGAATAGTTTGATTTAAATCGAATAAAAGTCAAAATGTCTTGATTATCTTTATTTTTCCTAAAGAAAACAGAGGGACATTGCACTCAAAGCTCCAGTTTTTCAACTTAACCAGATTTTACACTATACTTTCGTTCTGATATTACGCTGTCTTAACAATATTTGTATGCAGCCAATGATAATAGTACCCATCAATATGCATCTGCAGTCGTCTTTCAAGGTCTGTTGATTCAGCATAAGTAAATTAATTGCAGGTCGAACATTTGAGCTTTCAGAAACAGTCATCCCAACTTCTACGGACCTGCTCATTTCCTCCAGTTTGTGTTGCATTCAATGCATTTCAACTTCATAGTCCTTTCAGTGATTTGATTAATAACAAAATTATCTTGTGATATTACATACGCCACTAATGCTCCATATCGTGGATATTTCTCGCAGCTCTTAAAACGAATTTGATATAAATGATATGTTTTGCTAAATTTACTAGAATACTTTTTTTCGAGAATTTAAAAAGAAGTGAATCGTTTGTTTTGTGTGTCTCTATGAGTGATTATCAAATGCTCTAGCTCTAGTCATGTAAGAAACTTAAATTCTAAAAAAAATGCCTAACACTTTAGAGTAGTTACTTCTGTGATATTATGAATGATCGATTATAATGTCATTTCATATACTAGACAATCGTGACAAATTGCAAAGTTAAGAAAATCAAAGTACCGAAAAGTACTGTAAGTTAGCAAAGCATTGTTTCGTTCAGTTATTTTTTTTGTGAAACGTTATCACGATAAAAAATCGAGGTTTAAATATCCAAGGAGTGAGCCAATTCCATCAAAACCCTCCTTTTTACTATTTAAGAAAATAGTTGTGGAAAACAATGTGGAAAATGAAGAAATTGCTTGTTACAAGCAATTTCTTCATTTTCAACATTGTTTTCTATCTAGAGAGATAAATATGTTAGAATATTCAACAATTGAATTTGTCGTCTGCAATTTCTTTGAAGATCGATGTGCTCAAGGGAACTAAAACACCCAAAAGATGAACTTGCATGCAGAGTTTGCAATATCCTGAAATACATATGAACTACTTTCTATGGCGTAAGCATTAAGTGGTAAAGCCTCCAGTGGCGGTTTGCACCCGTTGAACTTTGAGACGACCTCAAATTTTATCTGTTAACTTAAGCTATCAAAGCTGACGCTTTGCTAGCTAAAAATCAATCTACCTATTAATCAATCAATTATTTAAACCTGAAATAATTTAATTGTTAGTTTCGTCTATCAAAAACGAGCGATCTGATTGGTCGAAAAATTGAATTCATACCTCAATGAACAAAATTTTGAGTTCGCAGGCATTCTGAATGCTTCCGCACAAAATAGTTCACTACCAAAAGGTATCAAAATTTGTTAAGTTGTTGCATTTTTCGCTCGATGCTATTAAATTATAAGAAATGAAGATTCGCGTATTCATACAGTGTGATTAGGTTTTTCGGTTCATACCTCCACGAAAACAAAAAATATTCTCTTCATCTCTTAAGTGAAAGATTGACATGTGACATTTATTTCAAACAAATTATTGGTTATCGACTTGAAAACCGCAGATATGGTTTTTTAAAGCATGAAGTATACTTTGCAAACCAACGAGTTTCTTCCTAACCCTATATGACAATTTATCACATGCAAATTACTGTTGTTGGATACCTCAGTAAAACTACATGTTCGGCATAAGAGGGTGTTATCGCTCCTTCAATTATCAATTTGTAGATAGTATTAATATAATCGACCCTAGACAGCCATTTCAAATATCCTGCATTGGTATTTCACTTAAACTCTTGTCATGCTGAAACCGGAATATTCCTGTTTTTGCAGGAGGTAACGACAAAGATCAGCCTGCACATAAGTGATGTCTTTTTTCATGTGCTAACTGTAGAAAATATCGTAATTCGTGTAAATATACACATGAAATAAGCTTTCTTTACGTTTATAATAATATTAGTGGTGGCTTTAGACATCATAGTAAAAAACGAAGCAACAGTGGGTTTAAAAATGGCACGAGTTTCTGACGTTACGTCTAGTACATTCAGTTACACTCAATGACTTCATATAACTGGCTGTGCTGGATAATTCCAACAACTACAAACGTAAGTTAATACGTCAATCAGTTAACGCTGCGCACAGTGTCACCAAGGTACTTACCACGCTGTCTATAAAGGAACTGGCTGACACTTTCTCAACAAAGCCTCCTAATATTCTAAATGTATTTACCTATTCCCAAACGACGAGGCTTTAGACTGGTCCAAATTGAAAGAGGTTGCAGACGACAAAACGAAGATGGTTTCAAATGAAAAATAAGGGCCATGTTTGGTCGAAAACATTTTGAGAAAAGAAAAAATTGCCTGTTGCAAGCAATTTATTCTTTTTTAAAAATGCTTTTCAAGCTATATTCCAAGCTGTATTTCGCGTAAAAAGCGAGATTGTGTGGGAATGAATAAAATTAATGTTTAGCTGCTTAATGATATTCTTAGTTTTAACCAATTCCCAAACGACAAATTCTTGGATTGGTCCAATTTGTAAAAAGGTCGTAGACTATTGATAAAGATTGTGCAAATTAATCGATGAGGAAGAAATCATTGTGAGAGGAGAAGAAATTGCTTGTTACACGCAATTTCTTCTTTTGTCAAATAGTTTTCCACAACTATTGATATTGCGTAAAATATGGAATTGCGTAGTAATGAGTTAAGCACATATATTGAATTCAGGTGAACCCAAATATATCAATTAACAAATTTCTGGACGACAATTTTTAGAATGGTCCAAAGTTCTCCAAACTGAAATTTTTTGCAACCGACATTTCAAAGCCGGTTAATTTGGGAGTATTAGTAGCAAATAGGATAGAAAACATTGTGATAAAATGAGAAATTGCTTGTTATAAAATAAATTCTCTTTTTCCCACTAAGTTGCCGTGATTTCTTGGTTGCGTCAGAAAGCGTCATTTTGCGGTATTTGGATAGACTATACTAGATTGCTATACCACTTGTTTTTTCTGTCTTTCTAATTTTTTCCCGAAAAATATTTTATTTATTTATTTCTGTTCGATTGTTTTCATTTCAAACAATTTTATATTTAAAATTTCTGTTAATTTCGGGTATCTTATTTAGTCAAAAATCTATTTTTTTCCTTTGTCAAAAATCTAGAGTATCACGAGCCTTTAATCGAAGGTAGTTAAAAATATGTAAAGGTTTCACGTGTAGGGTCTGGTAATTGATTTAATTATTGAATCGGGTTTAACACCACTTTTAACATCAATAACTCTTTCCTGTACAATCCCTGGTTTTTACGTCCTTGTGATTTCATACTTGAGAAAACATTGTGGGAAAAAAGAAATTGCTTGTGACAAGCAATTTCTTCTTTTCCAACAATATTTTCTACTCTGTAGAATGGTTACCTTTATATTTCTACTCACTTTTCATTGTCGTCTGCAACTTTTTTGAATTTGGATAAGTCTAGATTTTTTAAAAACGGGAAAGTGTGAATTCCACTTCTTGAGACAATGTAAGTTTAATAGTAAATAATCACAAGCTTTCAGCGGCACTGTGCCGCTGAAAGCTTTTGATTATTTACAATCAAAGCCGTTTTTAACATTATTTCAGTCATATCGCGTCGAGTAGAGCACCCAACCATGTATTCCTGGCATTTCTCTCACCAGTACCACCATAACTTCCTTTCCCAATTAGGTTTACGATTACCCACCCATTGGTGGGAGACAAATGTCGGAAAGGATATTCGCCGCGGTCGGGGATCGAGCCCTGGACCAAATAGTTGAAAGTCCGACGCGCTTCCACTGCGCTATGGCCGCGGTTTTAAAGTCTAGTTAACTTTATCAAATTACCAGACGACAAAATTTTAGACTGGTTCAAATTAAAAAAATTGCAGACGACATTTCAGAATTTGAAAAAAATGGATTTCGATAGCCAAAAGCAGTTGAAAATATTGTAAGAAAAACAGAAATTGTTTGTTACAAGCAATTTCTCTTTGTTTCCCACAAAGGTTTCTGTGATGTAATTTCGTCGGGGCGCCAGAAAGCGTCATTGTGTGGTATTTGGTTAACAAACAGCTTAACACAAAGCTTTTGGATGATTTCATTACAAAAGGAATATTACTGTTTGGTAAAAAATGTAATAGGCAACTTCTTTTCCTTCAACAATATTACAATCTAAATAAAACGTGATTTTCTTTGAATTACAATCATGCTCCAAAATTTCGACAATCGTATATTTTGGTTTATTTATCGTCGCTATCGTAGCACATGCCCATATGAGCGACACCCCCAGAAGACGGTTAGTTATTACGGGGGATAGTGCAAGGATATAGGACGAAACTACTGAGAGCTCCGCCTGGTTCTTTAACGCGCTCGATGGATGGCACCATCACATGGGGCCTCGGTTTTAACATCTCATCCGAAAGACAATTAGTTTGTTAGTTTATATGGTCAGCCCATGGCTTGAACCTGTGATCTCGAGGTTGGAAGCCAAGTACTCTACCAACTGAGCTAATCGGGCTGACTAAACAATTTCATTGCCACGTAATTTTCTTTTATTTGTAGAGGATAGTACACCTTAAAACAAATAACACTGGTTCATAATGAAAAGTAATGCAGACAATATTGCACGGTGTATTAGAAGCCAAATATGGTAGAAACATTATGAGAAAAGGAGAAATTTGTTATTACAGCCAATTTCACCTTTAGTCTCAAGGGTTCTAATGTAAGTGCGTTAACATACGGTATTGTGTGGGAATGGGTTCAAAATGATTCGCATGTTTCTAGTGTTTTCGATGTTGTCTGTCGGATTCCAAAACTCGTAACTACAGCTTATTTAAGTCAATTTAAAGGCTACTGGATGTATAATGAATAATCATTTAACGCAATATCAAATGAAATTATTTAGACTGATCAGATTTGAAAATCAGATCAAAATTAGGTAGAAAACCTTGTGAGAAAATGATGAATTGCTTGTGACAAGCAATTTATCCTTTACCACATGGCATTTCATAGCCACATTTCTTTATTGCGTCAAAACCGGGTATGTCCTCGGTTCATTTAACAGATTACAATGAAATAATTTTTGTTCATTATCTCGCGTTTTTTTTTGAAATGAGTTAAATTTTAGATGTCAAACCTTTTTTGCGGTTTCACTCTGTCTATTTCTATGTCTCCAGTTTTCTCTTTCCCTGTCAATTTTTGTTCCTCTCTCTCTCTTAACTTAACTTTTTACTGTTTTTTTTTTTTTAATTTTTGACTTGTACTAATTCAAGAGGGTAGCATACGCCATTTCAAAGTAAGAAAACTCCAAAAACTAGTGATTCTGTAAACTATAGAAAACATTGTGGGAAAGGAGGAAATTGCAATGTTTTCTAATGTATAATATCACAGGAACGTTAAAATCATGAATTGTACGAGAAAGGGTTATTACGGAATGATACACATTTCCGCCGAACAATACGATTTAGAAATGATACTCCTAGGCAAAATCAGCGCCGAGTTGGTCTTTCTGAGATACCATTCGCCAGGCGGTCATTGAATTGGCGACTACAAGAAAGGAAACTTTAATGTTATTTCAAAATTCAACCGAGCCTTCGTTGGTCGTTGCCCCACCGCTCTCATCCCTTACCAGACCTGTCTGGTTATTCGGCGACAAAACTTTTGCCAACAACAGCTTTCTTAACCCAATCCCACACCATGACGCTTCTGGAAGCCGCTAAAGATAAATAATTGGGAAAACATTTTGTAAAGTGAAGAAATTGTTGTAATAAGCAATTTCTTCATTTTACACAATCTTTTCTACCCAGAAAGTTGATTTCTTTTTTTAAAAAAATCATAAACATAAAATTGTCGTCTGCAACTCCTTTTAATTTGGTCCAGTCTAAAATTTTGTGGTCTGGTAATAGGTTGAAGTTAGATATAATTTCGTTTTGACCGCCCGATGCTATAAATTCACTGGTTCAAACATAAAGAAGGCGGTGCCCCGGTAATGAAAGACCGCAGGTGACTTAACCCATTCCCTCAAGGTAGAATTTTAGACTGGTCCGAATTGACAGGAGTTGCAGATGACAAGTAATAGCTTATTAAATTTTGGATTTTTCCATTTTCTGGGTAGGAAACATTGTGGAAAATAAGGAAATTGCAACAATTTCTTCATTTACCACAATGTTTTCCGAAGCTTTTTTTAAAATGGGCGTCTAAAAGCGCCAATGAGAGGGAATGGGTTTAAAAGTGTATATGAGTTAAAATCTTTTTTTAAAATGATTTACCTCTTAATTCCTCTTTTTTACGTCCTTCAAATTCAAAGCGTGGGAAAACATTGTAGAAAATGAAGAAATTGCTTGTAGCAAGCGACTTCTTCATTGCCCACAATACTTTATATCATTAAAGGCACGAATTAAATTTGTTTAAAAAAAATTCACTAACTTTAATTTGTATTCTGAAACATTTTTCTCAAAGGACCATTCTAAAAGATAATGAATTGAGTTTTGAAAAATCTAAATTTCTGCTCTTAGAATATTGCACTAAGTGTAAACCGATTGAGGCTACACTACCTGCCTGTAATTGTGTAAATACATGGTCAATGTAATAAGAAAGTTACTGTAAAATGAGCCAATTAAAACAAAGTGCTCTATAAGGGGACATGTCACCGCAGAAAGGATTGTGATTTCCTTCCGGTCAGTTACTCGGGAAAGAGGTAGTTCAAATGGTCAATACCCGGAAACCGGAGTGTCGGCTGTTTTGGGATATTGACATTTTTTTCGCCGTGGAACACATTGTTAGGTTTGGCATATATAATCATATAACGTAGGTGCGTGAGCAAATGTCGTAACAATAGCTCGTGCACCAACAGCAAACTGAGTGAGGTAGTGGTTTTGATTTCACAAACGAATACAAAATTTTCATGAACATATTGACATATTAAAACAGAAAAAAAACAAGTTATTGAATGAAATGATATGCTTTTGAAAAAAATAATTTCATTTTTCAATGAAGATATTCAAGATGATTATGTGGTCCTCGCGCGCTCACCTGAGAATTAGCCCTAATCATCCTAGGACCTTGAATTATCAAAGAACTCTCATTCAAACAGTTTTAAAAAAATGTTGACCTTATAATGCTTTTCGCAAAACAGTAACACGATCGTGTCTTAAGGGAGACCAATATATACGTATCGGTGACCCTATCCCCTGAGCTTTATTTAGACCCACTTCGATATTAAACGGGGTTACTTTGCGATTTTTATGCTCTGTAACAAAGGGATTGGGTGGCGAATCTATCTGTCTGATTGTCTTAACTATTTCAAGGCTACATATAAAAGTGATTTGTAAAAAACAACAAACACGACTTTGAAACTGATATCATTTTATCCTTTTTCATATCAATACAATTTGTACTTTTGAGAGTGTTATAACTGACAAATCGCTGGCCCCACCAACTAACTACTTTGGCCCCGCCCATTGACTCCAACAGGAAGTTTCGCTTCGATTTTTAACGACGTTATTTTGCAACATTTATGGCAAGAAGCATGAAACAAAAATTAAATGGTTAGTTGGCGACCTAAACGTCGTATCTTCACCTTGAATGAGCTGTAGTTACGACGTTTAAGTCGTCAAACCAACTAAGAAGATTATGAAAATGGCGGCCAATGTTGGAGTTCTTAGCTCAATTCCGGACTTAAAAAAGTAATTTGATTGGTCGATATATTCCTATATTGACAGCCGCGATTGGTCAATTGTTCCATTAAAATACTAGTTTTCTTCGTATTTAGATATCGAAGATGTAGGCAGAACGATGAGCCCAATTCAAATATTTTGATTTGTATTTTTTTCGGTAGGCGTGGCTAGTGATTGGTCAGTTTATCTTTTTAATGAAACAGCGTTTTGAGAGAAATCAGAGTAATTCATTTTTTTTCAAATTTTCGTTGAGGAAAAATCAACCAATTATATAGAGGATAATCAACTGGTTATTCCAGATATGAAAAAAATATTTCACAAGGATGCGTTGTTAGGCGTTGAAAAAACGAGTGCGCAGCACGAGTTTTTTCAACGCCTAACAACGCATCCGAGTGAAATATTTTTTCATATCTGGAATAAAAAGTTGAATATTCTATATATTATATACCTTATTATTTTAATTTTTTTATTTAAATAACGAAACCAATCTTGATAGAGAAACAGTCTATTGAAAAAAGTGTGGATGAATACATGATTAAAGATTTATTACAGAGAGTGAAACTGAAAAGTGTTATCGTGACGATATCAAAATTGATTACACTGAGAAATCCCAAGATTTCACAGCAAGGTATATAGTAAACTGCTATTATCCTTGTGGAGACTTAATCCATTCTGTCACAATGGCGTTTTTATGCCTTCCTAGAAAAACAAATGAGAAAATATTGTGTTAACGAAGAAATTGCTTGAGCCCCGCCCACTTTGGCAACACCCACCGACTCAAACAGGAAGTTCCACTTCGATTTTATACGGCGATGTCCGGCAAAATCTAAGGCTAATAGCATGCAACAAAAAAGTGGAATAGTTGGTAGGCGACCTAGACGTCGTGGATATAGTTTATCTAAGCTGTAGTTACGATATTTAGGTCGCAAAAAAGGGTTACAGAAAATGGCGGCCAATGTCGGAGTTCTGGTGCATCGCTTATAAGTGAAAATGATAGAATAATGGCGATAAATAAACGAAACAAAACAAAACTACAACAACAAGGTCAAGGGAGGCTGGTTCTAATACCGACTGCGCTGTTGGTGTCGTCGGAATTTTCTTAAGCAAGACATTTATAAGTCTTAGCCTGATTAGCTCAGGAGGTATAGCGCTTGACTTCAAATCCAAAAGGACATGGGTTCAAGTGTCGCGAAGTCGGCGAAGTTAATTAAAATCCTAGGTACGACTCCGTCGGCTCTGGGTCAGCGGAGTCTCTCCTGGGCTGCTCCGCCTTTTGTCTAAGTTGCACACGAGTTCCATGGGAACGTCGAGGTTAACGTGTTTTGTTTATTATGTTGTTTTTGCGGGAAAGCGCAGTATATAAAATTAAATTCCGGGCTCAAAACGGGATAGATTATTAAAAGTTTTTTCTGAGTACTATGAAAGTGTCATGTGTTTTGAATTAATAAAAGTGAAATTTGGATTTGTAAAATGAAATTAAAATATATTTGATTACGATGTTCATTATCGACCTTTTATTTGGAAAAAATTCAACAAGCCGTAAATAATTCCAGTGGCGCAGAATTAAGTGAACGTGGGCAAATAAAAAAGATCTGCGACATTGTTTGGCGCCGGAACCCGGGAATAATAAGTGCTTTCTCCGGAATAGTGAATTTTCAGTTTGAATTCCCACGTTGAAAATGACTATGGCTTCAAAATTAAGTTATCTGAAAGGGGTTCGAACGAGATACCGGAACACCTTAGAAAATGAGTTGGAGTATGGTCAGTCGATTTTACAAGATGATACAAAGCAATTTGATAGTGAATACATCGCAAATAAAATTACGATATCTATCGAGAAAATGAAAGTGTACAGTGAGAAATTAGAAAAACAAACGGAAAAGTTTGTGGGTGCACTCGGAGATGACACAGACGAAGATATTGATTCAATTCTTGAACACGATTCCCGTTTAACCAATAGTGTTATGGACTGTTATCTAAAACTTCAACAATTAAAGGATAAACTCTTAAAAGATATAGAAAAAGAAGAGGTAAAAAGTCATGTGACTACTGAACAAATATTTCGTGCCCAACAAGAAATGCAAATGGCGCTATTTGAGCAAATAGGGCACCAGCAACAATTTCTTGAAAGACAAGAAGAAAAAGAAGCACGAAAGGAAAAGGAAGTCACTTCTAAAGTTCGACTGCCGAAGCTAGATATTGTGTCGTACGATGGTAACAAAATGCGCTGGGTTGAATTCTGGGATTCTTTTGAATGCGCGGTTCATAGTAATAAGAGATTAACGAACATTGAAAAATTCAATTATTTGAAAGCTAAATTGCATGGCGCTGCAGCACATGCAATATCGGGAATTTCGTTATCTAACGACAACTATATCGTTGCGATCAAAATTCTCCAAGAAAGATTCGGCAAAACACAGGAAGTGATTGATTTGCATTATAATGCATTAATCAATTTAGAAAGCTCGGGTAATACAACTAAGGGATTGTGGTGTTTTCTCGATAAAATAGCTAAACACCTGCGGTGTCTCCAAGTTCTCAAACAAGAAATAGATCAAGCTGTGTTTGTATCTATTATAAAATCGAAATTACCCAAGGAAGTGTTGCTACCACTCGAAATATAAATAGGGACTACAAAAGAATGGACAACATCGGGCCTTACGGAGAGTCTCTCGGCCTATGTAACAGCTCGTGAGAGGGCGGAAGGTTCGAGTTCGGTTCAAAGCAGTGCTCAATCGAATGAATCTAAAGGACGCCAAAGGACAAATATGACACATTCGGATGCAAGAAATGGAAAACCTCGCCAATCTAACGTCACTTCCGGCGAAGCTTTGGTGGTAAACACCAACAGTGATAGAAATTATTACAACCTATGTAGGTACTGTGAAAAGGAACACTGGAGCGACGAATGTCCCACTTATAGGACATTAACGGAACGTAAACGGCGGATCAAGGGAAGTTGCTACAGGTGTCTTAAAGTCGGACATATTATGAAAGATTGTAAACGGAGCAAACGATGTGTACACTGTGGGGAGACAAATAGTCATCACAGAAGTTTGTGTCCTAAGAAATTCAAAATGTCAGAATCAACAATACAGTTAGCGGAAGAAACGTGTTTTACGTCGGACCAAAATACGTCAGTTGAAGAAAACGTGCTTATGTCATCCAGTGAGATGGTATTAATGCAAACCGCAAAAACTGAAATTAAAAACCCAAACAGTTCGGTGAGACAATGTGTGCGTGTTTTGCTTGACTGTGGATCACAAAGAACCTATATAACAAGTCAGTTAGCTCAGAAACTGGGATTAAAGGGAGAACGTGAACAAAGCATTAAATTAGTTACGTTCGGAAGTGAAAAACCAACAATTATTAAAACAAAGGTTACACGTATATGTTTAAAGCTCAGTAATGGAAGCTTTATGGAAGTATGTGCAAACATCGTACCTGTTATTACTGGCACTGTAAGTCGTAAAACAATGAAAATACCTGAAAATTCCCAACTAGATCATTTGCTAAATGGATTTAAGCTGGCAGATAATATCCCCCGAGAAGACGAGTCGAATAGTATTGAGTTACTTATAGGCAATGATTATTACATGGATTTAATTCTTCCGCAGAAAATCGAGGCTCAACCGGGTTTATACCTGCTTGCATCAAAACTCGGTTGGATCCTAACTGGTCGTACAGAAATACCCGACTCAGATCAGCACTATACTAGCATGTTGATCATGACCCATGGTACTAATATAACTAAAACATGTGCTTTCCTAGACGTTGACCAAGTGCTTGACAGAAAACCGGACATCGAAGACTTTTGGAACATTGAGTCTATAGGAACAACGGACAATACAAGTGAATCAGGAAATGAGAAAGCAAAGCTGAATTTCAAAAAGACATTGAAATTTGAAAACGGGAGATATCAAGTGACTTGGCCATGGATAGAAGATGAACCCGATTTGCCTGTGAATCGTGGACTTGCGATTGGGAGACTTCGTTCTGTTGTGTCAAAACTAAACAATAAACCAGACCTGTTAAAACAATACGCTTCCGTAATCCAAGATCAAATTAATAAAGGTGTAATAGAGAAGGTGGATAATATCAACAGTGAAGGTCTAATTCATTATTTACCTCATCATGGAGTGGTCAATCCTCTTAAACCAACTACAAAATTGCGGATTGTATATGACGCGTCGGCCAAATCAAAGGATGAATGCAATAGTTTAAACGATTGCTTGTATAGAGGACCAGTGATGCTAAATGATCTCTGTGGCATGCTGATGCGATTTAGACTTCACCAAATAGCTATAACGGCAGACATAGAAAAGGCTTTTCTCCAGGTAGGCCTTCAGCCTAGCCAACGTGACGTCACAAGATTCGTCTGGTTGAAAAATCCGGAAAATCCTTCACTTGACAACGGAAATATTCAGGAATACCGTTTTTGCCGCGTCCCGTTCGGTATCATTTCAAGCCAGTTTCTATTAGGTGCTGTCGTCGAAAGCCACCTGGAGTCTTACAATAACGCATTTTGTGACCAGTTAAAACAAGACATTTACGTTGACAATTTAATGACAGGTACCAACAATGTTATCGAAGCTATAAAGCTGTATACAAATAGTAAAAGCATCTTTAAAGAAGCATCAATGAATTTGCGTGAATGGGTGTCTAACAGTAAAGAACTGAACTCCTTCATTCCAATTCCAGACAGAGCCGTCGGTAATATTACTAAGGTACTCGGTCTCCTCTGGAACGTGGAAAGGGACACACTGTCACTAAAACCAGTTTCCACAGGTGAAATACAGGAACTTACTAAACGGAGTATATTAAAAAAGGTAGCATCGGTGTTCGACCCACTGGGCCTATTTTCTCCTATCGTACTCCGGGGAAAATTACTTTTACAATCACTCTGGGGCAAAAGTATGGATTGGGATGATCCAATAGAAGAAGAAGAAGCTGCTTTATGGTCTAAAATTGAAGCAGACCTACAAGTCATTTCCGACAAAAGCGTGCCGCGGAAAGTAGGTTTAAACCAAAATAGCACCAATGCAGTGTCTGTGCGTTATCAATTACATTGTTTCTGTGACGCCTCGGCAGTTGCATATGCAACCACGGTATATCTTCGTCAACAAGATGAAAATCAAAGCAAAGTCGATCTAATATTTTCAAAAACAAGACTAGCTCCAATTAAGGGTATGACAATACCCCGTTTGGAACTTATGGCCGTACTTATTGGAGTGAGATGCGTCAAATTCGTCCAATCACAGTTAAAACGCGATATTGACGAGATATATGTGTGGACAGACGCACAATGTGTAATAAAATGGATTTCGTCGAATAAGAAACTGTCTGTTTTTTTAAGCAACAGAGTGAGAGAAATAAGAAGTCATCCTGAAATAAATATAAAATACGTTTCGACAACAGATAATCCGTCTGATGTCGCAACCCGCGGAAATTCATTGCTACAACACATGGAGGATAGCTTATGGTGGAACGGCCCACAATGGTTACATCAAAAGGAACATTTGTGGCCGAATACAGGAAATAGCACAGAAACAGATATATCTGAGTACGAGTCCGAAGTTTCAGCTCATATGTGTATACATGAAATGGTGCTAGAAACAGAGTGTAAAAGGGAGCCAATGACAAACTGTAGTCCGTTTGAAATAAACTGTGATGATTATTCATCTTTAACCAAACTCTTACGAGTTACCTCCCTTGCATTTCGATTCATTCAAAGGTTAAAGAAAGTTAAACCGGAACTCAAATATATCAGTGCGCAAGAAATAGAAAATTCCGAAAATGTGTGGATACGACATATACAGGCCAAACATTTTCCGGAAGTGTTTTATGCAATTTCGCATAAGACAAAAAGTAATTTACAGAGTCAGCTTGGACTGTTTATCGACAAAAATGGCATTTTGAGATGTAAAGGTAGACTCGATCATTCGTCCTTAAGTGAAAGTGCCCGATATCCGATTTTATTGCCACAAAAAGACTCGTTTACACGGTTAGTGATAGAAAGGATACATAAACAGCTGTTACATAGTGGGGTTTCCCAGACCTTAAGCAGTATTAGAATGCGATACTGGATACCACGGGGTCGCGCAAACGTCAGAATGACGTTACGTCAGTGTTTAATTTGCCGCCGGCAAGAAGGGGGCCCGTACAAACTACCCTTCTTTTCGCCTTTACCAAGTAGTAGAGTGACAGAAGCTACACCCTTTACAAGAATTGGTTTGGATTATCTCGGTCCACTATACATTAAAACAAATGACAATACAAAGAAAGTGTGGGTGTGCTTGTTTACGTGCCTTGTTACGCGTGCTCTACATTTAGAACTTATACAAGATATGACGACCGCAGAATTTTTACTGTGTTTCAGACGCTTCATAAGCCAAAGGAGCTCTCCCGTTGAATTCATAAGCGATAATGCTTTACAATTCAAAACAGCGAGTTCGAGTCTCTCTTCAATGTGGAAAAAGGTGAAATACTCCCCTGATGTACAACAATATATATCGAATAGAGGTATTATGTGGACCTTTATCGTAGAAATGGCTCCATGGATGGGCGGATTTTACGAACGACTCGTCGGACTCGTGAAACGGTCACTGCGAAAATCTCTGGGTAGAAACTTATTCACTCTTATTCAGCTACAAACATTGCTCAAAGAAGTTGAAGCGGTGATTAATTCCAGACCTTTAGTGTATGTCGGAGATGATATCCATTCAAGCATTACACTTACTCCGGCCCATTTCCTTACTTTAAATCCAAAGATTGGGACACCTGATTTTGAATATAAAAATCATGATACTGATTTTGACTTTTACGAGAGTTCTGCCATCAGACTTAAACATTTGTGGAAAAGGGGACAAAAACTTCTAAATTCATTTTGGAAATTGTGGCGCAGTGAATACTTATCAAGTTTGAGAGAACGCTCACAAAGTTGTATGAAAACAGGACGAGTACTTTCGGCACAACAACCACAAGCCGGTGACATTGTGTTTATTAAAGAAGATCTTCCTAGAGGTTGTTGGAGAATCAGTCGAATTGATGAGCTAATACAAAGCAAGGATGGAAAGGTTCGATCTGCAAAGGTGCGATTGTCTTCAGGACGTATTCTTAGACGACCTCTGAATTTGCTTATTCCTATCGAAACTTCTCAGAGTACAGAAGCAAAGCAAAATGAAAAATTGCTTTCGAATGACAATACAGAAACAAGACAAAGATCAACTCGGAATGCGGCTTTAGATGCCACCGCCAAAATACGACAGATCGCCCAAATCGAACAAAAGCAATATTAAAACAACAACAACAACAACAACAAGTGTTTCCTTTTCCAAAATGTTTTACTATCCATTCGCGCGGAACATACATTTACTACATAATACACTAATCTCATGACAGCTCATGCGTTTTCTGACCGCCCCGGCGGAGCATGTGTACTTAGCATGGCGGAGCAAAGGTAATTAGCTATAGCCTTAAAACAACATAGAGCAGGCTATGCACGAGCTCCATGAACTCTCCCTTATTAATTCTTACTAAATGTCTCAGAACAGCCAAACTATTTGAAGTGATCGGTCGACAAAATAATTTATCAATAAAAAAAATTACAGTATGGAGTACAAGTGTGATACATGTGGACACACTTACAAGTACAAAAAGAATCTAGTTAGACATATTAAAGAGAGACATAACATCCGTGAATACTGGAGATGTACTTCTAAAGGATGTCATTCGAAGTTTATTAGGCGTAGTTATTTGTCCAAGCATTTAGTTTTCAATCATGGTATGGACGTATCTTCGGCCAGAGCATCTGCTTTGTCAGCACGTCTTGGTAATCCTGAGCCAAATTCCCAGTACTATGAAGATGTCTCTGAGGACGATAGTATATTGGACTTACTCAATGAGAGGGATTGCTCTGACAACACAATGTTTCAAGAGACTATTAATTATTTTGACTTCGATAAGTTTGACGATGTCCAGCTTGTTGATGTAATGAATATCGATACAAATAGCATCGAAATAAACAATGAAGACATCGAAATAAGCAATGAAGACGCCGAAATAAACGACGAAAACGTCAAAATAAACAACGAAGACGTCGAAATAAACAGTGAAGACGGCGAAATAATATCTGGAGACGACGAAACAAACATCGGAGACGGTGAAGTAAACAGCGAATGTGATCGTGAAACAAACAATGACTTTGACAATAACAATAAACATCATGATAAAAACCAAAGTGGCATACCAGGTTGCGAATATAGTGATATTTCGGATTATGAAGTAAATGATGACAGTGATGTCGAGGATCTAAGAATTATATCTGTCAGTAGTGAAGAAGAGCCTGGTTATGAACTTATTCTGTCTAATGCACAAACTATAACTCAGTCATTGATTCTCCGTTTTACCCGCACTTTTACGTACACAAACGATAATATATTTGAATCTGACGTTTCTATGGAACAGGAATTTGTACAAATTTAAACTGTATTGCGGAGGCAATAACAATTGTGTTCTTTCTTTCTTTTTTTTGGCGGCAGTGTCGCGAAGTCGGCGAAGTTAATTAAAATCCTAGGTACGACTCCGTCGGCTCTGGGTCAGCGGAGTCTTTCCTGGGCTGCTCCGCCTTTTGTCTAAGTTGCACACGAGTTCCATGGGAACGTCGAGGTTAACGTGTTTTGTTTATTATGTTGTTTTTGCGGGAAAGCGCAGTATATAAAATTAAATTCCGGGCTCAAAACGGGATAGATTATTAAAAGTTTTTTCTGAGTACTATGAAAGTGTCATGTGTTTTGAATTAATAAAAGTGAAATTTGGATTTGTAAAATGAAATTAAAATATATTTGATTACGATGTTCATTATCGACCTTTTATTTGGAAAAAATTCAACAAGCCGTAAATAATTCCAGTGGCGCAGAATTAAGTGAACGTGGGCAAATAAAAAAGATCTGCGACATCAAGCGCTGGGCGGACCAATTAAGCTAGCAAATTTAATTATCTATCGGACAAGACGTTTAATCGAGGCCCCGTGTGACGATACATAGTATCGAGCACGTTAACTCTTTCCTGTATAAACCCGGGAGTTTACGTCGCCGTGACTTTCTTACTTGAGAAAATATTATGGAAAAAAAGTAATTTCTTGTAAAAAGCAATTTCTCCTTCATCCACAATATCTTCAACAAGATAGGAATGTTTCATATCAAATTATCAAATTACATCCAATTTACATTGTCGTCTGCAACCTCTTTCAATTTGTACTAGTCTAAAATTTAAAAAAAAAAAAAAAACGGAAAAGGGTGAAGAGATCAGGAGGCGCTCTCAGCATCCATGCATTATACTCTTTATGGGCGTCGCTCGTAGGGACAAATGGTACGGTAGGGACGATGAATAATCGAACATACATACATGCCCAAGCCTATGGGTGATACCAAGGAAACACAAGAATAAGTGGATATAATTGAAAGATTTTCAAAGCAGCGATTATCCTCTAACAAAGGGAAATAATGTGACCCGGGCTTGTAGAATATCATTATGAATTACTTCCCTTTATATTAAAAAAAAACCCGAAATATTCTCTCGGAACTCTATATGCTCAATTATTTTGATCTGATACACACGAAAGGATGTAACATTTTTGTTGGTTTGGCGACTTAAACATTGTAACTTATTCGCCGAACAGACATTCTTTTTTTTGTTACATGTTGCAAGGCAACGGTTTTCTTAATTCAAGCAATTTGAAAATGCCGTCTGCACCTTCTTTCAATTTGAACCAGTCAAAGATTTGTCATGTTGAAATGGGTTACCTCTAGGATTATTTAAGCTCATTTATTATTGACACCATGCTTTGCTAGCTTACAGAACTTTCAGTACTTTGATTGAGTTTTCGACGTTGTCTGTCTTGTCTTTTTTCTATTCCACTTGTTTGTTTGTTTTGCTTGAATAGTTTTAACATTATTTCAGTCATATTGTGGAGGCTGTAGCACCTAACTATGGATTTCTCGTATGTCTCCTACCAGTTATACCAATACATCCTTCTCGAGCCTCATCCCATCAGTTAACGATGATTATCTCATTGATTGGAGACAAAGGTCGGAAAGGATATTTGTCGTGACCGGGGATCGAACTCAGGATCTCATGATTAGGAGTCCGACGCGCTACCAACTGCGCTGTGGCAGCAGCCTTCCTTCCATTCCGTACCTCTGTGGTGCTGTGCTATTTATAGTTACTGCTTTTATGTCGCCAACCAACAATTTACTTTTTAGCTCACCTGATCACAAAGTGCTCATGGTGAGCTTTTGTGATTGTTGGATGTCCGTCGTCCGTCGTCTGTCGTGCGGCGTCAACAATTGAAGTGTTTACACTCTAGAAGTCACAAGTTTGATCCAGTCGTCCCATTCTTGGCCAGAATAATTGTTAGATCATAAGGATGAACCCTATTGATTAATGGGTGGGGGGTTCTATTGGAAAACACGGGAAAAGGGGCGGCTTAATAACAATTTCTTTGTTCACACCCTAGAAGCCACAATTTTGGATCAATCTTCAAGAAATTTTACTAGAATAATTGTTAGCTTATAAAGATGAATGGAAAACACAGGAAAAGGGGCCTTAATGACAATTTCTTTCCTACTAACTACAGGCCACAATTTTGGCCCAATCTAAATGAAACTTGGCCAGAATAGTTGTAAAGGTCATGAGGATGAACTCTATTGATTATGGGAAGGTTCTATATGAAAACACGGGAAAAGGGGACTTAAAGACAATTTCTTTGTTTGCACTCTAGAGGCCACAATTTTGGATTAATCTTCATGAAACTGGTTATGTTTATTTGGCTTCTGTTGCATTTTTAACAGCAGATGATTCGGGTAAACGATTTAGGCCCATCATGGTGCTTTTGTTTGTTACATGTTACTGGCCATACATTTTACAAAATAACGCCGTTTCATATCAAAGTTGAACTGACTGTCGGAGTCAGTGGGTGGGGTCAGCGATCCGTCAATTTAACCACCTTTTACAGGAAATCCGTCTTAGGATATTGCATGATCACTTTGACTCTACAGATCAGTGGATTTTACAAGGGAGACTACTTCATAACAATTTTCATAAGATCTTGCTGGTGCATTAGCCCCCTTGCAATTTTCATTTTCCTTTTGAATTCTTTGGTCTAGTCATCTTGTAACAATACATGACACTCTGAATTTAACCGATTCCCAAACAACAAAATATTAGACTGGTCTAAATTGAAAGAATCTGCAGACGACAATTTGAAGTTGATGGAATTTTAGTTTTTTTCGTCGGTTAGGATAGAAAACATTGTGGATAATGAAGAAATTGCTTGATACAAGCAATTTCTTCATTTTCCACAATGTTTTCCAGAGCTTTGTTCTTGATGGGCGTAAAAAGAGTTCTTGTATGGGAAAGATACTGCCTTATCATTGCTATAGTCTCTTGTAATTAACTTTTGAATGGCATGGTTATTTCTTTTGTTTTTTTTAATCTATACCTGTTATGATTCATGATGTAACCATGATGAGACTTAAAAATAAATAAATAAAATAATATCATCGTTTGGCGATCAAAATGTAGTAACTTCAACTTGATTAAAACCGTAGTTAAGATATTTTGATCGCCCAGAGGCGAATTGTTTCTTAAATGTTAGTTTGTCGAATTGGTCTTCTCCATAAAGTTTTGATTTTCTCGAAAACTTAAACAAACATATTGTTGGATTAAGGGATTTTGTGAAATTTTTAAACCTATGATTATATCTGCTTGAAAAGAAAGCCCCTTAAACCTTTCATCATTCAATTTATTTTTAACCCTTTCCTATTCAATCCTGGTTTTACGTCCCGTGACTAAGTGATGGAGAAAACATTGTAGAAAAGGAAGAAATAGCTTGTAAAAAGCAATTTCTTCTTTTTCCACAATATTTTCTACCCAACTGAATGATTATTTTTCATATTAAATCCACTTTAAATTTTCGTCTGCAACACCTACCAATTTGGACAGGTCTAAAACTTTGCAAATCAGGAAATTGTTTAGCAAACACTAATTCTACGAGAACATCATCGACAAATACAAGATCCGATGAAATATGACATGCATAAGAAATGACGATTGTGAATAGCCGATGGATCGCTGGCTACGTCCGAACTCCGACATGTTAATTTGACTGAAATAATAAACGATCTCTGGTTGACCTCTGATAGATACGGTTTCTTGTCTGCGTATTTGTTTGACGGAACACCTCGGACGCCCATTTTCGCCTTGCGAAATCAGCGTTAGTGTAACCACGGCCATATAAATAAAAGTACTGAAAGTACTGTGAGCTAGCAAGGTTTGGTTTTATTAAGTAATCGCCTTTGCCTTCTTTGTCTTTTGTAGGATAAGAAACAAATTTCTTCATTGTCCACAATTTTTTCCAAAGCCTTTCTTGAGATTCTTAAAAAGCGGGGTTTTAGTGGGAATGGGTTGTATAGCATGCTTTTGAAGAAGTTCTCTACAATTTGAATAAATTTATTCTTTTCATAGTAAATTGAATTATCTCAACTACGGCAGTGACCCTTGTCTTTTTCAACCCTATTGGAGAAAAAATAATTTATTTGACTCTAACGGGATTCGAACCTACACGGTACGATAACGCCGCCTAGCGCTGCAAAGTCCGACGTCTTTAACCTCTGCGCTACCGTGCCATCCAACCCCCCCCCCCCCTAAGGATATTCAAATAACGCATATAAAGCTTCCCGACACAGCAACACACTTCGTATAAGGGTTCTATTTTTAAAAGTCTATTTATATCATATTGAATTCTCTCAACTACGGCAGTGACTCTTGTCCTTTTTAACCGTAGTGGAGAACTATTATTTGACTCTTACGGGATTCGAACCTACGCAGATAAAATTAATTCATGAGATCAGTCATTTTGAACACAATATGCTCAAGTGAGCTAAAATAACCTAGGAGATGAAATTGCAGGCAGAGTTTCCAGTATTCCTGAGAAAAAAAAGAACTATTTTTTTTTGCGTAGACATTCAATGAATTTAGTGGTTAAGCTTTCAGTGGCAGTTTGCACTCATTTAACTCTGAGAAAACACCAAAACTTTGTCTGTTAACTTAAGGTATCAAAGTTGACGCTTTGCTAGCTAAAAACAAGATACCAACGGTGAATTTAAAAGAGTTCAATCCATTCTCACACAATCCTTCCTTTGTACGCCCCTATATGGAAAGGCTATAGAAAGGCTTAGAAAACATTCTAGGAAATGAATAAATTGCTTGTATCAAGCAATTTCTTCATTATCCACAATGTTTTCTATCCAAAAAGACAAAAACAAAAAAAAATCCCCCAATTTGAAATTGCCGTCTGCAGTTTCTTTCAATATGGACCATTATAAAATCTATTGTGTGGGAAAGGATTAATAGAGGCTAGATTTTAAATTTTCAAAATAAAAATCACAAAACACCCCCAAACTACTATCAACAAAGGATGGAGAAAGAGAAAAAATGTTATTTTTGTCTGTAGACATTGGCCGAGTTATCGAAATACTGCAGACCTCATACATATTGTTTTCATTTCTAGTTATGTTCTTGACTACTTTTATTCGTAATGAAAAATCTCTATCCTTTAGGAGGCTTCTTTCTCTCTGTTTATTGTTCTGTTTACTATTCTCTATTGTTGTTATCTCATTTTGAGAGTCGAAAATTTTCTTTTATTAAAACATTTATTTGGACTTTACTATTTAGTGGTGCATTGTTTGCCTTTCTTGTCTCTAGTTAAACTATTTCCTTGAGAAACAATACTGGAGAAAACTATAGAAAATGTAAAACACCAATGTGAATTCCTAATGTTCAATCATATTTTCCCCTGACAACGCAAAAGTTAGTTTTGGTTGGTCATAAATCAATTTCATTTTTAAGTTGAGATGCGAAGGATTTTCAACTGACTTGAACAAAGCCGGAAAATTGAAACATGGTAATTCAATATTTCCCAATAATCCTTATTTTTTCTCCGAGGAAAGCGGGGGGTTATTGTTCACAAAGCTCAAGTTCTTTCAATTTTAGAAGAATTTAAGTGGCAATGTCATTATATTTGTAGGCAACCCAAAAGTAGATGTTTGTTGGTATCGTCTTCTGGATCTGTCCGTACATCAACTATTCTTACATGAGCAGATTACAGTGAAATATCCGCTGTATTCCTCGCCACTTAACCTTTCACATTCATCTCAGTGCACTTTTTAGTTAGCAAAGCGTCGGAGTCAATGGGAAGAGTAAAAGGAGTGAGTGGGCAGGGCTAGCGATTGGTCAATTATAGTCATGTGACAGAGTTGAATATGGGGACAACAGTAATGTTACCAACATCACGTGATGTTTTGGAACGAAGTTCATAGCACGTGATCAGAAAATTCTAATGAGTACCTACATCTGTTGATGTTATACTGAAATTTTCTCTGGCGACCGATCTAGGCGCAGAAAGCGAATCTTATGTGATGGAAATAATATATTTATAAGCAATACAATTCAAAGAGTTGTCTCTCTTTGATCAAAAATAATATTGGCTGTCCTGTTTCCTTGCGTATCGATTAACCTATTCCCACAAAAGAAAATTTTAGACTGGTCCAAATTCAAAGAAGCTGCAGACAGATTGGATAGAAAACATTGTGGATAATGAGGAAACTGCTTGGACCAAGCAATTTCTTCATTTTCCGCAATGTTTTCTAAAGCTATTTTTGAGGGGGTGTAAAAAAGGAGGGATTGTGTGGGAATGAGTTAACCTTTTCCTGTTTTACAAAAGTTAAGACCTATCCAATTTCAAAGGTTTTGCAAATGAAACTTTACAGCGGATTTAATTTGAAAAATAACCATTCAGTAGGACAAAAATATTGTGGAAAAAGAAGAAATTGCTTGTCACAAGCAATTTCTTCTTTTCCTCGTGTTTTTTTCTCATTTAAAAATCAAAAGGGCGTAAAAACTAGGGATTGATTGTGAAATGGTTAAACAAAGCTAAAAAGTACTAATACGCGTATTAGTTTTGTACACAAAAGGAATCTTGATGCTTCCTATAGAATGATTTCTTTTACAAATTTTCTTTTAATTGCTCTGGTTGGTGATACGTCTCTCACCAATGGGTAAATAATCGTAAACCTAAGTGGGATAGCAGCTGGAGGTTAGGAAATGATGCAGTAGTAGTACTGGTGTGAGGAATACCAGGGATCCATTGTTAAGTGCTCCTGCCACCGCGATATGACTGAAATATCGTTAAACCCCATTCAATCAAATTATCAATCAATCAATCTGGTTGGCGAAGAAAAACGTAGGGAGTTGGTGAATTGGGCTTGATTTTGCACTACTTGGTTATAGACTATAGAAAGAATACAGGATTCTCAAAAATACTCGTTGTGTTGACACTGGAGGACAATGAAATTCATTTTCTTATAAACGAAATAGTTCATATACATTTTGTCCATAATTTTGCCAATAAGCAGCACTGGAAGGAGACAAAGTCTTGTGGATATATTTTCATTTTAAATTTATTTCAATTAAGTATGATCTCTAACATGTTCACCTTGACTTCTTAAAAGTTTGATAATTATGTACCGGTAAGTAAGTGACCAAAAATTAAGAGGGTTCCCAGCTAAAGAAAGAAAAAAATGATATGTTTTCAAGTGCGCAAATGAAATTCGTTTTCTTAAAAGAAATAGTTCATAATTTTGCCAATAAGCGACACTGGAAGGAAGCAAAGTCTTGTGAATATATTCAAATAAAATTTCGTTCGATTAAGGATAATCGCTAACATTTTCCCCTTAACTTCTTACAAAATTGAAAATAATGTGAAGACAAGTAAAATACTAAAGAAAGGGGGTGGGGGTGTTACCAGTTAACCAAAAAAATGAAAAAAAATGTGGCATGTTTTCAAGTACACCAATGAAATTCGTTGTCTTAAAAGAAATAGTATATATGCATTTTGTCCACAATTTTTCCAATAAGCGACACTGGAAGGAGACAAAGTCTTGTGGATTTTTATTCATAAAAAAATTCGTTCGGTTAAGGATGATCCAATAAGCGATACTGGAAGGAGACAAAGTCTTGTGGATTTTTATTCATAAAAAAATTCGTTCGGTTAAGGATGATCCAATAAGCGACACTGGAAGGAGACAAAGTCTTGTGGATTTTTATTCATAAAAAAATTCGTTCGGTTAAGGATGATCGCTCAGATTTTCACCATAACTTCTTTATAGTTTGATAATTATGTGCCGACAAGTAAATGACTAAAAAAGGGGGTTACCAGCTAAGACAAAAATTCAAGTATGCTCTACTTTCATACCAGTCAAGATGCACCTTAGAAAACTAAGAAGCAATTTATTTTATTTCTTTCTATTGTGACCCCTCAAATTAAGTAACAAGAAAAGCTTGCACAATTGATCTAATCTGTTTTTTGGAAATATTTGTCACTATTTTAGCAAAAGCGCAATTGATTGAAAAAAGCAAAATTAGATTTTTTTACAGGTTGTAACATTCAGATTTTTCTCATTCCTTCGAATAAAAATAAAATAAAATAAAATATTTAACTAATAAACTAGATGATTGTTTAAAAAACTATAAGCAACCAGGTTTTATGCAATTCCTTTTTTTTATATTTTGAGTTGGTCACTTTATGATAGAGTAAATTCATTTTGATACTTGTTTAAATTCACAATTCTTTCATTCCTATAAATGACAACCGAAAGGTAATAAATTTAGAATAAGAAAGTTTGAAAAATATAGAGCTTATTATGTTTGTTCTTAAACAAAATGATTTAACCCTTTCCTGTTTTACAAAATTTTAGACCTGGACAAATTCGAAGAATTTGCAGACGAAAATTAATTTTGATTGAAATACAAAACTAACAATTCAGTAGGGTAAAAAATATTGTGGAAAAAAGAAACTGCAGGCCGAACGTTTGAGTATTCAGAAACTTCCATCCCCACTTTTAGGTATCTATTTATTTTCCCGAGTTTTTGTTGCATTCAATGTACAGTGTTTTCTCTGTTTTGATTCCATATCGCGAAGACGTACCTATTGCAAGAGTATTTTTTCAGTATGTCTGTCGGTCCATATATCCGTTATTACGTCACGTGACATCAAAATATTTTAACCATCAAAACAACACAACCAGTCATTTACATTTTTATTTTCTATATCTTTCATACTTTCCTGCGAAAATGACGCTGAACGTCAATATTTTCTGTTATTACCTATAAATATTTCTAGTAAAATATTTCGTCGTATGGCGTGCAAAATGTCGTAACTACAGGTTGAACAAAGCTGTAACTACGACATTTGTGCACGCATATCGATAATATGTTTTCCACAAAATCGGAGATATCAGAAAACGAAAAACGTTTCTGATCATATCAAATACGGTTCTACGACGTCATTTTCATTTTATGATTTTTATGGATGACGTCACAATGCGAATAAACGTAATCTGAATGGTATAGAAGAATGGGAATACTTGTAAAAATACTTGATATTTGTATCATATTATCTAATTTATTTAAAAAATGTATGTATATCACAAATGGAATACAAAGTTATGATAGCGATACAGCACTTGTATCTGCTTTTCGGTCTCATAGAATATCAAAGATATCCTACGCAACTCAATTGTGATTTTCGTTGGAGATAGACCGAGGGAGAGGGAATGAGAGAGAGAGATGTACAGAAAAAGAGGGAAAGAGCGCACGAGCGAGAGAGAGAGAAAGAGGGGGGGGATTGATTGAATGAATGGGGTTAACGCCATTTTTAACAGTATCTCAATTATATCGCGGCACCTAACAATGGATTCCTGGTATTTCTCACACTAGTACTACTACTAGATCCTTTCCTAGCCTCCAGCTGCTATCCAACTTAGGTTTACGATTATCCACACTTTGATGAGAGACAAATGTCGGAAAGGATATATGCCGCTGTCGGGATCGGTCCCGTGATGTTCTACGATTGAAGATTAGGAGTCTGATGTGCTACCGACTGCGCTATGACGGCGGCAGAAAGACAGAAAAGAGAGAGAGAGTGATAGAGCGAGAGAGAAAGCAGGGAGAGAAAGAAAGAGAGAGAAAACTGGATAGAGTGATAGAGAGAAAACGGGAGAGAGAAAGAGACAGAGAAAGCGAGAGAGAGAGAGAGAGAGAGAGAGAGAGAGAGAGAGAGAGAGAGAGAGAGAGAGAGAGAGAGAGAGAGAGAGAGAGAGAGAGAGAGAGATGAGAGAGAGAGAGAGAGAGAGAGAGGAGAGAGAGAGAGAGAGAGAGAGAGAGAGAGAGAGAGGGAGAAAGGGGGGAGGAGGAGGGGAGAAATAGGGAGAACCATAGGAATAAGCAGTGTTCATATCAGAAATCTGATCGGAAAATGATACGTGATGGTCGACAAGGTTTTTGTTCTTTCCAAATTACACACTTTCTACTATTTAACTGACTCTTATAATAAAATACCGGTAGTCAAAATGGTTTGTGTCCAAAAAAAATTTACATTTGAAAATTGTTTCGTCTATCGGAATTTTCTGCATTCTGGTTGGCTTAAAATTCTTTTCATACCTCCATGAAAGTGCAGAACTATTTTTGTATTATTGAACAAAAAAAGTAGTTCCATATACAACTATTTTAGGTTACTAAAATCGCTGCTAATTTTACATTTTTTCAAGATGTGTACTTTGGTTATACCGAAACCTCCATGAGGGAGAAATAGTTTTTGTTTTGTTTTCATGGAGGTATGAAACTAAAAACCCTATACCTTTAGCACTCAAGTAATAATCCGCATCGTGGATTTATAAAGTACGATTGATTTTTTTAACGAATATCTATCATACTTCCCGCACGAAATATACATACCGTCGTTAGGCGTGCAAAATGTCCTAACTACGCATCCAGCTGTAGTTACGATATTTTGCACGTCCCAACGGCGATATGATCCTGTATCAGAAAACTCCTTATATACAAAAATGATAACTTCGTTTATAATATGAGCACGTGCGTGACATTTCCAACCATTACACATGTGCGCCAAGTAAAGACTCAGATCAGCCTGTGCATCAGCACAGTCTGATCAGAGTCTTCACTCTGCGCTCTGTAGATAGATACTGACCCCAAAGCATCTTTAAACAATCAGCGAATACTCTATTTGTCCCGAATGGCTGTCCAGGGTGCTCAATGTGTGCGAGTCACGCACATGCGAAATTGTTGGAAATGTCACGCACAGGCTCATATTTCAGAACAAATGATATTTTTTTTATATATTTACAAAAAGAAAAAGAATTCCAATGTCTTAAAAACTAACAAAATTACGATTTGAAAAAAAAAGAAATAATAAAAAAAAAAACAAAAAAACACAACAATTATCTCTATACCAGACGACACAAAGTCGGACTGGTACGAATTTGAAAAAAGTTGTAGACGACACGTTTTAGTTGATATTTAAAGAAAATCTGTACATGGGGTACAAAACATTCTGAGTAAGGAAGAAATTGCCTTTAACAAGCAATTTCTTCATTCTAAACAATGTTTTACAAAGCCTTTTCTTTGGGACCGTATCAATAATCAGAAAATTGTGACGTCATGAAAATGTCGTAATTCTGCGAATCATATATACTAAATAAAATAAGCTTTGTGGTATTGTTTTAGTTGAAAGTTCTTTTTACTATATACATGTATTTTATTATTTGAATAACGTAATTGTATGTCATTTACATTTATTTATAAGCCGCGGTCATAGCGCAGTTGGTAGCGCGTCGGACTGTCAATCTAGAGGTCCCGGTTTCGATCCCCGACGGCGTCACTCATCCTTTCCGACTATTTGTCTCTCACCAATGGGTCGATAATCGTAGACCTATGTGGGATAGCAGCTGGAGGCTAGGAAAGGATGTTATGGTAGTACTGGTGTGAGAAATACCAGGATTCCATTTTAGGTGCTCCAGCCGCCGCGATATAACTGAAAGATTGTTGAAAGCGGCGTAAAACCCCATTAAAAAACAATCAAACAAACATTCATTTTTAAGATAAAACAAAACAAAACAAAAAAACAAACAAAAAAAAAACAAAAAACAAAAAAAAAACGTTAAAGACTCGTATACAATCTTTATTCAATTTTTTATGGGGATGGAGAGAATATTTTCTTGTTTTCATGGAAGTATGAACCAAAAAAGAACCACATATAGGTGATTGGATTTTTCGGTTCATATCTCCATGAAAACAAATGACATTTTCCTCATTTCTTATGACTTAATAGCATCAAGCGAAACTCCGAAAGCTTTACAAAATTTAATCCTTTTTTGTATGGAACTATTTTGTGCGGAAGCATACAAAATGGCTGCGCGCTCAAAATTATTTTCTTGGGGGTATGAACATTTTTCGGCCTATCCGAACGCCCGTTTTTGATAGACTTAACTAAAAATCAAATCAAATTATTACTTTATATTTGTTTTATTCATATATATTTAGTCGACTGATAATGAATATAATGATATACAGGTATTTTGAATAATTTATCAATTCTCGTTAAATAAAAGCCCGTTATTTTACGATTGGCCAATTTATCTAAAGTTACATATTTCAGGGCAAAAATCTCTGAATAGGTAAAATAATTTGCTCGACATTTCTTTTCACCCTTGAATATAGAATTTTAGATAATAAGGTCATAAATATATTTCCTTTTCAAGTTAAATAGCTGCTTGTTTGTTGTCTTCTTGTTAAGATATTCCTAAATAGAAAAGAATATATCGGCATTACTCCATTACCCACAATGATTCCTTTTACATATTACCAGAAGAAAAATTTTAGACTGATCTAAATTGGAAGGATTTGCCGACCTAAATTTAAAGTTTATGAATTTTTAGATTTTTCAAATTTTCTGGGTATTAAACATTGTAGAAATGAAGAAATTGCCTGTCGCAAGCAATTCCTTCATTTCCACAATGCTTTCCCGATTGCTTCTCTTAAGGGGTGTCAAAAAAGCGTCAAAGTGTGAGAATGGATTTATTAATATCATTCTGGCTCCAACTCTTCCGAGGGTCTTCAAAGTTCATGTTTTGGATCTGTTTTATGTCCCTTTTTTATCTTAGTGGGTATAGTAGGGAAGAAGTTTCATTTTTGGCTCTGCGGCATGAAAAATATAATTATTTATAACCAATTACCCTACGTTGCTATTCAACCTATTCCCACACAATAAAATTTTACTCTGCTTCAAAAACCGGACACTTCAAATTTGTGGAATTTTAATCATTTTCGTCGTTTTAAAAGAAAACATAGTGGGTAATTGAGACAAGCATTTTTTTCATTTTCCACAATGCTTTCAATCTTTTTTTTTTTAATCTCGGGGTCGTTAAAAGGGGAGATTATGTGGGAAGACTGTGTCGGTTAAGACTGGTTTAATTTGAAAGAAGTTTAAATTACAAGTTTAACCCTTTCCTGTTATGCAAAATTTTAGATCAGTCCATATTTAAAGGTTTTGCTGACGAAAATGTAAAGTGGAATTAATTTGAAAAGTAATCATTCAATGGGGTAGAAAATATTGTCGAAAAAGACAAAATTGCTCCTTACAAGCAATTTCTTCTTTTTCTATAATATTTTCTCAATTATGAATTCACGGGGCGTAAAAAGCAGGGATTGAACAGGAAAAGAATAAGTCGATTAAATTAGTTTGATATCTATATTCTTTGTGTTTGTCTTTAGGAAAGCAAGCATTGAATGAATTTTCTTCGTCTTCAGCATTTATTTCTAAAGCCATTTTCGTTCGGGCCGTGAAGAATAGTAGAGTACAACACACCACTTTCTTTATTTTTTTATTTTTATTTTTTGACAAATTTACCCCTTATTTCCTTTACAGCTTTATCGATCTATGATTGTAAATATCAGATGTTTTGGGGAAAACAGATGAGCATTTAAAGGCCCTTTCCTGTTTTGCAAGATTTTAGACTTGTCCAATTCCAAAGGTTTAGCAGATGAAAAATTATAATATGAAAAATAAGTGTTCAGTAGGGTGGAAATATTGTATAAAAAGAAGAAATTGTTTGTGACAATCAATTTCTTCTTTTTCTACAATGCTTTCTCTGCAGTCACAAAATCCAGGGGACGTAAAAGCCAGGAATTGAACAGGAAAGGGTTGACCACTATACATGGATCGTAATGATATTGCTTATATTGCTATGTTTAAATAAAATAAAAACAAAATGTGTTTGTGAAACACCATGCCCTCGAAACAAGAATTCTTTAGAAACGGATGGTTTTTATTGTTTTTTTTTTTCTTTGTTATTGAGAAAAGGGTTAAAATTTTGACCTTGACCTTGACTTTGACGAAATGACCTTCCCCAGTTGCGCCTTGTTGAGACCTATCTACATACCAAATATTAACATTGTAACTTAATCAGGGTTGAAGTTAAAGGAAAATGTTTAGTTGGCAGGTTAAGTTTTGCAGACAGACAGATGGCAGACGGACAGATAGATAGACAGACGGACACCGGTAAAACAATATGCGCCCGATCTATCGATGCGGGGGCATAAAAATCAGACAAAATAGATAAAACGTATTAATTAATGGGAGAAATGTTATGTTAAATCAATTGCAAAATTTCTACTGCTCATATTTTAATTGACCAATCGCAGCTGGCAATCAAGTAACCAGTCTACCAATGAAACCGCCATATTGGTTAAGCTTTTTTGTGGGTGTGGCGACTAAAACATCGTAACTATAGCTTATTCAAGCTGTAGATACTACGTTAAGGTCGCAAACCAACTATTCATATTTTTGTTGCATGCTGCTTTCCATAAATTTGGCACAATAACGCCTGGCGGAGTCAATGGCTGTGACCAACTGAGTATGTTGGCGGGGACTTCGATTGTAGCCAATCACCTCAAATAAATACATTGTATGTCCAAAGTGTTGTAATTTCCAACAGAAGTATTTGTGATCTTTTCCAACGGGGGGGGGGGGTGTTTATACATTTCCATTTTCACGAAATGTGTGTTTTTCTACCTTTGGATATGAAAAAAATCGTATTGAGTCGCTTTATTTTTCGCTACCAAATAATTGTGTAATTTGGATTTCCAATCACTCTTTTGAATGCGGATGTCTAGGCCCTAGATTAAAATTTGTTTCGTAGTCAAATGAATTTAACCAAACTTCTAATTAAAGATAAATGTTACTTTTCACCTTTGACCCATTGCCACACAGAAATGCTTTAGACTGGTCCAAATTGGGAAAAAACTTGCAGATCATAATTTTGAATTTATGAAACATTACATATTTTCATGTTTCTTGAAAGAAAACATTGTGAAAAATGAAGAAATTGTTTGTTACTAGCAATTTCTTCATTTTCCACAATGTTTTCCTTAATCTCTTAACTTGGGGGGCGTCAGAAATCGTCACTGAGTGGTAATTGGTTAATATATAGTTGAAGAAGCAATATATCAGTGTTTTAGGTTTTTAGTTAACCCATTTCAAAACGACAAAATTTTAGACTGGTTCAAATTGAAAGGAGTTGCAGACAACAATTAAAAGCTTACGAAATTTTGTAATTTTTCAATTGTCTGGGTAGAAACCATTGTGGGAATTTAAGAAATTGCTTGTATCAAACAATTTCTTCATTTCCCACTATGTTTTCTAAATTGTTTTTTCCCGAGAAGTGTATGAATAAGGTGAATTATCAAATGAGCGATGAAAAGGTTGTATAATCGCCGGTTCTGAAGAGAGACATGAATCAGTAGGATGAGAAGGAAGTACATTGGTCCAAAATTTGTAACAGATTTGAAACGAAACCTTAGAAACGGTTCCCTTCCATTTGGATAACGTTTTACACAAAACATAAGAGAAGTGTCATAAAGTAATGCCAGGTTTTTATTACTTCTATTATCTTTTAAAAACATCACACAGTTACAAAAATCTATGCGAAACTGAACTATATTTTTTTGGGGAAAAAAGTAAATATCGGAACTAATGAAACAGTAGTATCTTCTAAAGTTTTATTTCTAACTTGATTTTTCATGAAGATGTTTTATTAATAGTGTTTTCGTCTTTCGTAATTCCGTTCACCAGGACTGAATAGAACAGAACAAAAAAATATCAATGACTTATGCACAAGCTGCAGCGTCACAACATTTTTAAACAGTTTCCGATTGCCATTAAGTTCGACAATTGGTAAGAAGGATCAAACGGAATTCGTCGAGAAAAAGACTTTGGGCAAAATTGTTGTAAATGGAGAAATTTCTTGTTACAGGCAATTACTTCAGTAATCACAATGATTTCGATTCAAAAATACCAAGTTTGTAAAATTTAACCAACTCTAATTTGTCGTCTGCAACTTCTTTCTATTTTGACCATTCTAAAATTTTGTCGTCTGGTAATTGGTTAAAAGTTGTTTTCGAAAGCCACTTAGTTCGGCATTTAGCCTGTTGGATCAACCGATATCCTTCATTTTATGATTATTTTAAAGATCCCGACTTTGAAAAGTATTTTCAAATACGTTTTTTTTTATATAAAATAAAGGAATTCTGGTCATTTAGATTACTTTCTTCTCTAAAAACCCTTTTCTGTTTTGCGAAATTTAGACCTGTCCAAATTCAAAGGTTTTGAAGACGAAAATTCAAAGTAGATTTAATTTGAAAAATTACCATTCAGTTGGGTAGAAAATATTGTTGAAAAAGAAGAAAATGCTTGTCACAGGCATTTTCTTCATTTTCTACATTGTTTTCTCTATCATAAAATCACATGGACGTAAAAAACAGGGTTTGAACCGGAAAGAATTAAACATTTTACATTACATCGAACGAAACTCACGAGCATAATTCAGATGCAATGATATCTTGGTATCTTTTATATTGTCTTCTGTTCTTATCTTTATTACTTTTTTTTGTAAGAAATTAAAATCGAATCTGGTTAAAATTTTCAATAAAATTGGCGAATAAATTAAAACTGCTAATTTTGCAGAACGCATGCGTGCTCACGAGTATATAAAGCGCATTGAAAATATCATTTGCATCGTCGCGTCTATAAAATCCGTTTATTCGCGCAGAAAATAACCTGCAGTATTTTAAATGTGTTAACGTGTGAATTTGACTCCCTTTCACGTTAAGAAAATAACCACCTTAAAACACACTCCGATATACCACAATCGCATCATCGGGATTTTATTTCAATTGCAGCGAAGCGCTACGCCACTTAATCGACGCATAAATTACTCCGCGATCACGTGATCCGCCTTGGTCGCTGTAATTATGTGTGTATGGATTTTCGGTGTGTATTGGGTTTGTAAAAACACAGGAATATTTTACCGTTGCTTGTAAACAATAATATCCGTACTTGACCAGTCATTGCGAAGGTGAGTGGGGACTCGTAATCATGCATAGATGTGTGTATTTTGTAACCGCTTTTGTATATATGCGTTGTTTAATCACATATATTTCCTTACACCTACATACCCAACTTAAAGGAAGAAAACTAAAACAAACATGGCCGTCCGATTCGTTAAATATATACTACACTTGTTGATGTTTTATAGGTAAAATCTTTGTCTCTATCTTCATCCCTTTCACTATAATTCTCCTTTTTACAACCAATTAGGTCAAATAAATTGCGTTGCCGGCGGCACAATCTCTATCCTAATTGAATCGCAAATAACGAGGTCATCTCGGGTGAAAATAAAACATCGCAAGGGAGCGAAAATATTATTTTCTCTGCAACATCTTTCCAGTTTTCACAGCTATCGCAATTTTCAATACAGGAGAATTCTAAATACTCAAAATATATTGCACTTTTATATTTTAACCATTCAATCTATTTTCTTCACGATGAAAAACCCACATACACAAAAAAATGTGTGCCCACATACTTTCTATGTACAGATTTATTAAAAGACGCAGGGTAAGATTAACCAAACGCATTTACACATATGAAATTTCATTTTATTTTCTTCTTAACTAAAGTGATATTTTGGTAAAAAGATTCGTATTAAAAAAATCCTCTTCTTTCATTTATCTAATAATATAATCTCGTTTTCAGTTATATAAAAGTGCTATGAATTAACTACTAAAGTTCAAATTTTCCCAACGTTAAGCATGATTAAACAGTGATGGATGTCATGATTCAAAGCCGGGTTATTATACAAAATTCGTAATTTTGAAGCTAGAAGACACAAGAAAAAAACTCCTGTTACGGGACCATATGAGTACATTCCCGAAATAATTTCTTTGGTTTTTATTTGGGCAAAGCAACCAGAAGGTTAAGAATTTTGTCCACCTTCGTGCAATTTGATATTCTCAATTTTAACAACACGAGGAAAAAAAGCCGCCGATGGTCTTAACTCATTTCCATCCGATGACGCTATTTACCTTCCCTGAAGAAAATACCTCCTGAAATCATCGTGGTAAATTAATAAATTGCGTTTAACGAGCAATTACTTAATTTCCAACAGTTGTTTTCTACGAAAAAAGGATAATAAATAAATGCATATATAAATAAATATATGCAAATACATTTGTTTCAAATTGACATTATGGTCAGCTACTTCTGTCAAATTGGACCAGTTTAAATCTTAGTGCTTTTGAAACGGGTTAGTTAAATTTTGGATTTCTTGAACCTCTGAAAGATAATTTTCACGTCCAGATATCGTCAATGAGCGACCAAACTGTCGCAAGTACAACTTTCAAAAGTAGTAGTTACTACATTTTAATGGCCCAACGGCAGCATTTACTAATAACCTTATATCTTACGTTTGAATAAGCTGTAGCTACAGCGTTTTAGTCGTCAAACCATGAGAACTGATTGACATAAATGTCAAAGGTCACCATTCACGTCCGATCAAAACGAATGATACGATTGATCAACGGATTTTGTATTGGCAATGAACTGGCAGTTTTTAAACCAAGTACATATAACTGACAGACCTACGGATAGAGGGCGTAAATCGTTTTGTAAATTTAAATATTTCACCAAATGTGACTCGACTCGACGATTCAAATGAGTAACCACAACATAGGGTTTCGTTGAGAAATATGGATTTTAGAATGCTGATACCCTTTCTTATCTAGTTCTCTGAACTAAATGTTAACAGCATAAAGTACTAATTTTCTTTACGTCAACCTTCCAGTTGGAAGGTTGACGTATAGAAAATAAGTACTTTATGCTGTGAACCCATTCCCACTCGAATGACGCCTTTTGACCCCATAAAAACAAGATAAAATAAATAGACAAAGAACCGACCAAAAAAACTAGCAAATAAACAAACAATCAAACAAACAAACAACAACAAAAAAATCGGAAAAATTTATGAAAATGTTGATATTGCTTGTTATATGCAATTTCTTGATTATCCACAATGTTTTTTGATCTCAAAGGCAAACGAAAATTGAAGTTTCGTCAACTAGAATTGCCGTCTGCATCATCTTAGAATTTAGACCGGTCTAAAATTTTGTGGCCCATTAATGGGTAAAAGCATGTAATACAGAAAGGATGATAAATGATTAACGTCCATTTATTGAATGAATTTAACATTAGCATATATGTAAGGGTTATGACAATTTATTGTCAATTATATCTCCGTCACGTTTCACAAAACGACAACGTTGTCATCCGTCTATGTTGATTATATTATTTCCCAAACTGAGAATTAAATGTTTGGTTACTCTTATTCGATTGAAGAAAAAAATATAAAAAATGTTTATGCCTTTAACGTCAAAAGTCGAATTTTAACGTAGTCAAAGTCAGTTTACTTTATTGACTAACATGTCTTTCCTATTTGATGTATATGCGCCTACCGGATATGACAATTTTTTTTTTGTATAGCTTTTAACATATTCCCACACAACCCCTCCTCTCTACGCCTCTCAAGAAAATAGTTCTAGAAAACAATGTGGAAAATGCAGAAATTGCTTTTAACAAGCAATTTTCTGCATTTTCCACACTGTTTTCTACCCAGAGAGACAAACACTTTAAAAATTTCATCTATTTAAATATGTCGTCTGCAACTTTTTTCGATTTGGCCCAGTCCAATTGTGTGGGAATGGGTTAAAGAACCGTTGCCATTTGACAAGATTTTGAGGGCTTTGAAACATTGACTAGTGTCATCCAGACTGTATTATTTTTAGCCTAACAGGAGTACATGGGAATTTGATATTCAAAGTCATAATAACGAGTTCTAACAGACATGTGCATAATTATGTAAAAAATATTCTTTAAATTTTATTTGAATGTAATTCTTATATTAAAATACTATTTTACTTGTCTCTTCGTTATAAATTTGGATTAGTCGATTTCATACGAGAAGTGACAACAATTTGAGTGATAATAAATACAAGAGTAGATAACTAAAATCAGACGGAATTTATACACGACGCCTATTATTTCGAAATTATTTCGAAATTACCGTTTGTTTCCGAAATGAAAATACCCCAATGCGATTTTTTTACATTGCATGTATAGGAAAAGTCTTGCCCCTAGGTCCTAGGATACGGCATTTCCGGGAGTCTCAGTGTGAAACAAAAGAAACCCGTACATGCAAGGTAAAACGACAAGTTCTTGAACTGTAAACGAAAGAATACTTTAAAAAGTAAGATAATGCAACGTGGAATATAAGCTACTAATTACAAGGTTTTACGTACGTTTGTTTGATTTTGTTAGTACGTGCTTACAAAGTGCTTTTTTCAGGGGTCTAAATAAGAGGGAGGTAACACCGTTCTTAAATCCATATTTCTCAACGAAACCCTATGTTGTGGGTACTCATTTGAATCGTCTCGTCGAGACAATTCTAATGAGTACCTACAACATAAGGTTTATGGCACTGTTGGTGAAATGTTTAAATCTAAAATACGAATCACGCCCTCATCTGTAGGTCTTTTTTTGTCACATACCTACCGTACCCTGATTACCAGCGGCGAGGACGGGCGTAGAAACACAGGATAAGGGCATTTTTGAAAACGAAATATTTGAGAGACGTTTCGTAGTACTAAATGTACAAGAATTCAATATTTGTGGTGTTTTACAATTTATACATTCTATCTTCTCTCAGTGCAACATATGTGTGGAGTTGAAGTGTCTGATTACCTGATAACAGCCTGTCCTATTTAAATATCACTTCACGCTCATGTTGTTCCTGCCTACGATTGGCTGAAGATTTTAAAAACACGATTAAAGTTTTAACTTTACAATAAGCAGTTATATTATCGATGGGTTTTTCACCGACTGTACATATAACCTCCTAGTTTAATTTTCCTTATTATTGCTGCTGCATTAAGTTAACTTTATACGTTTTGCATGCGCATTTCTTTCAAATATTCAGTATTTGTACAGGTTTCGTCAAAACTACTCCGTGGCCTTTTACTTTTGAGTGTAGAAAGAGTTTTACAATTGATTACATTTTCTTACCTCTAGACTTAAGTCATAATGCTAATTAGGCACATAGCTTAAATCTTTAAACCCCCCCCCCCCCCGAAAAATGTATTTGCTTTAATATAAACCTGTTGCTTCATCTTCAATAACGGGTCTTGTTTTGAAATATTTTTTTCAACAATTGTAAACGAATAAATCATGTTTGGAAAAGTTGCCTTTGCCATCCTCCGAATTCTGTAAACTAATGTGACTCAATGAAGAACGCACTTATTTAAAATGCATTTAAATAAAAGATGAAATAAAGTTTAAAGGTTGACCAGAAAGAATTGTCCAACAGCCCTAGTCGCTCTACATGTCACTTGCTTAAAAAGTATAATTACTAAGTCGTGTACTTGACTTTATTGCTTAAAGGCTCTATGGTACTTTTCCCCGAAAGGAATCCCGAAATCTTCGTTAAAATTGTTTACAGATCCCATTTGCGAATACTTTGAAATAGGCCCACTTTAAAAAGAGTTGCCGAACAGAAACGAAAATAAATTTCAAAATTTCTAAATTATTTTAGGTTGTCAACATAAATGATTTTTATATATATTTATTCTAATTTTCTATTCGGCAACGCTTTTCATGACCAGCTTGTGACCTATAATGAAATCATTTATAGAGGAGTCTAAATAATTTGAACCCTTGTCATGCATGCTGATCCCGGAATATTCATGCTTTGGCAGATGGCATAGACAAAGACCAGCTTGCACATAAGTGCAGTCTGATCTTATTGTACACCACCTGTTTGTCCTCTTTAAGTCAGAATTTTCCACAAGACTGTTTTCGAAACTAAATTCCGATCCTAGCAACAAGACCCACAGTGCCATCAGCCCATTGATTTTAATGCATTTCTGCACAAGGATTTTATTCGGCACGACAAGGGTAACCGCAGATTTAAGAATTCCTTTTTTTTATAAAAAAAAAGTGTTCCCACGAGAGCCATAGAGCCCTAAAAATACTTAATTTTGCAAACACATACTTAATTTTTACCTACATATACGAATCAAACATATACTTAATTTTTGCAAACGTATACTTAAATTTTGCATACATATACTTAATTTTTGCATACATATACTTAAAGTTTGCAAACGTATACTTAATTTTTGCATACATATAAATAATTTTTGCATACATATACTTAATTTTTGCATACATATACTTAATTTTTGCATACATAAACTTAATTTTTTGCATACATATACTTAATGTTTGCATACATATACTTAATGTTTGCATATATATACTGTTTACATGGACATTGTTTCATGGATTTAAGAGTTTAATCTTTATGCAAGGGACTTTGATCTTATACAGTATTAATTTATGATTAAATCATTTTTCATGTATAGACTATTAAGTTTTGTTTATCAGTGTACGTTGCAGAAAATATGTCACAGTTAACAACATTGCACCTTGCAGGGTGTCTATTTTGCAATTCTGTAATTCTGTTGTTTGTTCGTGCTTTAAATCGCCATATGATATAGATCGGAGTTCTAAACTAGACTTTTGTAAGAAGATACTTTTTCATCCAAAACAAGTGAACATTGTCTTTACAAAACACACAAATATATCAAACATATCTGAAAACAATGCAGACGTACAGATGGAGACGTATTTTCGATGATAGATTTAAAGTTTTCAACAATAATACCTTTAGCCCTATATTGCAGCTACTCATTTGAATATTCTCTTCGAGACGTTTCTTATAAGTACCAGCAACATAGGATTTTATTGAGAAGTTATCATTTTAGAATGCTGTTCCCTCATATTGTCTAGAGCTCTGCAGTGTTAGATTATAAGAGAAGAAATTACAATTTGACACTTTGCTCTATCCAAGTAAAAAACTAGAAAAAATCAACAAATGACCGTCCTTTCCCGATTTAGATTCAAAAACGCCTATTACGGAATATTTCTGCTTTACCAAGAGGTATAGACTAAGATCTACATGTACATAATAAGCAGCCTGATCATAGTATACACCACCTGCTAGATGTTTGTAAGCCAGAGGTTTTTGTATAATTAATAAATTTCAGAAACATTGACCGAAAATTAAAGCCTTTCAGTGCGTTCAGTCCTTTGATTTTAATGCAGATCTCTGCAAAGTGCAATTGTTTTTATTCAGCATGACAAGCCTTAAGCTGAATTTGATTTGAAATTATCATTTTGTGTCTCGTGTGTACATAGTTCGAACCAAGACTCTCTCATTTCAGGCTGTATTCGGAGAAAATCTGAGGTTTTGATATGACCAGATCGTCGATTGCGTCCGCGTCTGTGTCGCCGTCACTTATAAACTTGACATTATCTTATATCTCTGGTATTACTGAACATTTTGTTTTTAAACATAGAATATATATCTATTAGCGAAAGAGCAATCTATACCAACAAGGGATATGACTCATTTTTAGCTCCGCTGGCTGAAAACCAGCGAGCTATTGCCATAGCGTTGTGTCCGTCGTGCGTCCGTCCGTCCGTGCGTCCGTAAACTTTCACTTTAAAAATCTTCTCCTCAGAATTCAACCAAATTTCACAGAAATGATCGTTGGGTGACCCTTTATCAGTTTCCTTCAAAAAATTTTGATCGGATGAAAAAATGGCTTCTAATGGGCGGGGCTAATTTCTATATGTGGCGAAAGCTTTAAAAAAACCCTTCTTCTCAGAAACCAATCGATGGATTTCAATAAAATTTTACAGAAATGATCCTTGGGTGACACTGTATCAGATTCTTTCAAAGAATTTTGATAGGATGAAAACCATGGCTTTAATGGGCGGGGCTAATTTCCATGTATGGTGAAAGCTTTAAAAACCTTCTTTTCAGACACCAATTGATGGATTTCAACCAAATTTTACAGGAATGATCCTTTGGCTACCCTTTATCAGATTCCTTCTAAGAATTTTGATCGGATGACAAACATAGTTTTAATTGGCGGAGCCAATTTCCATATATGGTGAAAGCTTTAAAATCTTCTTCTCAAAAACCAATTGATTGATTTAACCAAATTTTACAGGAATGATCCTTTGGTGACCCCTAATTAGATTTCCAAAAAAGAATTGATTGGCTGTTAACATTGCTTTAATGGATTGGGCTAATTTACATATATGGTACACAGTGAAAAGCTACGATCTGTAGGATGGTTTCAACCAAATTTCTCAGGAATGAAAAGTAAATTCAGGCCGGTGGAGCAAATCAGGCGCTCAAGCGCCCCTAGTTAACAAAGTATGAGCATTTGGATTTAGAAATTTGTCCCACCATCAAGCACTCGAACAGCCGAGCTTTTGCATCCGCATGCAATTGTCTTAAGAGATGAAGAGAATATTTTTTGTTTTCATGGAGGTATGAACCGAAAAACCTAATCACACTGTATGAATACGCGAAGCGGATTCATACATTGTGTGATTAGGTTTTTCGGTTCATACCTCCATGAAAACAAAAAATATTCTCTTCATTTCTTATAATTTAATAGTATCGAGCGAAAAAAACAAAGACTTTACAAATTTTTATACCTTTTTGTATGGAACTATTTTATGCGGAAGCATACAAAATGGCTGCATGCTCAAAATTTTGTTCATGGAGGTATGAATTAATTTTTCGACCAATCAGATCGCTCGTTTTTGATAGACGAAACTAACAATTAAATTATTTGTTTATGTCTTAATCACCAAAATCGTAATTGACAGACCGCCGTCGTCAAATCGAAATAAGGTAAAAGAAAATAATTTAACATATAGGCTAGACCGGAAAGTAACCTGTTGGTCACAACCATATTCGATTTTTGGGTAATTTAAACTCGGCAACAGACTAAATAAAAGTTCGAAATTCAGAGCTCTAGTTGGGAAGAAGTTACAGCACTCTAGAATCACTACTTCTCAATAAAACCCTATGTCGTGGGTACTCATTTGAATCGCCTTAACGAGACGATTCAAATGAGTACCCACAACATAGGGTTAATGATATTATTGTTGAAATATTCAAATCTAGAATCCAAGTTACGCAATCTATCTGTAACTCTGTACCGTGAACAAACCCGCTGAATTGTCGTAAGTCTAGGTGGGATAGCAGCTGGATGCTAGTAAAGGATGTAGTGGTAGTACATGTGTGAGAAATACTAGGAATCTATCGTAGGTGCTCAAGCCGCCGCGATATGAAATACTGTTAAAAGTTGTGTTAAACCTCAATTAATCACTCAATCAATCAATCGATCGAGTTAAATTGAAGAACACCAGGTCGCCTAATAAGGACTCATCTTTTGTTTAATGTCACCTACCATAATTTACAAACGAATAGCGTGTTAACCCATTCCAACTCAATCCCTCCTTTTTACGCCCCTCAAGAAAAAAACTTTGGGAAACATTGTGGAAAATGAAGAAATTGCTTGTCACAAGCAATTTCTTCATTATCCACAATGTTTTCTATCCAAAAAGAGGAAAAAATTCAAAATTTCATCAACTTGAAATTGTCGTCTGCAGCTTCTTTTAATTTGGACCAGTCTAAAATTTTGCTGTGTTGGAATAGGTTAACTCGTACAACTACATCTACTTTATTTGAGGTCAATTGACGAGGCCAACTTTCCGTCAAGTGACCGATCATTAAAGAATCAGTCGACCTATCAAATTATGCATTTAGAACGAACGGAAGTGAACTTTGAACTCCAACATTGGCTGACATTTATGTGAAGTAATTTGATGATTTTGCGACCTAAGATCGTAACTACAGCTTATTCAAGCTGTTGTATGGGTGTATATGTCGCCAACCAACTGTTTTTCTTTTTATTTTATATTACTGGCAATAATTGTTTGGAGTTTTGAAAAATAAAGGCGTTTAATATGTAATTTGAACTTCCGATCTGGGTCAGTGGGCGTGGCAGGGGAGTCAGCTGGCGTGACCAACTATCCGTCAGTTGCTTCAACACACGAGTAATAAGATCGTCCATCTGCGCAAATGAATATGGAACCCTTACTATATATATGAAAAGAAGAAGAAAAACTGCACTGTAATGTGAAATATTGCATCGTGTTATCGTGTTATATTCATGGCCCGTGTATGCTCCTTAATCCATTCCCACACAGTGACGCTTTTGGACGCCCCTAAAAAAAAAAAAAAAAAAAAAAAAAAAAAAAAAAAATGGGAAAAAGTGTGTCATAAGAAGAAATTGCTTGTCACAAGCAATTTCTTCATTTTACACAATGTTTTCTACCCAAAAAGTTGAAAAATCTAGAATTTCATAAACTTTAGATTGTAGTCTGCAACTCCTTACAATTTGGACTAGTCTAAAAATTTGCCGTCTGGCAATAGTTTAAACCAGGGGTCTATATGGTGTACCGTTTGGGTCAAACGTCCTCTTAAAGTCCTCTAAAAGCATAAAGAACTCGTGCACGCATAAATAATATAGATGGAACCGTTTAATTTAAGCGTGTGCACTTATATTTTGAAAGTCAAAATATGAGCGTGCACACGTGAAAAAGTAAACGCCTTCACATTATGCGTGCACTTGTAATTTAGGCGTACGCGCAGATTTTATACGACTGAACGCTCTCACGCCTGAATTTCGTGAGTGCACATGTATTGTTTACGCATGCTCGATGATTTTAGCGTGTCCTATCTAAAGTGGAATTTTTACCCATTTAGTGTGCATAAAAATCTGAATAAAATCTTTTGTGACCCCATAGAAATTTCTCCCAAGGGGGGGGGGGCATCTTGACCCCCACGAGAGAAATTTGTAAGAGCCAAAACAGAGTGTTTTGCTCCACTATTTTTAAATGGTAAATCTTACGTTCTATTGAAAGTTGATTTATTGATCAAATGCTTTTTAAAAGAAAAAGCTTGTTAGGACGAAAACCTCCAAAGTTAAACTGATATTAGCCGTCGTAGCGCAGTCGGTAGCGCTTCAGGATCCCACCCCAATCTTCAATCACGGGGTGCCATGGGTTCGATCCCCGACGGCGGCATATATCCTTTCCGATGGGTTGATAATCGTAAACCTAAGTGGGATAGCAGCTGGAGGCTAGGAAAGGATGTAGTGGTAGTACTGGTGTGACAAATACCAGGAATCCATTGTTAGGCGCTCCAGCCGCAGCGATATGACTAGAATACTGTTAAAAATAGCGTTAAACCCAATTAAATCAATCAATTTACTGATTTATGCTCTTTTTGTTTATAAGACAACCTTCTAAATCAGTTTTAATCCTAAAATTCCACTGTAAATTAGTTCGTGTCTCCCCAATTTTAAACGCAATCACGAGAACTGTATAGAACTATACCAAACATTAGCGAAGTGGTAACCTACCTGAATCAAATGGCGGAGAAAGACTGCCATTATTTCTAGACGGCTGTAATATCTATTGTATATATAACATGGGTGTCGAACAAGATTGATTCACAAAATATTTGATTTGATGTTGTCTCTCAGCTGAAGAAGTACAGACGAATCTTATTAAATAAGTTGTTATACAGGGCGTTGCTTGTTCAAGTAATACTGTGGATTGATCAGAAAAACTGATAATGCACGCGCCTGCGATACAAATTTGGGTCATCTTACCTAAGCTTGCATGTAGTCACTGCAGAGGAATTTCCATTATGTAAATAAGATGCACAGCGTAATGTAGGCGTGTTTTATTTTATCTCATTTTTTCGCTTTAGATTACACCCTTTTCTTCTTGAAAACGTGTTTTAATCCCAAACAATTATTTTGTCGAAACTACATGTGACATCTGCAAAAAATCTTTCTTTTTTTTCAAATTCAAATTCTTGATTTGCTTTTTTCACAAAGCTCCCAATATGAGCAGATTTTTTAAGAGTTACTACAGGACACATAAAACTTAACCCATTCCAACACAGCAACATTTTAGACTGGTCCAAATTGAAAGAAGCTGCAGACGACAATTTCAAGTTGATGGAATTTTGAATTTTTCCGTCTTTTTGGATAGAAAACATTGTGGATAATGAAGAAATTGCTTGATACAAGCAATTTCTTCATTTTCCACAATGTTTTCCAAAGCTTTTTTCTCGAGGGGCGTAAAAAGGAGGGATTGAGTTGGAATGGGTTAAGACACACAATAGAAAAGCTAAACCCCTGTCAAAACGTCATTTTCCATTGTACGTGTACTTGGACAGGGATTTTTATTTAGTCCAGATTTAAAACTGTGGAATAAAACTGCGACCAACAAAATTAACCCATTCCAACACAGGAACGCCCCTAAAGAAAAAAAATGGGGAAACATTGTGTAAAAATGAAGAAATTAATTGTAATAAGCAATTTCTTCTATTTACACAATGTTTTCTGCCTAGAAAGTTGGAAAAAAGCTATAATTTCATTAAAGTCAAAATTGTCGTTTCAAACTCCTTTTAATTTGGACAATTTTAAAATTTTACCGTCTGGTTATGGGTTAAGTTATCATATCGAAGTTCAAGAGTTGTCCGAACTCACAAATATTTTCTTGGTGAGTTTGGTTCAACTGTCATTTTTAGCTAGAAAATCGTCAGCTTTGATAGCTTAAGTTAACAGACAAAATATTGGGGTCGTATCAAAGTTCAACGAGTGCAAACTGCCACTGGAGGCTTAACCACTAAATCCCTTAGATGCCTACTCCGTAAAAAGTAGTTCTTATGTATTTCAGGAGTATTGCAAACTCTTTTAAACTGTAGAAAACTCCTTTAAAAGCATGATATTTAACCCATTCCCACTCCATTCCGTTTTAAAGCTTCTCAATAAAAAAAGCTTTGGAAAAGATTGTGGACAATGAAGAAATTGCTTGTAACAAGCGATTTCTTCATTGTCCACAATGTTTTCTACCCGACAAGGGAAAGATTTTCTGAATTCTACAACTTGTAATTGTCGTCTGCAACATCTTTCAGTTTGAAATCGTCCAAGGGTTTGTCATGTTGTAATGGATCAACTGAACTCCTGTGTTACTTTAACCTCGTTTATTTATCATGATAACCTTTGGCAAAGAAGATTTCATAACAAAACTATGCTTTGCTAGCTAATAGTACTTTCAGTACTTTGATTTTTACTAAGGTCGACGGTTTTATACATGTACATGTAAACATTGCGGTAATCCTATGATCTCGTAGCAAAGACTCCACTGCTTTTTCATGTAGATTAACCTATTACCAGACGGCAAAATTTAGACTGGTCCGAATTGAAAGAAGTTGCAGACAACTAATTAATGTTTATGAATTTTTAGAATTTTTCACCTTTCGTGGCAGAAAACATTGTGAAAAATGAAGAAATTGCTTGTCACAAGTAATTTCTTCATTTTCCACAATAATTTCCCAATTGTTTTTCTTCAGGGGCGTCCGAAGGAATGGATTAAATGTGTTCTTTAAGAAGCATTAGTTTGTTTGAATGGGGTTTAAGGTCAATTTTAACAGTATTTTAGACATGGCGGCGGCTGAAGCACCTAACCATGGATTCGTAGTATTTCTCACACAAGTGCTACCACTGCATACAATCCGAGCCTCCAGCTGTTCATTTCACTTAGGTTTACGATTACCCAACAATTTGTGGGAGACAAATGGCGGAAAGGATATTTTCCGCGACCAGGGACCGAACCATAGACTCAATGCATGATAAGGAGTCCGACGCGCTACCAACTGTACTAAGGGCGCGGCCTCTTAACACTCTCCTGTACAAACCCGGGATTTAACGTCCCTGTGATTTTATAATTGAGAAAACATTGTGGAAAAAGAAGAAACAAACAATTTCTTCTTTTTCCACAATATTTTCTACGACATAGGATGGTTTCATTTCAAAGTGCATCACTCTTTCATTGTTGTCTGAAACCTATTTCGGTTTGGACCAGTCTGAAATTTCAAAAAAAACAGGAAAGGGTTAAAGAAGAAAGGTTTGCCATTGTAGTGAAAAATGTTTGGAAATGACTCAATTTAATTTGAAGTACAAACCCATAGCTTTAATGAAGAACGACAGTTTTGACACAGTTTTCCGGTAATGTTACCAGCACTTTAGATTTGAGAAAGGCAATAAGGTGATAATAAAAAAGTTTACAGGCTTTGACAAGATTACTTGTACGTGTTATTTTTAATTTTTTTTTTCACGTTAAGCAAAAATGACATCGTACAAGTTTTCTTACGCATTTACGCGCATTCCACTGTAAACATGTATGTATTCGTCGCGAAGATGGGGCCCTTAACCTCGAACTTTCATAGACAATATTATAATTCCTACCCTGTCAAGGACTTCTTTAACTGCCTAAGACGTTTTTTTCATCTAGTCACTGCAAGTGGATCAACATCGTTTTACCCATTACCACGCACACAACAAAGTTTTAGACTGGCCCAAATTGAAAAAAAGCACCAGACGACAATTTCAATATCATGGAATTTATTTTTTTTCGTCTTTTTGGATAGAAAATGATGCGGATAATGAAGAAATTGCTTGTAACGTAACCATAGCTTCCTGGTATTTCTCACACCATTACTACCTCTACATCCTTTCCGTGCCTCCAGTTGCTTATCTGACTTGGGTATGTGGTTATTGATTAGGTTTTTGTATTAATACCTTTATAAGATAGGAAGATATGGTGTTGTACACCAGGTAACCAATATTTTTATTAACTGCTATGAAAGACATTGATCCATTCCCACACCGCACGACAAAAATTTAGACTGGTTCAAATTGAAAGAAGCTGCAGACAACATTTTCAAGTGATGGAATTTTAATTTTTTCATCTTTTGGGACAGAAAACATTGTGGATAATGAAGAAATTGCTTGTTACAAGCAATTTCTTCATTTTCCACAATGTTTTCTTAACCTGTTTTATTTAGGCGCGAAAAAAGGAGGGATTGAGTTGGAATGGGCTAAACTACTTCAACTAATGCCCACACGATCCAACATTTTTACACGTCGAAGAAATATATCTATGGAAAACATTTTTAGGAAAGAAGATATTGCACACAATGTTTTCTACTACATTCAGTCCTTATTTTTCAAATTTAAGCCAATTTTGTTTTGTCGTCTCCAACCTCTTTGATTTTGTCGTTTGGGAAAGGATTAAACAGAAATAAATATCTATATTTCTATGGGATGTATTTCGATAGCACAATTCTGTTCATTTAATGAGAATTTATGCAGCTGATATAGAGTGTGACCATAATTTGACTAATTGACACAGACTGGAGCACAAATAACGCGTTGCACTGATGAATAATTTGTTTCAGAATGCACCCAGCTGTTCTCATACTCATATTTGATACAAGTTATACCATAAAGAATTCTGGAGGAAAAACTATTATTTCGCCGAAATATGGTTCGCGCTTTCGTTGTAATATTATTACCTGATAATGTTCATAACATTTTTTTTCATTGCAGTTAACTTGTATGAAGCGACCACTCAACGAACGAGTGAAAATAGGTCGTTTAACTCATTCCCACACAATAAATTTTAGACTTGTCCAAATTGAAAGAAACTGCAGACGACAAATTCAAGTTGATCGAATTTTCTTTTTTTCCCGGCCTTTTGGTTAGAAAACATTGTGGATAAGGAAGAAATTGCTTGATAAAAGCAATTTCTACCTTTTCCACAATGTTTTCCAAATTTTCTTTCATGAGGGGCGTAAAAAGGAGGGCTTGTGTGGGAATGGGTTAAGAGAATGATCACTTAATACACTTTCTTGTGACATGTATGAGGTATCCGTGCACTGCTTACATAACCCTTTCCTCTTTTTTCAAAATTTTAGACTTGACCAAATTCATAGAAATTGCAGACGACAATTAAAAGTGAGTGCAATTTGAAAAGAAACCAACCTACAGGGTAGAAAATATTGTGGGAAAAAGAAGAAATTGCTTGTTACAAGCAATTTCTTCTTTTCCTACAATATTTTCTCAAGTATAAAAACTCAGGGGCACAAAATCCAGGGATTAACCAGGAAAGGGATAAATCATTGCAGGGTTCTGACTTAATCCAACGTTGATGTCATTGCGACGATTTTTATGAGATCCACCAACTTAGGATCTAGTGTTAGTAACGTTATTGGCAAAAATGTCCAGTTTTGAAGATCCTTTGTTTTAGGAAAGGGGATGTTTGTGCTGGTCGCTTAATGAAAGTGGTCGCTTTACAGAGGTTGTCGCTGTATAGAGGTGGTCGCTTGAGAAAGATTGGTTGTGTAGACCTACCAAAATTCCTTATAAGAAACATAAATTGCTCTCGAAAAAAACGGACTTGACAGGAAGAATCCGTATCAAGCGTGTACATAACAGAAACCGTGTGATTAGTTGAAATCGGGCTGGTAAAATACATTAATCATATTATTAAGATGAAAACAACTAGACTGAATATCGATAAATTTAGTTAGCTTCGTATTTTCTTTCATAGGAAAAATTCGTTTGTATGTAATAAATGAAATACTATGGTGTTGTAGTGATACAAAATTGGATTCTCGCACTGTAAGTAAATTTAATATTCCACCAGACCGAAGAGCATTACCCTATTTTGCGTACGCGACACGAATCCAATACAAGGTTTTGTATTAGAACAATAACAAATTTGCCTCATACTTATATGTATTACATAAGTTGGGTTTGGTGTCAATAATTTATTTAAGAGATGAAGAGAATTTTTTGTTTAATGGAGGTATAAACCGAAAAACCTGATTACACCGTATGAATACGCGAAGCGGATTCAAACATTGTCTGATTAGGTTTTTCGGTTCATACCTCCATGAAAACAAAAGATATTCTCTTCATTTCTTATAATTCAATAGCATCGACGAAAAAAGAAAACGTAACATATTTTGATACCTTTTCGTATGAGACTATTTTGTGCGGAAGCATACAAAATCGCTGCGTGCTCAAAATGTTGTTCATGGAGTTGTTAATATTTTTTTCGACCAATCAGAACGCTATTTTTTGATAGAAGAAACTAAAAGTACATTATCTAGCGATAGAAAACCTTAGTGTTTGATTTATACAAATAAGTTGGTCCAGCGTTTCATTATTTTGTCGACATATCATAACACACCATGCATTAATCTATAAGAATTCTCTTATAGTTCTAGATTTAGATGATGATGAAAACGAAAAAAAAATGTCAATCTTACTCGGGCGACCACCTCTTTTAAGCGACCACTTCAATCAAGGGCAACCCTTTTCAAAATCAAAAGCTGTCAGTAAGAAGCGATCATTGTTGCTAAAAATATCATGCTCAAATCCAACGTTATACGAACTCGTTGGAATCGTCTTAGTGAAACGATATTTAAGAGTCACAACGACATGTGATTTTCAGATAATTCTGTAATGATTGACGTATGCATCCGAATCATCCATCATGTAGTTCATCAAAAAGTGTTTTAAGCGGCCATTCTCTTAAGGGACCACCCTTTGGTCGTCACTCGATTGGTCGCTTAATACAAAATTTACTATATTACACTTTCTTCTGGTATTTACCATATTCACCACTTGGTAAATGTCAAGTAAATCGAGAAAGGAAATTCTATGACACAAACGTGGGGTACATTACATGCGTTATGAGCTGTTATAGACCAATTTCTTTGAAAAAAATCCCTATACGTGAAAGGTCAACTCTCTCAGTTTGATAACCCAGTCATGCATTCCTGTATTTGAATTCTTCAAATACCTGAAAAATTAACGTAATGCTGACAACGCTAAATCAGATCCGACAATTTGCTTTATTTTGCAAAGATTTGCGGCCAGTAAAATGTAACAAAAAGTAAAGTGAATAGTTGGCGGCCTAAACGTCGTAACTACAGCTTAAGTAAGCTGTAGTTACGACGTTTAAGTCGCCAAAACAACAAAAATGCTTCACATTAATTTCGACCAATGTCAGAGTTCAAAGTTCATTCCCGATCTGAATGAATGATTTGATTGGTTGACTGAATCCTTTATTAACAGGCGCGATTTGTCAGTTAAACTGATTATTAAACTCGTGATTAAAATTTTATACTACCACCGACCACTGAATGTGTCGTTAAAAGTGAGTAAACAGTTTAAGTCCATGAGGATGGACTTAGTAAAATAATTTAATTTTTAGTTTTGTCTATCAAAAACGGGTGTTCTGATTGGTCGAAAAAAGTATTCATAAATTCACGAACAAAATTTTGATCACGCAACTATTTTGTATGCTTCCGCACAAAATAGTACCATACAAAAAAGTATCAAAATTTGTAAAGTTTTTGCTTTTTCACTTAAGGCTATTAAATTATAAGATATGAAGAGAATATTTTTTTTTTTGTTTTCATGGAGGTACGAACCGACAAAAACCTAATCACACTGTATGAATACGCGAAGCGTATTCATACATTGTGTGATTAGGTTTTTCGGTTCGTACCTTCATGAAAACAAAATATATTCTCTTCATATCTTAATTGAACGGTCTGTCAATCCGTCCGAGCCGATTGCTCTCTAGGCAGATATGTTTATCACCAAGAACGAATTATTTATACTTTACGAATTCCTTACCTATACCCTCAAGGACAAGGTCATACTTACAGATGAAGTATTAAAGTTTTGGTATTATATTTTGGACGTTCAATTACTTTTACGCCAACCGATAGATTTTCGATCGACTTCGAGGATATAATCATTCGCGCGATATCTTTTTATCGTGCGAAAACCTCGGGTCTTTAGCTTGAAAGGCAAGCTCACACTTACATATGAAAGCCGAAAACAGGAATTATCCTCAAATAAGCGTTATTGCTCAAATCTCAACCCCCGCTTCGCATAAAAACGGGGTAAACTGTTTTAATTCTGTACGTTTCTTTTTCTATCCATCCGTCCGTATCGAATATAGCTTCACTTCTCTCGGCAACTATAAAACGAATCGACTTGCGACTTAGTAAGGTGTATCAGCCAGAGGGCCTTTACTTCATCTACCAAATATAAATCCATCCCCTGTTTTACGAGCTAGTTTATTGTCTTACATGTTAGAAAAGAATGCAAATTTTCTCCAATTTTCTCAAAAACTTGCTTGAAACTTGGTAAGGTATTTGACGGATCGATCGCCTCGCCTGCTAAATTCTGACAACGGCCTTAATATGAAATTTTATTACATACCTATAAAGGATATTGATTAAAATCTGGCTTTCCAATACAACTCGACAACTTGCATGTAACAAGCAATTTCCCGTTTTCTCACAATGGTTATACCGAGTTTAGCACTTATTTTTCCAATTTTAGGACGAGTTATATCGTTGTCTGCAACTTTTTTCAATTTGGACCAGTCTAAAATTTTGCCGTGAGATAATGGATTAACTCTCTTCAAGCATGTGCTGCAAAGTGACCAATTGCAGGTTGTATAGTAAGATTTTATTGACCTGACTGGCCGTGACCACTATTTGAATAATTACGCGCTTGACGTATTGTCTTCTGTGTTTCTCCGTCAGTCGAAAATAACATTTAGATATTTGTTAGTTGCACGAATTTATAAACCCAAATGTCTATGAATATGATAGATCGAAGTCCCAATGCAGTTAAAGTCAGGAGTTTGAGGCGAGTGCGATCTTTTTTAATGTTTTATTTTATTCATCATTTCATTTAAAAATGTCAGAGAATAACATGCTTAATAGTAAATAAAATAGCTTCGTTGTTCATTCGTTTCTTCACGTATTTATGATACTGTACCCTTGTTCTCCAAAATCGCTTCGGCTGTTATTGGAAGATATGACAATGGTCACTGTATGATACTATTGTAACTGTTTGTCCGCTGACAGAAACATTTTATCACTGTAGTGTGGAGTCGTGAAGATACACTTTCTCTAACACGCATTTGATTAAAAAGAAAAAAAGAAAAAAACTTTGAAAAATCAATCGATTGTGGTTTCTTGGCAGTTTCGAACGCGTGTTGACTGCTACAGGCCTTTGTGTACTATACCACTCGACCACTTATCTGTTGAGGAATTAGGTTGGTATACAAACATTAGATCATTGAACATCTCCGGATATGGACGAAATAATTCGTGAACGCACGACTTTCGTCGAGGTCAACTAATCTAGTCGTTGCACAAAGGTCAGGTAATGCCAATAATTTCAAACTATACGTATGTAGACAGATTGACAGTGTAACTATCGATTATCTGTTACTCTCTTTCTGATGTACGAAACAATGCTACCACTGTAAGAGAACATTTGAAAATTCCCAAATGCGGAAGTCTGGATTAACGGAAATTCTTTCCCCTTTCCTGTTCTATCCTTGGTTTTAACGTCCCTGTAAATTTATAATCGAAAAAACATTGTAGGAAAAGAAGAAATTGCCTGTAACAAGTGACTTAAAGCCAGCGAGCTATTGTCATGGCAATGTGTCCGTCGTGCGTCCGTAAACTTTTACTTTAAATATCTTCTCCTCAGAAAGTACAGAACATAATTCAACCAAATTTTACAGAAGTGATCCTTAAGTGATCCTTTATCAGATTACCTCAAAGAATTTTAATCTGACGATAAACATGGCTTAAATGGGAGGGGCTATATTCCATATATGGTGAAAGCTCTAAAAATCTTTTTCCCTGATACAAATTGATGGATTTCAACCAAATTTCACAGAAGTTATCATTGGATGACCCTTTATCAGTGGATGACCCTTTATCAGATTTCTTCAAAGAATTTTGATCGAATGAAAATTACGGCTTTAATGGACGGGCTAATTTCCGTATATGAAAATCTTTTTCTTAGCCCATGGATTTCAACCAAGTTTCACTGGAATGATCCTCTGAGGACTCTTTTTCAGGTTCCGTCAAGTAAATTGGTTGTTTGAAAATATGGCTTTTATGGTTATTGCTAATGTACATACGTGGTATCCAGTGGATTTCTTTTTAAAAACTTTTGAATATCCTTTTCATTTGACTTGGTAAATGAATTAACTTTTGTAAAACAATAGAAAGTTTTCATTGATAATATTTATTTGCCACACTTGGCGAATTTGATTTCTGAAAACACCATTTGCGTAATCAGTACAATTAGGCATGTGGAGCGATACAGGCGCTCAAGCACCTCTAGTTATTGAGTACACGTATACTATAAGCGGATGAATTTTGTGCAGATACATGACGCCTAGATGACGTCATTTTGTCTGATCGTGGTAGCTCGTGAGGTAAATGTAGAAAAAAATAAGTAAACATATAACCCTACGTATTTTGAACAATTGCTGGCCCCGCCCACTGACTCCTTTGGCCGAATCCACTGGCTCCAACAGGAAGTTCAGCTTCAATTTTTGTTAACGTTATTTTGGAAAATTTATGGTCAGTAGCATGTTACAAATAGGTGGAATGGTTGGTTGGCGACCTAAACGCCGTAACTACAGCTTGAATAAGCTGTAGTTACGACGTTTAAGTCGCCCAACCAACAAAAATGATTCACCAAAATAGCGGCCAATTTCGGAGTTCAAACTGAATTTCTAGTCTAAATGAATGATTTGATCGGCTGATGATTTGACTGACAGCCGCGATTAGTCAATTGTTTATACAGGTACATTCTTGAAAATAATCGTTTCTCGACAAAACAAATAAATCATTGACATCACACATAGTAAAGCATAATCAACATATCATCCAATAGGCCACAAGATTAATACAATATTTACAATCAAAATCGAATGGTTGGTAAAAACAAAACAAAACAAAACAAACAAACAACAACAACAGCAACAAAAAACACCCCGCAGTAATTCCAAATGGTTTTAATACTTCAGGAATCTCATTTCCAGATATATATCATCCATAAGGCCGCAAGCATATTACAGTATTTACAATAAAAAATGAAAGGTTGACTAAGAAAAATCAAACAAACAACAACAAAACAACAACAAAACAAAACATGGCAAAACAAAACAAAACAAACAAACAAACATAATTTAAAAAAAAAACAACAAAAAAAAACCCAACACATAAAAAACAAAACAAATAATTACCGAGTGTCGTTGATTTTGTTTCCTGGCTCAATGACGGTTTAAGGATGTAAAACTTTCTATTCTTTTAAGAAACTTCTTTAGAAAGCTTAGACTGATCAATATAGAATTCAATAAATAGTGAACATTGTACAAGAAAACTATAGAATTGCTTTGACTAAATTAAGGTTGTATTCTCACAAATTAAGAATCGAAATGGTTCGTCTCAACCTTACTCCCAGGACATAAAAGACGAGTACCATTTCGTTCTTATTTGTCCGATATATGATAATTTTAGGAAAATACATATGAAAGATTTTTCGATATAGTGGAGGTTTTTACCACATTTTAAGGTTTGTGTACCTAATTGTGACGTCAGTGATGACGTTTTTACCTTCGCTAGTCATTCAAACAATAAGCTTACAATTCCGAATGGAAAATTCATTCGTGAGTCATGTAATTTTTGTAATTCGCATCTTATTACTTTACAAAGTATTGTTCTTCCTGCATATAAGGTTCATGTTCTTTTTTGTGATTAAAGTTAGAACAAGGTACATAATGTGGTTAATTCTCGATAATGCTGATAATGATATCAAAATAGCATTATTAGCGTTGTTGTTGCTGACCTTTTGTGTTTATATACTGTTCCGGATATTGTATAGGACCAGAAACTTCTTTTAAAATTTGTGTAGATACAGAATAAGTCAAAGTTAGTATAACGGTTGTTCAAGCAGTGGATTTCAACTGTTGCAAAACAAAATGAAATGTGATTCATCTTCAATTACTTTGCAAAATTTATATGTTTTTTTTTATCTCGTGGAATATTTTGTTTGAATACCCTTCTATTTCAATATCATAAGTACGTGCGCACACATATGCTTAGTCTATATTTAGGTATTATTGAATTGCTTTGTCGTTTTAGATTTAGTTTAGTGTAATTAAGAATATTACCCAGTATATTTACAATAGTCGCGTGCAATCTTCACTTACTATCATCTTGTTTTACTCCTTTATTGTTGACAATTAGTTTTGATGAATAAATGACCGATCGTGGCTGTCAATCAAAGAATCCATCGACCAATCAAATCATTTAGACCGACAGTGAACTTTGAACTCTTACATTGGCCGACATTTATGTGGAGCATTTATTTAACCCTTTTTTTTGGCGACTTAAAGGTCGAACTACAACCTAATCAAGCTGCAGTTACGACGTTTAGGTCGTCGACCAACCAATTTACATTTTTGTTACACGTTACTTGCCATAAATCGTACAAAACAACGAAGTTTGATATCGAAATGGAACTTACTATCGGAGTCAGTAGGCGTGGCCAACAGACTCAGTGGGCGGGACCAGTGATTCGTCAATTTGTCTTGCTTTTGAGGAATGTTAAAGGAGAATAATTTAATTGCTAATTTTGTCTATCAAAAACGAGCGTTCTAATTGGTCAAAAAATTAATTCATACCTCCACGAACAAAATTTTGAGCACACAGCCATTTTGTATGCTTCCGCACAAAATAGTTCCATACAAAAAAGTATCAAAATTTGTAAAGTTTTGCTTTCTTTTCGCTCGATGCTATTAAATTGTAAGAGATGAAGAAAGTATTTTTTGTTATCATGGAGGTATGAACCGAAAAACCTAATCATACAATGTATGAATCCGCTTGGCGGATTCATACAGTGTGATTAGGTTTTACGGTTCATACCTCCATGAAAACAAAAAAATATTCTCTTAATCTCTTAAATATTTAACATTTGTCATACTGTATATATATTCATTTTATAACCGTACTCAAATGAAAGAGCTGGAGTCAATGGAACCAACTGTTGGTAAAACATTTCTTTTGAAAATTGATTTATGAACAAATCTGGCTTGAGAGGACAAACAGGTGGTGAAGACCAAGATCAGACTGCACGTCAATGTAGCTTGATCTATGTCTGTACCTCATGTTTTAACAGGAATAGGCCTTGTTTAGCAAAAATGTTTTTCGGCAAAAATTGTAATTATCAAAAAAAAAAAATATATATATATATATAATAACTCAAAACAGCTATTTGTTTGATCTAATCAGTCCAAACTAAAATGGCTGTATTGAGTTTGTAGAAAATAATGAACTAGATATAAGATATTTTCTCATTCTTGTTATTCTTGCTAAAGACCATTTTCGCCGAAATATTGAAATAATAGTGTTAATGCATAGTATTAATGTGGAAATAGAAATTACATTTGATTGTTATATGTAGGCGGCCGTGGGGTAAAAATATACCCGTTAGATATTTAAATATTACATCAGCAGCTGTTAAAACTAACTGCAAGTAAGGCCAATTTTGTAACTAAACCCATTTCTACACAACAACATTTTAGTCTTGACCAAATTCAAATAAGCTGCTGACGACAATTTCAAGTTGATGGAATTTCAATTTTTTCGTCTCTTTAGAAAACATTGTGGATAATGAAGAAATTGCTTGTAACAGGCAATTTCTTCATTTCCACTATGTTTTCTATAGCTTTTTTCTTGAGGGGCTTTAAAAATAGGGTTTGTGTGGGAATGGTGTAACATTTCGCGCCAAAATTTATGAAATATCACCAATATATATATGGCGTTAAATGTTTCTCGAAATATTATATGTGAAAATATTTGAAGAATTTCGTCAATTTTTCGCCAAATTTTAGTTCATATTATCTTCCTGAAATACTGAAATTATTCAAATATAAAATCTCAACAATGTTTCGTTTTTATGGACTGGTTTAATGAATTTTGTATTTTATGATAAATTCCGTATTTAATGACAACCGATTCAATTCACTCTATTGTCTCTTTCGTCTCTTGTCTTAACTGTGATAGACGCATTCGCTTAGCCCATTCTTACACAATTCCGCTTTTAGACACCTCACATGAATTTGAAAAAAAAAAAAAAAAAAAAAACATTGAGGGAAATAAAGAACTTGCTTGATACAAACAATTTCTTCACTGTCCCAAAAGACTTTTTTTTTCTTAAAAAATTCATAAACAAACAACAACAACAACACCCCCACAACAACAAAAAGGAAATAAATCAATAAGTAAAAAAATACGCCCACAACTTCTTCGAAATTCCTTTAGTACACACTATCTATCTTTTTCTCTAAACCTGTCCGCCATTGTGATGACAGAATATATTGTGTAAGAGTGCAATGTACATCGACAGAATCTGTACTTTGACACAATATAGAAATCTTTTTTTTTTTTTTTACATTTTTCTGTCTTCGGGTAACACCAACTTTTGTGTACGGATAATTGTGTTGGGTAGTCAGCGAAGAGTATATCTAGTACAACATATATGCGATATAGACATGCTGCCAACGAAACTATCGATTTCAAGTAATTGTCTTTCCTGCTATGTGGCGTATGCAGTGCATACTAAAGTGTTGAAGAATATATTTTATTATCTCTTGTTATCGCTTATTTTTAACATATTAAATTAGCGAACGTCTCTATTCGCTGAGTATTTAGGGGGTTTATTCAAAACTAAAATTTCAACATCTAAAATTTCACCACCATTACAGCTTTTAAAGCTGAAATATTGGAATTCAACAAAATTTTATAAATTAACAGCAAAAAAACTCAATTCTTGTCAAAGATTTCCCACAACGAACAAAATATAGCATTACTCAACAACATTTCAGTAATGATAATTACACAATAATAATAAAGTTTTGTCAAGCTAAACATTTGCCGACGACATACTTCAGAAGTGACAAGTTAAACATTTACCGATGACATATTTCAGAAGTGGCAAGTTAAACATTTACCGATGACAGACTTTAAAATGGCATGTTAAACATTTGCCGACAGAAAACTTTAAATGTTGCAAGTTAAACATTTGCAAATGGCAGACTTTAAACGTGGCAAGTTAAACATTTGCCGGTGACAGACTTTAAATGTGGCAAGTTAAACATTTGCCGACGACAGATATTAGATGTGTCGAGTTAAACATTTTCTGAATATAGATTTTAGATGCGACAAATTAATTATTTACCGACGGAAAACGTTAAATGTGCCAAGTTAAACATTTATAGACGACAGATTTTAGAAGTTTCATGGTAAACATTTAACTACGACAGACTTTAACTGTGGAAAGTTCAACACTAACCTGCGACAGACTTTAAATGTGCCATGTTAGACAGTCTTTAAATGAGGCAATTTAAACATTTGCCGGTGACAGACTTTAAATGTGGCAAGTTAGACATTTGCCGACGACAGATATAAGATGCGTCAAGTTAAACATTTTCTGAATATAGATTTTAAATGCGACAAATTAATTATTTACCTACTACATACGTTAAATGTGCCAATTTTAATATTTACCGACGACTGATTTTAGATGTGTCAAGGTAAACTTTTAACGACGACAGACTTTAACTGTGGAAAGTTAAACACTAACCTACGACAGACTTTAAATGTGCCATGTTAGACATTTGCCGATGACAGTCTTTAAATGAGGCAATTTAAACATTTTCGATGACAGACTTTAAATGTGCCAAGTTAAACATTTGCCGACGACAGATATAAGATGCGTCAAGTTAAACATTTTCTGATGACAGATTTTAAATGCGATAAAAAGAATTATTTACCTACTACATACGTTAAATGTGCCAATTTAAATATTTACTGACGACTGATTTTAGATGTGTCAAGGTAAACTTTTAACATCGACAGACTTTAACTGTGACAAGTTAAACACTAACCTACGACAGACTTTAAGTGTGGCACGTTAAACATTTACCGACGACATACTTTAAATGCGCCAATTTAAACTTTTACCGACGACAGACTTTAAATGCAGAAAAATAAACATTTTATTTAGGACAAGTTGAATTTGTACCGACGACAATTTTTACACGTGTCAGATTAAACTTTTATCGACGACAAATCTTAGATGCGTCGATTTAAACATTTACCGAAGATCGACTTTAGAAGGGGCAAGTTAAATATTTTACGACGACATATTTTAGATGTGTCAAGTTAAACATTTCACCAACGACAGACTTAAGTTTTGTCAGGTTTAACCTCTACCGACGACATTTTTTTTGCAAAATAAAACAACAACAACACTGATCAGTCTCAGCAAAACGAGTTTTTTGATCCACTGGCTGAAAGCCAGAGAACTATTGTCATGGCGTTGTGTCCGTCGTACGTGCGTCCGGACGTCCGTCTGTCCGTAAACTTTTTATTGAAAATCTTCTCTTCAGAAAGTACTAAACATATTTCTGCCAAATTTCATATACATGATCCTTGGGTGACCCTCTATCAGATTCTTTCAAAGAATTTTGATCGGATGAAAAAGATGGCTTTAATGGCTTTGAAAATATTCTTCTCATAGACCGGAGGATGGATTTCAATCAAATTGTACAGAAATGATCCCTGGGGAACCTTCATCAGATTCACTCAAAGAATTTTGATCGGATGAAAACATGGCTTTTATGGGCGGGGCTAATTTCCATATATGGTGAAAGGTTTGAAAATCTTCTCCTTAGAACCTAGTGGGTGGATTTCAAGTTCAATTCACAGAAATGATCCTTGTGTGATCCTTTATCAGATTCCTTCAAAGAGATCTTTCATTTAGACTTGAATTGAAATTTAGCCGACATTTGTGTGAAGCATTTTAGTTGTTTTGGCGACTTCTCTACAGATTATCCAAAAAGTATATCGATAAATATCGTCTGAAGGGGAGCATTTGGTAATAGCAAGAAAATCCTGGTTTATATATATATCTTTATCTTTTTGGAAACATGTACGTTAAAAAAAACACAAAAAACTAGACAAGCTTGGTTCTGCATTCTGGAGGTCTCGCGCGGAGTGGATAACCATAATCGAGAGTCCTTCTCAGAAATAGAACTTTGAACCTCGTGATCTTGAAGCCCACGTTCTTCCCGACAACTCACTAAGAGCATCTGATTTTCATAGAATGTTTCAAAACTTATTTTCACTTGATGATTCCACTTTAAAGATCTTCTTGGTCGTCGTCTTCAGCTTTTTTAGCTCACCTGAGCACAAAGTGCGAGATGAGCTATTGTGATCGGTCGTTGTCCGTCGTCCGTCCGTCCGTCTGTCCGTCTGTCCGTCTGTCCGTCCGTCCACAATTTCTTTAAAAAATTTCTCCTCCTAAACCAGTAGGCCAATCAAGCTGAAACTTTGCAGGGATGTTCCTTGGGTGAAGTTCTTCAAAAGTTGTTAAAAGAATTTAATTCCGTCAAAAACTCTGGTTGCCGCGGCATTTGAAAATGGGAATCTTTAGTAATTCTTTGAATATCTTTAAGAATCTTCTCCTCCTAAACCAGTAGGCCAATCAAGCTGAAACTTTTCAGGGATGTTCATTGGGTGAAGCTCTTCAAAAAGTTGTTAAAATAATTTATTTTTGTCAAAAACTCTGGTTGCCGCGGCATATGAAAATGGGAATCTTTAGTAATTCTTAAAATATCTTTAAAAATCTTCTTCTCCTAAACCAGTTGGCCAATCAAGCTGAAACTTTGCAGGGATGTTCCTTAGGTGAAGTTCTACGAAAGTTGTTAAAAGAATTTAATTCCGTCATAAACTCTAGTTGCAGCGGCATATGAAAATGGGAATCTTTAGTAATTCTTTAAATATCTTTAAAAATTATCTCCTCCTAAACCAGTAGGCCAATCAAGCTGAAACTTTGCATGGATGTTCCTTGGATGAAGCTCTTCAATAGTTGTTAAAAGAATTTCTTTCGGTGAAAAACTCTGGTTGCGGCGGCATATGAAAATTCAAAATTTTAGTAAATCTTTGATGTTGTTTTTTTCATAGACTTCAAGGCCAAAGGCCTTTATATTTTGTAAATGGCTTAATCATATGGTTCTCTATCAAAAGTTTTTAAATATTTAATCTCTGCGGTCAAAAATGGCCCCGCCCCTGAGGTCCGAAGTTTGGAAAAATTCTTAATAAGAGCAATTTCAAAAGGCTTCTCCTCTTATACTTTAAGGTCTAGGATATTCATATTTGGTATGTAGCAAAACTAGATGGTTTTGTACTATATCACAAAAAAGTTTTCATCCAAGGGTCAAAAACAGCCCCGACTAGGGGTCCAAAAATTTGGAAAAACGCAAAATTTGAGTATGTTGAAAAAAATTCTTCATTTTAAGGCGGAGGGCATTTATATTTTGAGTGTAGCATAGCCTGGCTGTTATCTATCAATTATGCCTGTAGGTTAAAAAACACCCCTTCCCTGGGTGTCCAAAGTTTGTAAAAATGCTCAATTAGACCATGTTCAACAGTTTTCTCCTCCTAATCTACAAAGTCTAAGGTATTCATATTTGATCTATAGCATAACCAGATGGTTCTCTACTATGTTAGCTAAAATCTTAGCCCCGGGATAAAACATGGCACTGCCCCAGAGGTCAAAAATTTTGGAAAACACCCAATTAGAGCAACTTCAAAAGTCTTCTCCTTCTGAAATATAGATGAAGGGCATTCATATTTGGTATGTAGCATGACTAAATAATTTTGTACTATGTTACAGGAAAATATGCTCTTAGGATAAAAAATGTCTCTGCTCCTGGGATTGAAAATTGCATAAATCGCATTGAAAGGATTCTTCATAAATAGAAATGGAGAAATTGCTTGCTTTCTCACAATGCTTTTTTAAACCTTTTTCCCTGAGGGTGACAATTTCTGGGATAGTTTGGTAATCGATTAAACTATGAAGCCAAAGGCATTCATTTTCATTTTAAAGCATTACTGGATTGTTTTGTACAAAGCCCAAAATCTTATATTTGTTTTATTTATTTTGCTCAAGTTGTGTCTTTTTTATACAAAAAAGTAATATAATTTGTAGATGCCTCAGGTGAGCGATTTAGGACCATCATGGTCCTATTGTTCAAATGGACCAGTCCCATTTTTGATGCCCTGTAATGGGTTAAAGCTATATGTAACAGTCGACATTCTTTCATCAACTGCTTGTATAGACGGAAAGGAAAAATAAGTGACCAATCGCGGCTATCAACCAAATAACCAGTCGACCAATGAAACCATTCATTGAGACCCGACATGAGTTTTGATCTCCAACATTGGCTGTCATTTCGTTTACCTTTTTAGCTCACCTGAGCACGAAGTTGGCATGGCAACAAAAAAAAGGGGGGGGGGGAGAAATAAGGCAATCTTTAAAGATCTTCTCTGAAACCAGAAGACAGAGAGCTTTGATATTTGGTATGAGGCACCTCCTAGGGGACATTTACCAAGTTTGTTCAAATGATACCCCTTGGTCATATTTGGGCTCGCCATGGCGCATCCCAATTTAACATTGAAGCAAAGAAGGAAATCTTTAAATATTTTTTTCTCTGAAAGCAGAAGACCGAGAGCTTTTATATTTGGTATGCAGCACTTCCTATGGGTCATCTATCAAGTTCAAATGATACCTCTTGGGTCATATTTGGGCTCTGCCCGGGCGCACCCACTTTTGCATTGAAAAAGAAAACAACTTATTCAAGCAACACTTACAAAGTTAGGTCGCCAATCAAACATTCTACTTTTTGTTGCATGCTACTTGCCATACATTTTGCAAAATAACGCCCTTAAATATCGAAGCGGAACTTCCTGTCGGTGTCAATGGGCGGGGCGATCAAATTGTTAATTTATCAGCATTTTTGGTTTCTTTTTAACCTTTTCGACCCGTAAAGATAATGTTTGCTTGACACTCAGGTATAGATCACGTTATTTTGTCATGTTTTAATAATTTATTTCTAGTATCTCTATCAAGACTCAAGCGTGTCATACTTCCACAAACAAAATTTTGAGCACTCATTTATTTTTGTATTCCCGGGCACAAAATGGATCCATAATTTTTTTCTCGAAACTAGTAAAACATTTGCTCTGCTTGCTTGATGACATTCCCGTTTAAGAAATGAAGAGATTCTGTTTGTTTTCATTGAGGTCTGAACCTAAGTACGTTATCACACTTATATGTATGAATCTACTTCACATGTTCATACGCAATGATTAAGGTTTTAGGCCCTTACCTGAATGAAAACAAAAAACCATTATCTTCATTTCTTAATAATAGAAAATAACACTTATGGGTGTATTTTTAGCTAGCAAAGCGTCAGGTTTGATAGCTTAAGTCAACAGACAAAATTTTGAGGTCTTCTCAGAGTTCAAACAAGTGCAAACTGCCACTGGAGGCTGAAACAATAAATCCACTGAATGTCTACTCCAAAACAAGTAGTTCTTGTGTATACTCAAGCATATTGTGTTCGAAATGACTGGCCACAGAAATTAACTTTATTCAAGTTGTATAGAACACCTTCAAAAGCATGCTATGCAAACCATTCCCATAAAATCCCGCTTTTTAAGAATCTCCCCAAAAGGCTTTGGAAAACATTGTGAACAATCAAGATATTGCTTGTAACAAGCAATTTCTTCATTGTCCACAATGTTTTCTACCCTACAAAAGGCAAGAAAGCTTAACAAAACAATGTTTTGTTAACTTACAGTGCTTTCAGAACTTTGATTATTATTAAATGTAGTAAGACGTGAAGACAATTTTGAGAGATTGGTATCTTTCGAAACTTTCCGTTGGAGACCAAATGTTACCTAGGCCTTTAAACATTTCACGTACAAAGACGCTTTTTGACCCCCCCCCCCCCCGAAGAAAAACTACTGAGAAAAAATGTGTAAAATGAAGAAATTGCTTGAAACAAGCAATTTATTCATAAACACAATGTTTTTAACCTAGAAAGTTGGAATATTCTAAAATTTCATTAACTTCAAATTGCACTTAAAAAGTCTGGACTTCTTTCGATTTGGACCAGTCTAAAATTTTGCCGTATGGGAACGGGTTAATCGACTTCATGCATCTCCAAACTTATGTGTTACCATGATAATAGACTTCCTTAATAAATCAATCAAAGTACTGAAAAGCAAAGCATAAATTTGTTCAGAAATATTCTCTGTCAAAAGTTATCATGATAAAGAAGCCAGGTTAAGGTAACTAAGGAGTTAACCATTCCTTCCTTTTTATGCAGCCTAAGAAAATAGTTGTGGAAAACAATAGGGAAATGAAGAAATTGCTTGTTACAAGCAATTTCATCATTTTCCACATTGTTTTCTACCTAGAGAGATAAATATTTTAGAATTTTCAACAATTTCTAATCGTCGTCTGCAGATTCTTCGAATAATCTGATCAGAGTCATTTTGAACACGGTGTGCTCAAGTGAGCTAAAAATAATTAGGAGATGAACTTGCATGCGGATTTTGCAATATTTCTGAAATACATTAGATCTACTTTTTATGGCGTAGGCATATAGCGGATTTAGTGGGTAAGCCACCAGCGGCAGTTTGCACTCGTTGAACTTTGAGACGACCTCAAAATTCTGTCTGATAACTTAAGCTATCAAAACTGACGGTTTGCTAGCTAAAAATCAAGCACGTTTGATGGTGGTTAAAGGAGAACACAACTTATTTTATTTCGTATGGTAAAATTTATTGTATCCATTCATGCTTTATCTTTGTCAAATGAGGAAATAGGGGATGGGGCTCTTCCTACTTTCTTTAAGTTCATGGGCAAAATATGACAAGTTTCAAGTTATTGAAGAATCACCGCTTTCAAGAAATCGCTTGGCCAACCAAACTTCGTGTTTAACTTTTTTTTAAATTTTTACACTTGTCAAAATGAAAGAGGTTGCAGAAAACAATCAAATGGAATGGAATTGGAAATGAAACCATCCTATATTGTAGAAATATTGTGGAAAAAGAAGAAATTGCTTGTTACGAGCCATTTTCTTCTTTTTTCAACAATGTTTTCTCATGTATAAAATCACAGCGAGGTAAAATCAATGGTTTGTAAAGGAAAGGGTGAAAGCGGAATTGAATGGAATTTTTGTTTCTTACAATTATGTAAAATGATTTTATTAATATAAGCGTAAGCTGTAGTTACGATATCGAGGTCATTTAGAATTTAAGTACGATTTATATCCCCCGACAGAAGGACTTGACAGAGTAGCTAACAACTGGTCAATTGAAATTAAACAAATAAAAAATCTCGAGTTACGTATGTCATTTCGTTTATTTCCTTTTTTGCAATATTTCACAGAAAAGCCCAAGGAAATGCTACTTGAAATATTAAAATGAGAATAATGATTTTTTCCGCCTACTTGAAAAAAGCATATACATAACGTTTCTGTGTACTTGTCGATAAAGTGGCCGACTTGAGTGTCTAAAGTGGATAGAGTACTTGAATGCATGAAGAATGTTCCATTCATGCATTATATGAACATTTTTTGCTTGCAAGAGATATTATTAATCAAACAGTGCATTTATTCATTGCTTTAGATAATATCAAACGAGCACTTGTTATAATTCAGGATTTAACAAGTGCGGATTTATTTTCATGAATTTGACTGAATATTGACAATCAAAACGATAATCTTATAAGATTTTTAATGTTACGATAGTTGCTTCAACGGTTACATAACGTCGTATTAAAGCTGTAGTTACGGCATTTTGCATGCCCAACGTGGACATTCAACTGTAACTTCGTGTTTGCGTGTATTTCCGTTTATTTATCGTCGCTACCGTAGCACATGTCCATATGAGGGACGCCCCAAGAAGACGATTAGTTGTTACGGCGGATAGTGCAAGGATACAGGACGAAACTGCTGAGAGCCCCGCCTGGTTCTTTAACGTGCTTGATGGATAGCATCGTCACACCGGGCCTCGGTTTAACGTCTCATCCGAAATACAATTAGTTTGTTATTTTATGTGATCAGCCCAGGGCTCGAACCCATGATCTTGAGGTTTGAAGTCAAAATCATGGGTCAAGATCGTGGGTTTGAGCCCTAGGCTGACCATATAAACTAACAAACTAATTGTCTTTCGGATGAGACGTTAAACCGAGGCCCCGTGTGACGGTGCTATCTATCGAGCACGTTATTTGTTCTGACTCCTTATTTACGTATGTCTAGGGGTGTGGAATTGACCAATCGCGGATGTCAATCAAGGAATAAACCGACCAATCAAATAATCTATTCAACCCGGACATGAGCTTATCAACTCCAACATTGACGCCATTTTCATTTACCTTTATTGTTGGTTTGGCGACATAAACGTCGTAAGCTGTAGTTACGACGTTTAGGTCGCCAACCAACCATTTTACTTTTTGTTACATCATATTGTCCATAAATGTTTCAAAATAACGCCGTTAAAAATCGAAGGGGGACTTCCTGTCGGAGTCGGTTGCCGTTGCCAACGACGTAATTTGGCGGGGCCAGCGATTGGTCAGTTCTCATGCCCGACTTGTCCGACATTGGATTTCCTTCTTTTGAAGACTTCTTTTCCAGGGACACGTAAATACCAGGGATAATGATGGACTGATAGAAAATAAGATATCTCGTTAAATATTTTGGATAATTATCCAGATTCTTAAACTGAAGGGTAGAACTTTCGAAATTTAGGTGACAAGTAGCAACGTCGAGATAATCTGCATTTCCAGAACAATGTGGATGCATTATTTATCTAGAAATTAATTCTTAGATTTTTATCTTTATTCGTGAATTTAACGCTTTATTGCTCTCAGATATGTTTCGTGTATTACGCCCCTATGAATAAAATAACAATAATAATAAATAAACAAAATGATATAATGATAGTCAGTGTTTCTCTGGCAGATAGGAATACCATTTTGTCTATTGTTTAATTATCTTTGTATATTTCTTCAAAAGCAATTATAGTCAACAGAAAACTGAAGACTTTTAGTTGGTTTGGCGACTTAAAAATCGTAACTATAGTTTTTAAGCTGTAGTTACGATTTTTCAAGCTTTAGATCACCAACCAAACATTAAACTTTTCTATTAGACGTTACTAACGAATAACGTTGAAAAATATGTACATCCTAGTCGTATTTTCTATCGGAGATAAGTCAATTTATCCCATATTACCGTGATAACAGCAAATTTTGTAGGTTGACGAAGATTTCCTTCTTTAATTATTGTGATATCTCAGTTATGCTGATCTATGTTCTCAAATAATAATAATAATAATAATAAAACAAGATTTCATTTTCAAACTGAATTTTCAAGCTATTTATATTCAACAATTTCAGATCTGGTGTGACGTTCGCCATGACGGCGTCATGTCCGAAGAAGCCGAACATTGCCGAAATATCGCCGCATTTGATTTGTGCGTTATGTGGGGGCTACTTGATCGACGCTACCACAATTGTAGAATGTCTCCATTCTTGTAAGTCGATCTTAGCACATATATATAACACCCTTTCCTGTCTAATTCCTCGTTTTTAAGTCCCCGAGTTTTTATACTTGATAAAACGTTGTGGAGAAAAAAGAATTTGCTTGTGACAAGCAATTTCTTCTTTTTCCAAATTGTTTTATACCCTGCTGAATGATTTATTTTTTTTTTTCAAATAAATTCAACTTGAAATCGTCGTCTGCAAAACCTTTGAATATGGACCCGTCTAAAATTTCAAAAACGGGAAAGGGTTAAACGTCCCTTTCATTCTATTTTCACGAAAAAAAAAAAAAAAGAAAAAAAAAGAATATCATGTAGCATTACTGTCACATTACTGCTTTTCTTTAACCAATTCCCACACAATGACGCTTTTTTACGCCACAAGAAAATAGCTTTGGAAAACATTGTAGAAAATGAAGAAATTGCTTTTTACAAGAAACTTATTCATAACCCACAATGTTTTATACCCCAAAAGGGAAAAAAAGCCAACAAAATTTCATGAAATAAAAATTGTCATCTGCAACATCTTTGAATTTGGTCTAGTCTAAAATTTTGTTGCCCGGTAAAAATAATGTGCGTTTGTCTGTTTACTAGAAAAACATGCATCTTGAAATGTCTTAAACCCATTTCGACTAATCCCAATATCTCACGACAGCTAAAATATTATTTTTAGAAAAACATTATGGATCTTTCGGAAATTGCTTGTATCAAGCATTTTCTTCATTTTCCATAACGTTTATTACTGTTAAAGGCGAAAATCTTTTCTAGATTTGCAAAACTTGATATGAACGTCTGTAACATCTTTAAATTTGGACCAGTTTAAAATTTTGACGTGTGATACTATGTTTTATTACGTACAACCAATTAAAAATATTGTAAAAGAATTAGGCTATAAGGATTTGATACCCCATAATTTCCATTTAATCTAAAGAAGTCTTTTAACTCTACCTGTACAATCCCTTGTTTTCACGTTCCTGTGAATTTATACTTGAGAAAACATTGTGGGAAAAAAAGAAATTGTTTGTGACAAGCAATTTCTTCTTTTCCCACAATGTTTTCTAACCTATAGGGTCGTTACTTTTTGAATTTCACCCACTCTAAATTGTTGTCTGCAACTTCTTTCAAATTGGACTGGTCTAAAATTTATGAAAAACAGAAAAGGGTTAAACACAAATCATAGAATTTTCCTAACTCAAAACTGTGTCAGTCTTCTTAATTCCACGCCCTATTAGCCCCGACAAGGATGTCCCATTCGATATTAAACGGCGTCATTTTGCAAAGTTTATGGTCAGTAACATATAAAAACAAAGTAAAATGGTTGGTTTTAATGAGCTAAATGCCGTAACTACAGCTTGAGTTGACTATTAAGTCGCCAAACCAACAAAAAACCTTCCCATAAATATTGGCCAACGTTGGAGTTCAAAGTTCACTTCCGTTCAAAATGAACGATTTGATTGGTCGATTGACATTTTGATTGGTGTCTGCGTTTTGTCAATTCTATCTTAAACCAGTGTCACAAGTTTAAATTTTAAGAATTAAAGAACAAAACATTTTGTCCAAATTCTGCTGAAACTTGGAAAGAAAAAAATCTACACTGAACCTAAAGTGTGTGTTTTAAAAAGCAGGAATCTTCTATGGATAAACGTTTTTCTTTATCAGAAACTATCAAAGAATTTTGATCATTTGAAAAAAGGCTTTTGAAGGTAGAGTTATTATTACCTTTTATTTATAATGGAAACCTTTGAATGTTTTATATAAAACTACTGACAGGATAACATTTCATCTACATTTTAGGTATTTAGCAAATAAGCACGGTCTGCGCTTTTAGCAAATAATGATATTGATATAATTTAATGTTTAGTTTCGTCCATCAAAAAACGAGCGTTCTGATTGGTCGGAAAAAAAATATTAACAACTCCATTAACAAAAGTTTGAGCACGCAGCAATTTTGTTTGCTTCCGCATAAAATAGTCCCATACTAAAAGGTATCAAAAATTGTAAAGCTTTGGGTTCTTTTGCTCGATGCTATTAAATTATAAAGAAATGAATAGAACATTTTTTGTTTTCGTGGAGGTATGAACCGAAAAACATAATCACACTGTATGAATACGTCATACCTCCATGAAAACAAAAAAATGTTCTATGTAAGAACCTGAACGCTGTATTGCATTAATTGTACCTTCATACCTCAATGAAAAAATGTAAATTCTATTCATTTCTTTAATACAAAAATACTTAGTCTACGATGGTATCCACATTTTTTCCATTTGTAAAAGATACTTAAAAGATATCAAGGTTTTTCTGCGCACTATTTTGTATTTTCGCTCTTACAGTCTGCAAGACCTGTATTGTCCGATATTTAGAGTCCAGTAAATACTGTCCGATCTGTGAAGTGTTGGTCCACAAGACAAGGCCGTTACAAAATATCAGGTAAGTCAAATGTTGTATAACCGATTATGTCCGATATTTAGAGTCCAGTTAATACTGTCCGATCCGTTAAGTGTTGGTCCTCAAGACAAGGTCGTTACAAAATATCCGGTAAGTCAAATGTTGTATAACCGATTATGTCCGATATTTAGAGTCCAGTAAAACAACACAAAGTCGTAACAAATATCAGGTAAATGAAATATTGTATATCCGATTAGGTCCGATATTTAGAGTCCCGGAAATACTGTCTATTCTATGACGTGTTTGTCCACAACATAAAGCCGTTACGAATATCAGGTAAATGAAATATTGTATATTCGATTACTTCCGATATTTAGAGATCAGAGCTACAGATAGAGAGGGTAATTCGTATTTTAAATTTAAATATTTCACCAATACTGCCATAAACCCATTGTTGTGGGTACTCATTTGAATCGTCTCGATGAGACGATTCAAATCAGTACCCACAACATAGGGTTTCGTTGAGAAATATGGATTTAAGAATGCTGTTACCCTCTCTTTTCTAGACCTCAGTGGAGTCTAGTAAATACTGCCAAGTGCATGTTGTTTCACCATACATGTAGTAGGCTGTTAGAAAAATCAGGTAAGTTGTGAGTCCAGTATTTGTATTTCATTTAGTACTATCTGTTCTATGAGATATTTGTCAAACAAATGAGACTGTTACAAAATATCATTTATGTCCGATATTGTAAGTCTGATATTGACCGATAGTTAGAGGTAGTTTGTACCGCCCGATTTAAGTGTTAGTCAACAACGGTAGGTCGTAAAAAAAGAAGCAGGTAACTACAATATTATACGTCAGATATTACTTGTCCGAATGTCATAGTCCAGTAGAAACTTGTCCGACCTGCTTTTGTAAAGGTCAAAGCAACCATATATGTATAGATTTTTCGTTTCTTGTATTTGCTTGTTTACCTTTATAAATCTATTATAACAGAACTGTTGAATTATATAATTTTCAATCGTACATAGGGCACATCATTCAATAATTGACAAACCAAAATCGCTGCGCTAACAATTACAAATTTCTCTTAAGAGGGTCATTTTGATCACCTTGAAAGGGTCTAAGACTCAAATTTGGAAATTTTCAGACGTTTTGGAGACAAAAACCCTGATTTGCGAGTCAAACGCGAGCCCTGACAAGATACTGCCGTTTTCGAGATAAAGGTGCACAATACGAGTCCATCATAAACTATTTCGAGTAACCGATGGGAAAACGGAAAAGTTGAATTTTCCTGGGAACACGAAGGAATTCAATACGTTATTTGGTCCGTGGGGGAGCAAAATGTCGTAACTACAGCTTTATTAAAGCTGTAGTTACGATATTTTTCTCGCCCATCGACGATATGCTTAGGTAGCTGAATGATTTTGCAAATGACTGATCGTTTGCATATATGATGAAGGGATTTCCTGTTATATACAACGCATTCCTACTTGATGATAAGTTACCAAATATGATAAAATTTCACTCTTGTTACTTATGGTTATGCTATCTTAAATGTTTTATGAATATCCGAAAAAACAACTTGTGTTTAAAGTAAAATTTACATGTATTCAAAGTAGAATATTAGATCTTTTCGTCGGGCGTTCTGATTGGTCGAAAAAAATATTCATACCTCCACGAACAAAAGTTTGATCGCGCAACTATTTTGTATGCTTTCGCACAAAATAGCCCCTACAAAAAGTATCAAAATTGTGAAGTTTTTTGTTTTTCCACACGATGCTATTAAATCAAAAGAAACCAAGAAAATATCTTTTGTTTTCATAGTGGTATGAACCGAAAAACCCAATCACACTTATGTATGAATCCGCTTCGCGTATTCATATAGTATGGTTTTACCTCACTGAAAACAAAACAAAAATAAAACCTCTTCCTTTCTAAACCCTTTTCACACACTACAAAATTGTAAACTAGCAAAAACAATCATAGAAGATGCAGTCGATGAAATCTGTGAAGTCTGTTTTCTTTTTAGCTCACCTGCTTTGGGTGAGCTATCGTGATCGGTCATCATCCGCCGTCCGTCCGTTCGTTCACAATTATATAAAAAAACTTCTTCTCCTAAACTTACCATGGAAATTCAACAAAATTGCACATAGATGATCCTTAGGTCATGCTGTTTCAAAATACTTCAAAGAATTGAAATCCATGTAGAACTCTGGTTGCCATGGCAACGCAGTCGAAAAACTTAAAAATTAGCCCTTTTCTGTGCGATCCCTGATTTTACATAGAATTAAAGAAGGAAATCTTAAAAAAAAAATCTTCTTCTCCGAAATCATAAGGCCTAGAGCTTATATATTTGGTACAAATTATCATCTATTGACTCTCTACCAAAATACTTCAAAGAATTACCATATTCTGATTTCGCCCTTTTCTGTGCTATCCCTGGTTTTACATGGAATTAAAGAAGGAAATCTTAAGAAATCTAATCTTCTCCCAAACTATAAGATCTAAGGCTTTTATATTTTGTATAAATTATCATCTATTGACCCTCTACCAAAATACTTCATAGAATTACTGTATTCAGAAAATAAGCGCTTTTTGTGCAATCCCAGATAGGAGTAGGGAAGGATATCATGTTCTCCTTCTAAACCATCAGGCCTATAGCTTTGATATTTTGTACGAATTAATGCCTATTGACCCTCACCATAAGTACTTCAAAGAATTACCGTACTCTTGGAGTTAGCTCAATATTATTGGATCTTCAATATACCTAGGATTAAAGTAGAAAATCTTTAAAACATCTTCTTTTCCAAGAGGATTAGGTGTAGGGCTTTGATATTTTGTATATTATATCATTAATCCTTGAGCAATCATACCCATGAGAGCTATATAGGACCATCATGGTCCTCTTGTTTGGTTGAAAACAACTGTGGATAAGCAATTTCTTTATTTCCGAATTGCTTTCTCAAGCGAGTCTCTTGAAAGGCGTAAATAAAAAGGGTTATGTTGGAAAGGGTGAAAAGAAAACAGTAAATAGATGCCATAATGTATATGCAAGCGGAATCATTTTGTTTGATTTTATTCCAGACTCGATCACACACTACAGAACATTGTGTACAAACTTGTTCCGGGATTATTTCAAGGTAAAATATTGCATTTTATTAAGATGTGTGTGGGTGCGTGTGTGTTTTTAGTCAGGTATAAAGGCAGATGAAAAATCCGGATTTCAATAATATTTTTTTATTTTTTTTGCGTTCATATGCTTATATGAATAACGAGGCTCTATATATTTTAGCCCATACCAAGTATATGCGCGCATATGAATATCGGGTAAAGGAACAATTAATTATTTTAATTCTTTCACTCATTTTTCAAAAAAAAAAAAAAAAAAAAATCTCATACACACACACACACTATAGCAACGTCTTGTTTATTGATTAACTTGTATTAACCCTTTTCCAGATGACAAAATTTTAACCCTTTCCTGTTTTATGAAATTTTAGACTGGTCCAATTTGAAAGAGGTTGCAGACGACAATGAAAAATGCATGCAATTTAAAATGTGACCATCCTATGTGGTAGAAAATATTGTGGAAAAAGGAGAAATTGCTTGTTACAAGCAATTTCTCCTTTTTTCCACAATGTTTTCCCAAGTATAAAATCACAGTGACGTAAAATCCCGGGTTTGTCGAGGAAAGGGTTAAACTGGACCAAGTGTAAAGTTTATGAAGTTCTAGATTTTTCAACTTTCTGCTTAGAAAACTTTGCTGAAAATGAAGAAATTGCTTGGTTCAATTTCTTCATTTTCTACAATGTTGTCTCAATTGTTTTTTCATGAGGGGCGTCAAAAGGGATTCTAAATGTTGATGTTCTAATTTCACCAAAAGGATCCATAGCCTCGTAGTCAGGAGGTAGTTACGGCCCCCGGGATTATAAAACTTTTTTCGTGCTCAAGACAAATTGAGAATTTTCTAGAAATGCAAGTTCAAATAAATGTTGTGTTTAAAAAAAAACAAAAAAAAAAACCTTTAGACTTTGTGTCATGCATAATAATATATAAATATAATGCCGTTGAAGGTAACGTATATACATCTAAAATTTCAAATCAAATTTTGAGAAAATTCTCAAGTATGAAAAAAGTTTTAAAATCTCGGGTCCGGAAGAGTTTACTTGCAAAAGGTGAATGGACACGTGCGAGAATGGTTGATTTTCGTATCATAATCAAAATGTATCATTTCTCCTGAAAAACACTGTTCTGCAATTTAAGTCTTTTTCAAAAAAAGACATTTTTTGGCGCATCCCAAAGAAAAAAACAAAAAACAACAACAACAAAAACAAGTAATTTCCTCATTTTGCATAATGTTTTCTGTCCAGAGAGCTGTAAAAAGCTAAATTTTATAACGTTTGTTCAAAATTTCGTCTGCAACTCCTTTCAATGTGCAGTAGTCTAAAATTTTGCCGTCTGGTAATGGGTTAATTTTGTAGTTATCTTAACCCATTCCTATACGGCTGATTGTTTAATTGAATGGGGTTTAACACCACTTTTAACAGAAAAAAAATTCATAAACTAAAAACAGTTGTTTGCATCTCCTTTGAATTTGGACATGTCTAAAATTTTATTTTGTGGTTATGGGTAATATATCTTTTCAGATGAGATGAAACGGCGTAGAGAATTTTATAAAGATAGTCCGACTGTTCGTGAGTAAAACAATATAACTTTTAGTAAACCTATCATTCGAGTAGCATTTTATCAATCGAAGTCAACCTCTCGTTTGAGTAGCATAATATGACTTAGTTATCCTATCGTTTGAGTAAGATAAAATAACTCTTAGTCAACCTATTGTTTGAGTAAGATAATATAGCTCTTTCTCAACCTATCGTTTAAATAGCATAATATAACTTTATGTCAACCTATTGTTTGAGTAAGATAATATAGCACTTTCTCAACCTATCGTTTAAATAGCATAATATAACTTTATGTCAACCTATCGTTTGAGTAAGATAATATAACTCTTAGTCAATCTACCGTTTGACTAGCATAATATAACTTTATGTCAACCTATCCTTTGAGTAAGACAATATAACTCTTAGTCAATCTACCGTTTGAGTAGCATAATATAATTTTATGTCAACCTATCGTTTGAGTAAGAAGATATAATTCTTTTTCAACCTATCGTTTGTGTAACATAATATAACGTTAAGTTATCCTATAGTTTGAGTAAGATAATATAACTTTTAATCAACCTATCGTTTTATTAGCATAATATAACTTTAAGTTATCCTATAGTTTGAGTAAGATAATATAACCTTTAATCAACCTATCGTTTTATTAGAATTATTAGCATAACATAACCTTTAGTTATCCTAGCGTTTGGTTAGCATAATATAATTCTTACTCAACCTATCATTTGAGTAGCACAATATGTTTTAGTCAACCAATTATTTGAGTAGCATTTTATAACTTTTACTCAAACTTGTGTAGCTTTAAGTCAACCTATTGTTTTGGTAGCATCCTTTAACATTTAATCAAACTATCGTTTCTACATTACATAGAAAATGATTTATGTCATATTGTCAGCGCTTGAGTGGCAGACCTTGTCTCTTGTTTACTCGATCTTGCTCGAGCGATCCCCTCTATCAAACCACCACGATCGAAATCCCTTTTTCGAAGTCAAAATCTAGCATAAAGAAACGGCCGCATTCGCTAAAATATATCCTACCTAAATCCAAATTTGTTGGAACTCATTAGAATCGTCTCAGTGAGACGATTCTAATGAGTTCTAACAACATAGAATTTAGCGAGAATCCAGTAATAATTCGTGTATGCAATAGAATCAACCCTCATATATCACGGGAGATACTGTGTCTAAAGTGAGCTCAAATGTAATACGATCCGCTTTTTTACAACCCTGTGGTAAAAACCTTTGAAGAAACTATAGAAATTGATTTGATTGCTTTAAACAAGCCCTTTCTTTTTTTTCCAAAATGATTTATTCCGAGTAAAAAACAAAATATCTTAAGGCACACCAATTTGAAATTGCCGTCTGCTATTTTTTCAGTTTGGACCAGTCTAATTTTTTTCCATCTGGTGTTAATATTTCAAAGGGGGATCGAATCCACACAACCCAACCACATTTGACTTTGGCATTTCAAAAATGAATATCCGTGCATATGGAGTTTTTATCCGAAATTCGGAAAACATGCAAAAGAGGCTAAATGTTAGGGCCTAGTCTGCCTGCGCAGCCTGGCAAGGATCGACAATTAACGAGATTACATGATGACCCCTTTTTGCGTGACAAGCCGATTTTATATTGTTTACAGGAAGTGCCCAAGCTCGCCAGGAGCAACAGCGTCACAGAATTATATACTCTGCGGATGAAAAGTTCAGTGTCTGTCTCGAACTCTGTCCGGAGTAAGTATTTGAAGAATCTTACTGCTATACCAGTAAACTAATTCGAATTTAACCCTGTACTCTTTTGCAAAATTTTAGACCTGTCCAAATTCAAAGGTGCTGCAGACGAAATTTCAAAATGGATTTCATTTGAAAATAACCATTCTTGTTAGAAGCAATTTCTGCTTTTTCTACAATATTTTCTCAATTATTGATTCACCGGGACGTAAAAACAGGCATAGAACAGGAAAGGGCTTACCCATGTCTACATATTCATGGTTTTTGACGCCCCTCAAGAAAACGCTTCGGAAAACATTGCAGACAATGAAGAAATAGCTTGTATGTTTTTTTTACCAAATAAGGACGAAGATTGTTTTAATTCTATCACCTAAAAATGGTCTTCTACAACTTCTCTAAATTTGGACAAGTCTAAAATGTTTTAATGCTTTAAACGTTTTACTTTTCGATAGATTGATTGACTGTATGGGGTTTAACGCCACTTTTACCAGTATTCCAGCCAAATCGCGGCGGCTAGATCACCTAAAAATGGATTCATTGTATTTTCACACACCAGTACTACCACGACATCCTTTTACTATTCGAACATAGCGTTGTAATCTGTTCAAAATTTTCTGTTGAGAGTTTGATTGGCCAACAAAGTATAAACTGTTCACAAAATTAAACTGTTCACAAAATTACACTGTTCACAAAACTACAGGTTGTAAACATAGTTTTATATCTTTCAGAATTAATACAGACCGTTAGATTATGAACTTTTCAGAATTTTATAGTCCGCAGAAATAAACTAAAGAAAGAGATAGTTTGCACAATCATATACTTCTCAAAAATCTCGTTATCAACAAAGTTAGACTTTTTAGTAGAATTCTACTTACCAATCACCAGCGTTATTTACTATTTAACCATTTCCTTTACAATCCCTGGTTTTTACGTCCCTTTGATTTTATAAGTGAAAAAAAAAAAAAAAAAAACATTGTAGAAAAAGAAGACATTACTTGCAACTAGCAATTTCTTCTTTTATCACAACATTTTCTACCCTACTGCATGTTTTTTTTGTTTTCTTTTTAAATTATCCGCTTTAAATTTTCATCTGCAAAATTTTTGAATTTAGATATGTCTAAAACCTTGCAAAACAGGTCGGGGTTAAAATAGTCTTCTACCTAACGCAATCTAAGTTGACCGCTCTTCAAATTAATAACTTAAATAGCGCGACCATTTGAAAAATGGTCTAGGTTGGGAAAATGTATATCGTGTCCTCATGCATTAAGCATCTCAAAGTTATGGTGTTTTTTTTTTTTCAGTGGCAAGATACGGAAACCTTCACCACGGAGTCGGAGGCACTCAAAGTCTGAGGTAGGCATTTGTTTCTTTCATAGCTTGGGCCGCTGTCATATGCGCAGTTGGTAGCGCATCAGACTCCCATTCTTCAATCTAAGGGTGTCATGTGTTCGTCCCCGGCGGCGGCACATATCTTTTCCGACATTTGTCTCTTACCAATTTGTTGATAATCGTAAACCTATGAAGCTGGATAGAAGCTGGAGGCTAGGAAAGGATGTAATGGTGGCACCGGTGCGAGATAAACCAGGAATCCATTGTTAGATATAACTGAAAATTGTTAAAAGCGGCGTTAAACCCCATTCAAACAAACAAGCAAATCTTTCATAGTTTGAGAATTTCAGACACTGATATACTCTTAAACGTTTCTGTTGACTGTACAGTTTAATTTATATTGTGTTAAGCATAGCAATTTGATCGCTGTCCTTTCGAACTGAAATACATGTATATATATATATATATATATATATATATATATATATATACGGAAAAAGATAAGGAGATGCCCGTTTGAAGTTTTACATTATTCAATTACTATATAAGTAATCACATATAGAAAGGTAGTACTACCTTTCTATATGTGATTATTTATATAGTAATTAAATTACGTAAAACTTCAAACGGGCATCTCGTTATCTTTTTCCGTATATGATTATCCGTATTGTATTTTTAATACTTTGGATGTATATACATGTATATATATATATCTTTCTAAAGAATTACCGATCGTTGGTCGCGCCTACTTGAGCTCCAACCGGAAGTTCCACTTAGATATCGTTATTTTTGCAAAATTTACGACCGGCAACAAAAAATGTAACACAGTTGGATGGCGACCTACAATTTAATTCGACCAAATCCAATCCAATCCATGCGCTATGCAATGCAAAGATTGGGTGATTGCTTATTTACGTGACGGCCACGATCCACCGATTTCGCAGGATCATCAAACTCCTTTTATTCCACAGGCTACAGATCGGCGGTATTTGCTCTGTCCTGCCAATACGACTGTCGCTCTACTGAAGAAATTTATGAAACTCAAGTTCTTTCTAAACGAAAAGTTTAAGGTAAGAAATATATAGTGCAACCCGGCAAAGGATTGGCGACTACCTCTTAACATGAAGAAGGTCAAACGTTAACACATGACTTGATATATTTCCGTGCTGTTGGTTGCAATCCCGTCTATCGTGCTATTCGGAAAGACATTTCTAAACGAAGCATTGTTCTTTCACGATATGGCCTTTAATACTCATGACCCATTACCAGACGGAAAAAATTGAAGGAAGTTGCAGACGATAATTTCAAGTTAGTAAAATTTCAAAAGTTTTGGTCTTTTGAGGTGAAAACTATGAAGTAATGAAGAAATTGCCTGTAAAAAAGCAATTTCTTCAATTTCCACGTTTTCCAAAGCTTTTTAGGGGGTGGGGGTGGGCAGAAAGCGTCATTGAGCGGGAATAGGTTAAACGCAATATCGATTCAGCTTTGCTACATAAGAATTTGATTAGAATCGAGAGTTACCACAATTGGACTATTTAGATTTTTAATGGATAGTATTTTTTTTAACATATAAAGAAAATAAAAATGAAAGTAACTACTGCAGGGTGTTGTCAGATCCACGTAGTACATTGATGTCATTGATTACTTTTATCTTTGTTTTTCTCCACTTTGCAGATCGACATATTTCACAGTGATGGTAATCTACGTGATCATTATCAACTCATGGATGTGGCGTATATTTATTCTTACAAACGTGTATGTATTTGATAATTCTATTTTGTGTGTATTCGCTAGTACATGTATTTATTTGTACAAACATGTGTGTATTATGTGATTCTATTTTGTGTGTATTCGCTTGTACATATATTTATTTGTGCAATAGTGTATGTATTTTATTGATTTTATTTTGTGTGTATTCATATATGTATCTATTCGTACAAACGTGTCAGTATTTTATTATGCCCCCGCATCGATAGATCGGGGGCATATTGTTCTACCGTAGACCGTCTGTCTGTCTGTCTGTCCGTCTGTCTGTCTGTCTTTAAAACTTAACCTGCCAACTAAACATTTTCCTATAACTTCAACCCTGATTAAGTTACAATTCTAATATTTGGTATGTAGACAGGTCTCAACAAGGCGCAACTGGGGAAGGTCATGGTGTTTCACAAACACATCTTGTTGATTCTATTTTGTGTGTATTTATGTATGTATCTATTCGTACAAACGTGTAAATATTTAAACTTATTCTATTTCGTCAGTATTCAGTATTCAAACGTTTGATTTGACACAAGTTATATTGACCGATAAGCCAGCAACACATAATTCCTTGTGTGAATATTTTGGACCAAGTGGTCATTCGTTACATGCTTTAAACACTTGAATGACAGCAGTTTTGATTTTTGCGGCACATTTCTTTCCGACATCCGTCTCTCACCAATGGACGAATAATACTAAATCTAAGTGGGATAGCAGCCGGAGGCTAGGAAAGGATGTAATGGTAGAACTGGTGAGAGATATACGAGGAATCCACTGTTAGGTGCACCAGCCGCTGCGATATGACTGAAAAATTGTTAAAAGCGGCGTTAAAACCCATTCAAACAAACAAACCAACAATTAAACGCCATAACATTCTATTGGATATTTATTTATGTATTTTATATATAACATCGAGTCTTGATTTAATATTGGTGTAATTTAGCTAGTTGTAAGTTGGACTCATTTGAAAGCTTTCAAGGTAATTCGATACTGCATATTTATGTTTACGTTTATTTATGTTTACGATCTTATACTTATAAGTTACTTCAATAATTCAATTTTAGTTTCGTCTAAAACAAAGGGCGTTCTAATTGGTCAAAAATTTAATCATACCTCCACGAACAACATTTGGAGCACGCAGCCATTTTGTGTGCTTTCGAACGAAATAGTTCCATACAAATAAATGTCAAAATTTGTAAAATCTTTGCTGTTTTCGCTCGATTCTTTTAAATTATAAGAAATGAAGAGACTATTTGTTTGTTTTGTTTTCGTGGTGATGGTATGAACCGAAAAACTAATCACACTTATGCATGAATCCGATACGCGTCATCATTCAGTGTGATTAGTTTTTTCGGTTTCTACCTCCATGAAAACATAAAATGTTCTCTTCATCTCTTAAGTATCTTCTTTGTAAAAACTGATACCATAGGGACAAACATGATTTATAGTGTCATCTCATTTTCTGGAGTATTCATTTTTAAATGCAAATGATTAAAATTTATTTGCATCCGTCAGAGTTGGTGGAATCTGATTAACTGAAAAGATTGTTTCACACCCCCATGAAAAGGATATTACGGAAATATATTTTAATCTTCGGTACAGAAATTAACAAATACTGGTTCGAATGAAAAGTACTATATGTAGCAACTTTATGTTTGTGAAATTAAACGAAAAAAATCTGTCATTTAGGATTTAAACTTTGTGAAAAATATAGAAACACGTCACAAACATTCTTCCTATTCCATGATGCATTTGTATCGTTTTGCTTTCGGGGGCTTGAAAAGCTAGATAAACAATAGATTTATCCACAAAAAAAACCCCAAAAGACTGATTGAGATTGTTCTTATTTGGTATTTTTACGATATTTACGAAGGTAAGAAATTAATTGGCACCGACAACTTTGTATGAAACTTTGCGCTATGAAGGGTTGTTTTTGTTTGTTTCCATGTCAGATGAAAATATTCTCTTCGTTACTTAAACATGATAGTCAAAAAATAGAAATTAGGCTACTGTACACAAATGTTCTCTCATTAGCTAAGACGCCTGATAAAGAATGAATTCTACTATTGACATTTTTCAGGAGGGTGTCTTGCATCTATATTATTCTGTTCAAAAGATTCCGACCCCAATTCCCAAAATAGAAATCTACGAGGTAAAAAAGGAGACGAATGCATTACGAGATACCGGAAGTGGTAGTCAAAACGAAAGCGACTCTAAAAGGATATCAAATATGGAAGATAACAGACCTTCATCGTTGTTTTCAAAAGCATCTTTGTTGAGTAATCATAGAATAGACGGAAATATAGAACACGATCTTTCTCCTTTAGAACTGATAGCAACTGTTGCTAATGATCTCTCGAGTTACCAAGAAGGGCGTGGCTTAAAACGGAAACAAGAAGAAACAAATTTGTTTGAAACTGAGGAAGAAACCTCCAATTCTAAAGAAATCCAAATACAAAAATCCATAGAACATGCCATAGATATTTGCGCTCCAAACTGTAATCAAGGAAATAGTGAGCTGCAGGACAATAAAACATCTACACAAGAAACGGTTAAGGTAAAAACAAATAGTCGAACTTTGACGCCGGTCGTTTCTAATGAAGGTTCTTCAAAAGTACCTGCTTGTAATAAACAAAAATGCATCAAAACAACGCCAAATCTGTTCGATAATTTAGCGAATAAGATACCCGTAAAAGAGAAGCCGAAGACAACAGACACCGCGTCTCAGTGTGAACCAAGACCAAAGAAACAAAAACTTAGCTCCGTGTCAATAGCTAATTCATCCACACATTCCAAAAGTCCTGTTAAAGTCTCCAAATGTCCCCAATCACCACATATTCAGCAAAAACCGCCAATACAGCAGACGCTCCATGCCAATGCAGTAACAGCAAGTACTAAACTAGAACAAGTTAAGAAACCAGAACAAGTTCCTAATCACGTGATAGATAAATCAAAGTCGCTAGACGATCACCAGAAACTGGATAGGACTAAAATATACTCGAATAACAATAACGTTGTGGAGCATAATGGTGCAATAAATAAAGTTGGTGACTTAAAATCGAAGGAAAGTGTTGGTGAAAATGATCGAACTGTGCAAACTGTACCGAAAACAGTAAGCGTATCTCATAATTCATCGAGTTCCCCGGTGATCAGCCAGAAAACGTCAGTGATCAAATCAAATAATATTGATTCTTTGAAACACGTGGGTAACGATAGTTCCGGACAGACAAATGGATTTACAAATATAGTGAAGTCGAACGCAAACGTGGAGAAACAAGCACTCGTTGTAAAACCGAAACAATCTGAATAAGACTGAAATATCATAAACGACTTGGTTGAACTTCTGATTTAAGGTAGAGATATGAGTTTTATTTTAGATGGATTTACCTGTAATGCGGCGGGATATTTAATAGTTTATGGATTGTCGGCAGAGAAGTTTATTTTATCTAGCACAATTAACGGTAGAACATATGTTTTTAGCTCACCTGAGCACGTAGTGCTCAAGTGAGCTATTGTGATCGCCTTTTGTCCGGCGTCCGTCCGTCGTGCGTCGTGCGTCGTCCGTCAACAATTTCTTTAAACGACATCTCCTCCTAAACCACTGGGCCAATTTGAACCAAATTTGGCAGAAATGTTCCTTAGGTGGTCCCCTTCAAAAATAGCTAAAAGAATTGAAATCCGTTAAAAACTCTGGTTGCCATGACAACAAAAGTGAAATTTTAAAATAATCTTTAAAAATCTTCTCCTCCTGACCCAGAAGGCGTAGAGCCTTGATATTTTGCATGAAGCATCAGTATATTGACCTCTTTCAAAATAGCTAAAATCATGATCCTCGGGTCCCCAGGGGCGGAGCCCCAGGGGGGTGGGGTTTATATAGAAATAAAGAACGATTTTTTAAATGACATCTCCTCTCAAACCACTGGGCCGATTTGAACCAAATTTGGCAGAGGTGTTGCTTAGGTGGTCCCCTTCAAAAATAGCTAAAAGAATTGAAATCCGTTAAAAACTCTGGTTGCCATGGCAACAAAAGTGAAATTTTAAAATAATCTTTAAAAATCTTCTCCTCCTGACCCAGAAGGCGTAGAGCCTTGATATTTTGCATGAAGCATCAGTATATTGACCTCTTTCAAAATAGCTAAAATCATGATCCTCGGGTCCCCAGGGGCGGAGCCCCAGGGGGGTGGGGTTTATATAGAAATAAAGAACGATTTTTTAAATGACATCTCCTCTCAAACCACTGGGCCGATTTGAACCAAATTTGGCAGAGATGTTGCTTAGGTGGTCCCCTTCAAAAATAGCTAAAAGAATTGAAATCCGTTAAAAACTCTGGTTGCCATGACAACAAAAGTGAAATTTTAAAATAATCTTTAAAAATCTTCTCCTCCTGACCCAGAAGGCGTAGAGCCTTGATATTTTGCATGAAGCATCAGTATATTGACCTCTTTCAAAATAGCTAAAATCATGATCCTCGGGTCCCCAGGGGCGGAGCCCCAGGGGGGTGGGGTTTATATAGAAATAAAGAACGATTTTTTAAATGACATCTCCTCTCAAACCACTGGGCCGATTTGAACCAAATTTGGCAGAGATGTTGCTTAGGTGGTCCCCTTCAAAAATAGCTAAAAGAATTGAAATCCGTTAAAAACTCTGGTTGCCATGGCAACAAAAGTGAAATTTTAAAATAATCCTTAAAAATCTTCTCCTCCTGACCCAGAAGGCGTAGAGCCTTGATATTTTGCATGAAGCATCAGTATATTGACCTCTTTCAAAATAGCTAAAATCATGATCCTCGGGTCCCCAGGGGCAGAGCCCCAGGGGGGTGGGGTTTATATAGAAATAAAGAACGATTTTTTAAATGACATCTCCTCTCAAACCACTGGGCCGATTTGAACCAAATTTGGCAGAGATGTTGCTTAGGTGGTCCCCTTCAAAAATAGCTAAAAGAATTGAAATCCGTTAAAAACTCTGGTTGCCATGGCAACAAAAGTGAAATTTTAAAATAATCTTTAAAAATCTTCTCCTCCTGACCCAGAAGGCGTAGAGCCTTGATATTTTGCATGAAGCATCAGTATATTGACCTCTTTCAAAATAGCTAAAATCATGATCCTCGGGTCCCCAGGGGCGGAGCCCCAGGGGGGTAGGGTTTATATAGAAATAAAGAACGATTTTTTAAATGACATCTCCTCTCAAACCACTGGGCCGATTTGAACCAAATTTGGCAGAGATGTTGCTTAGGTGGTCCCCTTCAAAAATAGCTAAAAGAATTGAAATCCGTTAAAAACTCTGGTTGCCATGGTAACAAAAGTGAATTTTTAAAATAATCTTTAAGAAACTTCTCCTCCTGACCCAGAAGGCGTACAGTCTTGATATTTTGCATGAAGCATAAGTATATTGACCTCTTACAAAATAGCTAAAATCATGATCCTCGGGTCTCCTTGGGCAGACCCGGGGGGGTGTATAGGCATGAAGCATCAGTTCACAGACTTCTTTCTTATTTCTGAAATTATAACCCTTTGAAAAAGTTTTTTCCTTCTTTCAAATCGGCACTAAAGCCTTGGAATTTGTAATTTGGACTTTTGGATTCCCAGGTTCATAGTCTTTATATGTAATTGTGGCCCACTTGTTTCATAATCCTAACCTTAACATGAAACTAGACTGTTGAAAGAAAAAGAGCCTTTATCTCAGGTGAGCGCCCCAGGGCCAACGGCCCTCTTGTTTCCTATTTGGACAATTTAACAAATGTTTACAAATGTTTAACTTATCTTGAATAGTTTGCCATTAAGGACTTGAGGAAAAGTTATTGTGATTATGCCACAAACATAAAATCATCTATGGAAATGACTTGGAATTACCTTATTCAAGTTAGATTATGAATCGTCCCATTTTTACCTATCTGTAAAATGTATTGACAAAATATTGAACTGGAGCTATAATGGCCAAAATTATTTCATGAATTAGTTTTGTTTTCTAATTAGACGGATCACAGCTGTCAATCAAAGAATCAGTCGACCAATCAGATCATCCATTTAGACCTGAATTGAAGTTTGAACTCTAAACATTGGCCGATATTTATTTGAAGCATTTGTCTTTTGGATTAGACGCTAAACAGAGACCTTGTGTGACGGTGCTATGCAACAAGCACCGTAATCTAGCGACATCGCTCATATGGGCAAAAGTAGCCTCTATAGATAAACGAAAATACACTTCTGACCTGTGCCGGATTAAAAATTACTTTTGAATACATGTATTTGATTGTTGCAGTTTTACCAGAATATCCCATTTGGGTTAACGGGTCTTATCTGATTTGATTGGCCAATCACCCTCTTTTGAGTTTTTGATTGACAGCCGCGGTCTGTCATATATGTCTTCGTTGAACACGGTCACTTAAAGAGATACGGCGATCCAATTGAGGGAAAATGTGTCTTAACGATAAATATGTTAAAAAAAAGCGGGAAAATTGCTCAAGATTAGCAGTATCTCCCATTTATTTGTCATTTTTTTCATTGGAATGCTACCTTCAATATTTGAATTTATTGAACGATTTCTATTTGCTCGTATAAGGAGTTCTAGAAAACAGTGGGTTAAAGCATTCTAAAATCCTTATTTCTCGAAGAAATCCTATATTGTGGGTACTCATTTGAATCGTCTCGTCAAGACGATTCAAATGAGTACCTACAACATAGGGTTTATGAGAGTTTTGGTGAAATATTCAAATTTAAAATACGAAATACGCCCTCTACCTGTAGCTTTGGGTATAGTCCAATTCGATGAGTCGAAGCTAAGTATTTAGAGAGTGCAGTTTACCAGTTACCAGATTACAACATTTCAGATTTTTCTAAATTCAAAGAAGCTGAGGGGTAATTATAAAGATATGTGTCTTTTGGGGTAGAAGACATCGTGGATAAAGAAGAATCTGCTCGTAAAAAGCAATGATTTTATTTTCGACAATGTTTTCATGCGAGGCGTCTAAAAGCGGCAATGCATTGGAATGATTTATTACGAAAGAACGAAATAGGATTGTGTAAGTATGTGACAACTTTATTTTTTTTTGTTGTTTTACCGGGTTAGTTTTTGGTGGTTTAATGTATTTTTGACACGGGGGAATTTCTCATCGAGTTTCTGACTAGAAATTGTTGTTCGTTGAAAGAAGTTGTTGCATTTATTTTTATGCCAGAAAATTTATGACGGAGAATAGTTTTGAAAGCATCTACATTTGTCGGTTTCGCAATTTTGTTTCTCTACCTGTTTCACTTATTTTCTTGTCCCCGCACATTTATCGTTGGCCCTTTGTCCGTCTGTCTATCCAACTATATTTCCATTCGCCTGTCTAGTATTTAATATACTAACTAATCGTAATTGGTTCCGTAACTTTAGAAATATTTGAATCAATCCTCAAACAACCCCGCGTCTCAAGAAAATAGGCTTTAACTGATTCTCACACTGTGGCGTTTTTTCGCGCCCACCAAGAAAAATGAATGGGAAAAAATTGTGAAAATGAAGAAATTGCATTTGACGAGCAATTTCTTTATTGTCCACAAAGTTTTCTACCAATAGACAAAGAACTTAAATTACAACCTAGTATTAAATTGACAGCTGCAACTTTTTTTCGATTTGGACCAGTCTAAAATTTTGTCGTCTTGTTATAGGTTAACTCATTGATACTCAACTGCCAACGACAAAGTCTATTGTCAATATTTATTGACACAAATACATCTTGATTAATTGACCAATCGCTGCTGTCAATCAAATGACCCGTCGTCTAATGAAGTTCGTTCATATCAGAAATTAGTTTTGAACTCTGATATGGGCCGCGATTTGTTGTTAATATTTTGTATGGTTAACTATAGCTTATTCAAGCTATGGTTATGACTTTTAGGTCACCAACCAACCATTCTACTTGTTTGTAACATGCTACTTGCAACACATTTTGCAAAACAACGCTGTTAAAAATCGAAGTGAAACTTCCTTTTGGAGTCAATAGGCGGGGTCAAAGGAATCAGAATATTTCACGAATAGTATCATAAACCCTATGTTGTAGGCACTCATTTGAATCGGCTCGACGGGACAATGCAAATGAGTGCCCACAACATAGTGTTTGTAACGGCGTCATTTAACGAACGGCGTGATACTTTTCGTGTAATATCGTAAATCGATGAAATAGAATAATTTTATATGATTATTGAAGCACGAAAGTCTTACAGAATATCAAGTTCTTGTTCGTAAAATACTGAATTTATTTAACTCGATATCTAAAACAGATAAAAATCTGGCAAAACCTCGTATTTAGTTCCGCTGTTTGAAAGCCAGCGGGCTATTGTCATGAAATTGTGTTCGTCGCCCGTCCGTGCGCCCTTTAACTTTTTGCTTATCCTCAGAAAGAATGACACATATTCAATCGAATTTCACAGGAATGAACCTTTGATGACCTATTTCGATCGGAAAAATAACGTGGCTTTAATGGGCGGGTCAAATTTCTACATATGATTTATAGTGATAACTTCGAAGCTCTTCTTCTCCGAAGATCGATTTTAACAAAATTTCACGGAAATTATCTTTTGGCGATCCTTTATCAGATTTTATAAGAAATTTTAATAGGTTTGATAATATCACTTTTGAAGATAGGTCAAATTTCAGGTAGAAATCACATATCGCTGAAAGGAAAATAATTGTTACAGCTTGAAAAGGATTAACCCTTTCCCGTTTTTTGAAATTTTAGACTTGTCCAAATTCAAAGGTTTTGCAGACGACAATTCAAAGTTGAATATATTTTAAAAAAATAATCATTTAATTGGGTAGAAAATATTGTGGAAAAAGAAGAAATTGCTTGTTACAAGCAATTTCTTCTTTTTCCACAATGTTTTCCCAAATATAAAAACACAGAGACGTAAAAACCAGTGATTATACAGGAAAGGGTTAATCTTCGTATATAAAAATTGCCTCCATTAAATTGAATCAAGAAAAAATAATAGTTGGTTCTTAATGATTTGCCTCTTACATTTAATCCATTCCCACACAATTACGCTTTTAGACGCCCAAAAGAAGAATAATTTCGAAAACATCGTGTGAAATAAAAAAAAAAGGGTTTTACAAGCAATTTCTTCATTTTCCGCAATGTTTTTCACCCTAACATGTTTAAAAAATTTAATGATTTATGGGCTTTAAATTGTCGTCAGCAACTCTTTTGAATTTTGACCAGTCTAAAAATTTTGTGTCTGGTTAATGGTAAATAACCCGTATGATAGGAAAATTAGGCCGGTGGAGCGAATCGGGCGCGCAAGCGCCCCTTGTTATTTTTGTATAGATGGGTTATGTGCTTACTGCAGTATTTTATGAGCGCACATTCAATATCCCCTGTTTATTGTTTTGTTGCATTTGTTTTGGTTTTCAGTATTCGGTCTTTATAAATTATTACTTTCACATGAGGGTCCCGCACACCCCTCTTTTTTCCATAAGAAAGATGGTTAATTCGGTTTAAATTCCTACTCAGAATTTTAGTTGTTTACAAAAGAAAAATACTGTTTAAATATGAAGATTGTCTTCTTATTCCATATCTTTGATATTGAATTATATGAAATGAAGATAACGTTAACTTATCGTTTTTCATTGGGATATAAAATATCTCAAAATGAATCCCCTTTGCGACTTCGTTCAGTGCGTGTTGATTTTCATACTCATTAAAAAGATAAAAAAAAATCTTCTTCTCTTAAGTGAACTTAAGCAAACCATCTTCGTCATTGAGTGTCTAAAACGTCACAACAACAGCTTAATTTAAAAAGTATTGTTCTTTCATATCGTCTGGGGGGGGGGGGGAGCTAGCAAAATGTCGTGACTACAGCTTTGATAAAGCTGTAGTTACGACTTTTTGCTAGCCCACCGATGATATTATTTCATCAACCGACAAATATGGATGTTTTCTTTTTGCATATATGTTTAACTTAACTTTAAAGGCGCACAAAAATAAGTACCTTGTGATTTTTCATTTTTGTTTGTTTTGTTTGATAGATTTCAGAGCTCTCGATAAGATGGTGAAACATCATTTTAAAACCTTTACTTCTCAATAAAACCCCATGTTGTGGG
>OX336377.1:45531059-45561421 GCA_946902895.1 Fragum fragum | reverse complement strand
TTTTTCTCCACTTTGCAGATCGACATATTTCACAGTGATGGTAATCTACGTGATCATTATCAACTCATGGATGTGGCGTATATTTATTCTTACAAACGTGTATGTATTTGATAATTCTATTTTGTGTGTATTCGCTAGTACATGTATTTATTTGTACAAACATGTGTGTATTATGTGATTCTATTTTGTGTGTATTCGCTTGTACATATATTTATTTGTGCAATAGTGTATGTATTTTATTGATTTTATTTTGTGTGTATTCATATATGTATCTATTCGTACAAACGTGTCAGTATTTTATTATGCCCCCGCATCGATAGATCGGGGGCATATTGTTCTACCGTAGACCGTCTGTCTGTCTGTCTGTCCGTCTGTCTGTCTGTCTTTAAAACTTAACCTGCCAACTAAACATTTTCCTATAACTTCAACCCTGATTAAGTTACAATTCTAATATTTGGTATGTAGACAGGTCTCAACAAGGCGCAACTGGGGAAGGTCATGGTGTTTCACAAACACATCTTGTTGATTCTATTTTGTGTGTATTTATGTATGTATCTATTCGTACAAACGTGTAAATATTTAAACTTATTCTATTTCGTCAGTATTCAGTATTCAAACGTTTGATTTGACACAAGTTATATTGACCGATAAGCCAGCAACACATAATTCCTTGTGTGAATATTTTGGACCAAGTGGTCATTCGTTACATGCTTTAAACACTTGAATGACAGCAGTTTTGATTTTTGCGGCACATTTCTTTTCCGACATCCGTCTCTCACCAATGGACGAATAATACTAAATCTAAGTGGGATAGCAGCCGGAGGCTAGGAAAGGATGTAATGGTAGAACTGGTGAGAGATATACGAGGAATCCACTGTTAGGTGCACCAGCCGCTGCGATATGACTGAAAAATTGTTAAAAGCGGCGTTAAAACCCATTCAAACAAACAAACCAACAATTAAACGCCATAACATTCTATTCGATATTTATTTATGTATTTTATATATAACATCGAGTCTTGATTTAATATTGGTGTAATTTAGCTAGTTGTAAGTTGGACTCATTTGAAAGCTTTCAAGGTAATTCGATACTGCATATTTATGTTTACGTTTATTTATGTTTACGATCTTATACTTATAAGTTACTTCAATAATTCAATTTTAGTTTCGTCTAAAACAAAGGGCGTTCTAATTGGTCAAAAATTTAATCATACCTCCACGAACAACATTTGGAGCACGCAGCCATTTTGTGTGCTTTCGAACGAAATAGTTCCATACAAATAAATGTCAAAATTTGTAAAATCTTTGCTGTTTTCGCTCGATTCTTTTAAATTATAAGAAATGAAGAGACTATTTGTTTGTTTTGTTTTCGTGGTGATGGTATGAACCGAAAAACTAATCACACTTATGCATGAATCCGATACGCGTCATCATTCAGTGTGATTAGTTTTTTCGGTTTCTACCTCCATGAAAACATAAAATGTTCTCTTCATCTCTTAAGTATCTTCTTTGTAAAAACTGATACCATAGGGACAAACATGATTTATAGTGTCATCTCATTTTCTGGAGTATTCATTTTTAAATGCAAATGATTAAAATTTATTTGCATCCGTCAGAGTTGGTGGAATCTGATTAACTGAAAAGATTGTTTCACACCCCCATGAAAAGGATATTACGGAAATATATTTTAATCTTCGGTACAGAAATTAACAAATACTGGTTCGAATGAAAAGTACTATATGTAGCAACTTTATGTTTGTGAAATTAAACGAAAAAAATCTGTCATTTAGGATTTAAACTTTGTGAAAAATATAGAAACACGTCACAAACATTCTTCCTATTCCATGATGCATTTGTATCGTTTTGCTTTCGGGGGCTTGAAAAGCTAGATAAACAATAGATTTATCCACAAAAAAAACCCCAAAAGACTGATTGAGATTGTTCTTATTTGGTATTTTTACGATATTTACGAAGGTAAGAAATTAATTGGCACCGACAACTTTGTATGAAACTTTGCGCTATGAAGGGTTGTTTTTGTTTGTTTCCATGTCAGATGAAAATATTCTCTTCGTTACTTAAACATGATAGTCAAAAAATAGAAATTAGGCTACTGTACACAAATGTTCTCTCATTAGCTAAGACGCCTGATAAAGAATGAATTCTACTATTGACATTTTTCAGGAGGGTGTCTTGCATCTATATTATTCTGTTCAAAAGATTCCGACCCCAATTCCCAAAATAGAAATCTACGAGGTAAAAAAGGAGACGAATGCATTACGAGATACCGGAAGTGGTAGTCAAAACGAAAGCGACTCTAAAAGGATATCAAATATGGAAGATAACAGACCTTCATCGTTGTTTTCAAAAGCATCTTTGTTGAGTAATCATAGAATAGACGGAAATATAGAACACGATCTTTCTCCTTTAGAACTGATAGCAACTGTTGCTAATGATCTCTCGAGTTACCAAGAAGGGCGTGGCTTAAAACGGAAACAAGAAGAAACAAATTTGTTTGAAACTGAGGAAGAAACCTCCAATTCTAAAGAAATCCAAATACAAAAATCCATAGAACATGCCATAGATATTTGCGCTCCAAACTGTAATCAAGGAAATAGTGAGCTGCAGGACAATAAAACATCTACACAAGAAACGGTTAAGGTAAAAACAAATAGTCGAACTTTGACGCCGGTCGTTTCTAATGAAGGTTCTTCAAAAGTACCTGCTTGTAATAAACAAAAATGCATCAAAACAACGCCAAATCTGTTCGATAATTTAGCGAATAAGATACCCGTAAAAGAGAAGCCGAAGACAACAGACACCGCGTCTCAGTGTGAACCAAGACCAAAGAAACAAAAACTTAGCTCCGTGTCAATAGCTAATTCATCCACACATTCCAAAAGTCCTGTTAAAGTCTCCAAATGTCCCCAATCACCACATATTCAGCAAAAACCGCCAATACAGCAGACGCTCCATGCCAATGCAGTAACAGCAAGTACTAAACTAGAACAAGTTAAGAAACCAGAACAAGTTCCTAATCACGTGATAGATAAATCAAAGTCGCTAGACGATCACCAGAAACTGGATAGGACTAAAATATACTCGAATAACAATAACGTTGTGGAGCATAATGGTGCAATAAATAAAGTTGGTGACTTAAAATCGAAGGAAAGTGTTGGTGAAAATGATCGAACTGTGCAAACTGTACCGAAAACAGTAAGCGTATCTCATAATTCATCGAGTTCCCCGGTGATCAGCCAGAAAACGTCAGTGATCAAATCAAATAATATTGATTCTTTGAAACACGCGGGTAACGCTAGTTCCGGACAGACAAATGGATTTACAAATATAGTGAAGTCGAACGCAAACGTGGAGAAACAAGCACTCGTTGTAAAACCGAAACAATCTGAATAAGACTGAAATATCATAAACGACTTGGTTGAACTTCTGATTTAAGGTAGAGATATGTGTTTTATTTTAGATGGATTTACCTGTAATGCGGAGGGATATTTAATAGTTTATGGATTGTCGACAGAGAAGTTTATTTTATCTAGCACAATTAACGGTAGAACATATGTTTCCTATTTGGACAATTTAACAAATGTTTACAAATGTTTTAACTTATCTTGAAGAGTTTGCCATTAAGGACTTGAGGAAAAGTTATGTTGATTATGCCACAAACATAAAATCATCTAAGGAAATGACTTGGAATTACCTTATTCAAGTTAGATTATGAATCGTCCCATTTTTACGTATCTATAAAATGTATTGACAAAATATTGAACTGGAGCTATAATGGCCAAAATTATTTCATGAATCAGTTTTGTTTTCTAATTAGACGGATCACAGCTGACAATCAAAGAACCAGTCGACCAATGAAATCATCCATTTAGATCTGAATTGAAGTTTGAACTTAACCCATTCCCACACAAGAAAATTTCAGACTGGTCCAAATTGAAAGTAGCTGCAGACGATAATTTAAGTTTGATGGAATTTTAAATTTGCCAGTATTTTGGGGTAGAAAACATTGTGAATAATGAAGAAATTGCTTGATACCAGCAATTTCTTCATTTTCCACAATGTTTTCCAAAGCTTTTTTCTTGAGGGGCGTAAAAAGGAGGGCTTGAGTTGGAATGGGTTAAAACATTGGCCGATATTTATTTGAAGCATTTTTGTGGGGTCGATGTTCAATGCATAATAATGAACATTTTTAGTCTTTCGACGTTCGTTGTAAGACGCTTAATCCACGACCGAAACAGCATTTTTTCAGACTTATCAAAATTAAGGGCTGCATTCAAATGTGTAATAAATTGACAAATATTTCAAAATATGATGGAATGATTTGTGGCAATAGGAGAAATTGCAGTATCAATCTCCCCTTATTCGACAAAGACTTCTTGAAAATGATATCCGAAAGGTCGTAAAAATGATGGATTGTGTAATATGGTAAAATAGCTTAGCAGGACTGGTCCAACTAAAGGAACAAACTTAGAAGTTCAAATTATATCTAAATCTGGTCAGCTTGCTCGAATTGACCAGTCGCGGTTGTCAATCAAGGAATAAACCGACCAATCAAATAATCTATTCATCCCGGACCTGAGCTTATCAACTCCGACATTGGCGCCCTTTTTTGTTTATCTTTATAGTAGGTTGGCGAATTCAACGTCGTAACTACAGCTTAGTTTGAGTCACTAACCAACCAATTTACTTTTTTGTTACATCATACTGGCCACACATTTTGCAAAATAACGCCATTAAAAATCGAAGCGGGACGTCCTGTAGGAGTAGGTTGCAAACGACGTAAGTGGGCGGGGCCAGCGATTGGTCAATTGTTGAATTGTTAGCCACGCCTACTGACCCCCGACAAGACTTTTTTGCCTGGGATATAAACGACGTTAATTCGCATAAATTAGATTCAGAGATATATAAATGAAATCGTAATTTGCCGACATAAACGTCGTATCTTGTGCTTGAATAAGTTACGACATGTAAGCCTCAAAACTAACAAAATGCTTGGCATAATGTTGGAGTTCAAGACTTACTTCTGGTATAAATGAATCATTTGATTGGTTAATCGGTTTATATTGATATATATTATCGCGATCTGTCAATTGCACAAAGAGGCCTGGCTTCAAATCTGTATATATAATGGTTTTACCGTTCTATATATACAAACCCTGATGTCAGCCGGATTAGCTATATTGTTAGAGAGCTTGACTTCAAACTTAAAGATTGCCAGTTTTATCCCAGGTTTGACATACCTTACAGATTAATTTGAGCGTATGCGTGACGTTTCCAACCATTACACATGTGCGCCAAGTAAGACTCAGATCAGCCTTCACTCTGCGCTCTGCAGATAGATACTGGCCCAAAGCTTCTTTAAACAATTAGCGAATGTTCTAATTGCCCCGAATGGCTGTCGATGGTGCTCAATGTGTGCGAGTCACGCACATGCGAAATAGTTGGAAATGTCAAGCATAGGCTCATTTGTCTTTTGGATTAGACGCTAAACAGAGACCTTGTGTGACGGTGCTATGCAACAAGCACCGTAATCTGGCGACATCGCTCATATTGGCAAATGTAGCGTCTATAGATAAACGAAAATACACTTCTAACCTGTGCAGGATTAAACATTACTTTTGAATACATGTATTTGATTGTTTGCAGTTTTACCAGAATATCCCATTAACGGGTCACATATGATTTGATTGGCCAATCACCCTCTTTTGAGTTTTTGATTGACAGCCGCGGTCTGTCATATATGTCTTTGTTGAACACGGTCACTTAAAGAGGTACGGTAATGCAATTGAGAGAAAATGTGTTTTAACTATAAATATGATAAACAAAGCGGGAAAATTGCTCAAAATTAGCATTATCTCCCATTTATTTGTCATTTTATTTCATTAGAATGCTACCTTCAATATTTAAATTTATTGAACGATTTCTATTTGCTCGTATATGGAGGTCTAGAAAACAGTGGGTTAAAGCATTCTAAAATCCTTATTTCTCGACGAAGGCCTATATTGTGGGTACTCTTTTGAATCGTCTCGTCGAGACGATTCAAATGAGTACCTACAACATAGGGTTTATGAGAGTTTTGGTGATTTTTTTAAATCTAAAATACGAAAATGCCCTCTATCTGTAGCTTTGGGTATAGTCCAATTCGATGAGTCGAAGCTAAGTATTTAGAGAGTGCACTTTACCAATTACCAGATTACAAAATTTTAGACCATTCTTATTTCAAAGAAGCTGATGGTCAATTTTAAAAATCTGTGTCTTTTGAGGTAGAAGACATCGTGGATAAAGAAGAAACTGCTCGTAAAAAGCAATGATTTCATTTTCGACAATGTTTTTCATGCGAGGCGTCTAAAAGCGGCAATGCGTTGGAATGATTTATTACGAAATAGGATTGTGTAAGTTAGTAACAACTTTAATTTTTTTGTGGTTTTACCGGGTTAGTTTTTGGTGGTTTGATGTATTTTTGACACGGGGGAATTTCTCATCGAGTTTCTGACTAGAAATTGTTGTTCGTTGAAAGAAGTTGTTGCATTTATTTTTATGCCAGAAAATTTATGACGGAGAATAGTTTTGAAAGCATCTATATTTGTCGGTTTCGCAATTTTGTTTCTCTACCTGTTTCACTTATTTTCTTGTCCCCGCACATTTATCGTTGGCCCTTTGTCCGTCTATCTGTCCATCAATCGCCTGTTTAGTATTTAATATACTAACTAATCGTAATTGGTTCCGTAACTTTAGAAATATTTGAATCAATCCTCACACAACCCCGCGTCTCAAGAAAGTAGGCTTTAACTGATTCTCACAATGTGACGCTTTTTCGCGCCCACCAAGAGAAATGAGTGGGAAAACATTGTGAAAATGAAGAAATTGCATTTGACAAGCAATTTCTTTATTGTCCACAAAGTTTTCTACCAATAGACAAAGAACTTAAATTACAACCTAGTATTAAATTGACATCTGCAACTTCTTTCAATTTGGACCAGTCTAAAATTTTGTCGTCTTGTTATAGGTTAACTCATTGATACTCAACTGCCAACGACAAAGTCTATTGTCAATATTTATTGACACAAATACATCTTGATTAATTGACCAATCGCTGCTGTCAATCAAATGACCCGTCGACTAATGAATCGGCTCGACGGGACAATTCAAATGAGTGCCCACAACATAGGGTTTCGTTCAGAAATGTGAATATTTGAATACTGTTACTCCCTTCTTATCTAGACCTCTTGATATGTGTTCATTATCGCTTTGCTGCTCAGTACTCTAAAAATCAAAGGGAAGTTAATCAAAATTCATTTTTGCACAACTATTCCCTTTCTCTTTCACTTGCATTTCTTAGTTCACTATGAAACACTCAACAACCCAGGCTTCTGCATGCGATGCTCTAGTTGATATAGCATTTACAAGTACAATAACTATCCCAATGAGGTGAAGCCTATGAAAGTGTATTTCTGCTACTGTAATATGACGTCATAATGTATATAACGGCGTCATTTAACGAACGGCGTGATACTTTTCGTGTAATATCGTATATCGATGAAATAGAATAATTTTATATGATTATTGAAGCAGGAAAGTCGTATAGAATATCAAGTTCTTGTTCGTAAAATACTGAATTTATTTAACTCGATATCTAAAACAGATAAAAATCTGGCAAAACCTCGTATTTAGCTCCGCTGTTTGAAAGCCAGCGGGCTATTGTCATGAAATTATGTTCGTCGCGCGTCCGTGCGCCCTTTAACTTTTTGCTTATCCTCAGAAAGAATGACACGTATTCAATCGAATTTCACAGGAATGAACCTTTGATGACCTATTTGATCGGATAAAAAACATGGCTTTAATAGGCGGGTCAAATTTCTACATATGATTTATAGTGATAACTTCGAAAGTCTTCTTCTCGGAAGATCGATTTTAACAAAATTTCACGGAAATTATCTTTTGGCGATCCTTTATCATATTTTATAAGAAATTTTAATAGGTTTGCTAATATCACTTTTTAGGATAGGTCAAATTTCAGGTAGAAATCACATATCGCTGAAAGGAAAATAATTGTTACAGCTTGAAAAGGATTAATCTTCGTATATAAAAAATAGCCTCCATTGAATTGAGTCAAGAAAAAATAATAATTGGTTCTTAATGATTTGCCTCTTACATTTAATCCATTCCCACACAATTACGCTTTTAGACGCCCCCAAGAAGAATAATTTCGAAAACATCGTGTGAAAAAAAAAAAAAGGTTTTACAAGCAATTTCTTCATTTTCCGCAATGTTTTTTACCTTCAAATGTTTAAAAAATTTAATGATTTATGGGCTCAAATTTATCGTCAGCTACTCTTTTGAATTTTACCAGTCTAAAATTTTGTGTCTGGTTAATGGTAAATAACCCGTATGATAAGAAAATTTAAGCTGGTGGAGCGAATCGGGCGCGCAAGCGCCTCTTGTTATTTTTGTATAGATGGGTTATTTGCTTACTGCGGTATTTTATGAGCGCACATACAATATCCTCTGTTTATTGTTTTGTTGTATTTGTTTTGGTTTTCAGTATTCGGTCTTTATAAATTATTACTTTCACATGAGGGTCCCGCACACCCCTCTTTTTTCCATAAGAAAGATGGTTAATTCGGTTTAAATTCCTACTCAGAATTTTAGTTGTTTACACAAAAGAAAAATACTGTTTAAATATGAAGATTGTTTTCTTATTTCATATCTTTGATATTGAATTATATGAAATGAAGATAACGTTAACTTATCGTTTTTCATTGAGATATAAAATATCTCAAAATGAATCCCCGTTGCGGCTTCGTTCAGTGCGTGTTGATTTTCAAACTCATTAAAAGAGAAAAAAAAAAATCTTCTTCTCTGAAGTGAACTTAAGTAAACCATCTTCGTCATTAAGTGTCTAAAACGTCACAACAACAGCTTAATTTAAAAAGTATTGTTCTTTCGTATCGTCTGGGGGGAGCTAGCAAAATGTCGTGACTACAGCTTTGATAAAGCTGTAGTCACGACTTTTTGCTAGCCCACCGACGATATTATTTTATCAACCGACAAATAGGGATGTTTTCTTTTTGCATATATGTTTAACTTAACTTTAAAGGCGCACAAAAATAAGTACCTTGTGATTTTCCATTTTTGTTTGTTTTGTTTGATAGATTTCAGAGCTCTCGATAAGAAGGAGTAACATCATAATAAAACCTTTACTTCTCAATAAAACCCTATATTGTGGGTATTCATTTGAATCGTCTCGATGAGACGATTCAAATGAGTACCTACAACATAGGGTTAATGGCCTTTATTTTTAAAATATTCAAATTTAAAATCCAATTTACGCTATCTATCTGTAGCTAACGACTTAACCCATTCCCACACACCAAAATTTTAGACTGGTCCAAATCGAAAGAAGCTGCAGACGACAATTTCAAGTTGATGGAATTTTGAATTTTTTTCGTCTTTTTGGATAGAAAACATTGTGGATAATGAAGAAATTGCTTGATACAAGCAATTTCTTCATTTTCCACAATGTTTTCCAAAGCTTTTTTCTTGTGGGGCGTAAAAAGGAGGGCTTGTGTGGGAATGGGTTAAAATGAAGAATAAAAACTACAACTGAACAAATATTCTGTATCGAAATATATGTACTCTTAGACGCAGTGGTATGTAAAAATAGTTTTTAACCCGATACCTCACAAAATTTTAGACTGGTCCAAATTGAAAGAAGTTGCAGAAGACAGTTCTTAGTTGATGATATTTAAGGGAAAAAAATCAACACCTTTGTCTTTTTGGGTAGAAAACATTGCGGATAATGTTACAAGCAATTTCTTCATTTTCCACACTGGTTCCCAAAGTTTTTGCCCTCAGGGTGAACAAAAAGCACCATTGTGTGGAAATGGATTAAAATTCAGATTAAGTAAATGGGATTTATTTTTGGCGCGTTGTTGGAATCTTGACGAGCTTCGTGGAAGGTTGACTGTATTCACCGACCAGTTTGTTTTTGAATTTAAAACGAGGGCTCCGATTTGCCGAGGCTTACTCCTCGTCCAAATAGAACCATCATTTTGAATGTCTTTAACGAGACGTGAAAATTAGACTGTTTGGGTGAAAACTGTCCCAGAACTAAACAATTTAGACGTCTTTAAAAGATTTTGAATACTGAAGTATTTTGGGGTTTATTGAATTACAATTTTTGAGCGCCTTTAATGTTTATACTCTGTTAATCCCAGGAATCAAAGAGAAAATATGAATTAGAGAAATAATAAACAGTATTTATTTAATTTTATTGTTTTTGTTAATTTATTTTTACGTTTAACCCACTTCCAGACGACAGCATTTTAGACCGGCCCAATTTTATAGTTGAAGACGACAATTTTCGTTGGTGAATTTATTAGAAATCTTTGTCTTTTGGGGGATAAAAAATATTGTGGTTAATAAAGAAATTGCTTGTAAGAGAAATTTCTTCATTTTCGACAATGTTTTTCCAAAGTGTATGTCTATGTGGGCGTCAAAAAGCGGGATTCTATAGGAAAGGGTTTAGGAAGGTATAAAAGGAGATAGTATTGTGACAAACAGACAGATAAATTTGTAATAGTGCTATGCTTGTAAAACTTGCAAAAACAAGAATCACCTTTTTTCAATGCGCAGCATTAAGTGTCATTACCCTAATAACAGGACATGATAAGTCGCATGACAAACGTTCTGTCAAACTTTTATCAAAATTCAAGAAATATGGAAGTTATGTACATACACTTGCCCCGACACACCAGATTTATTCCCCCCCCCCCCCGAAAACTTGGCTTAACAATAGACAATAAATTCGCCCGTATCAGAGGTCAAATTTCTTGTCTGTTCATTTGCGAAAATAAATAATTAAATAAAAGTCTCTGATAAGTATGTTAATCTGTTTTGTTGGTAGGTGACCAAAGTCCAATTTATAGAAATTCACTTACGGACGTAAAGGTAACCCTGCGTCCGTAAACGTAACATCACGTGATTACCAAACACGGGACGGTGAATCACAAAAACAAATTACTGCGCTGATTATTACCTTATTTTTCAATAATTTAAAGCAAACTAAAGCATGTTTAGAAGCCTCTAAACGAATTTTTATATCATCCTGTACATGTGCCATATTATTGTCTTCGGCTACAGCTAACTGATTGTCCGTGGCAAGTTAAGATGAGAAGCAACCCGATGTGTATTCATATCTGAGAGATCACGTGATATGTGTAATCAAGAAACCCGAAATGACATTGTCTTGTGTTCATTTCGCGTTTTTGTTAAATATAAGTTGGAATTGCTCCGCATTCCAACTTAAAAACGGGAAAAACTTTTTTCAATGGGGTATCGGCCTAATTCTGCAGCAATTCAAAATACACAAGTGAAATAGTAATCATTAAGTTCAAAAATCCCGTTCAATGTCGTAATGTGTGAATTTCTCGTGCTGATGAACAAAAGTAACTGCTCCCCGTCGGGGAATCGAACCCCGGTCTCCCGCGTGACAGGCGGGGATACTTACCACTATACTAACGAGGAACTGCTCATTTTTCAAAAAAGGTTATATTATCAGAAGGCTTCAACTAGTTCGCCTAGTTCAACAAAACGTATCATGAAAGATAACCCAACTAGGCTTGATATTTCATAAGGCACGTAAAAATGGTTGGGTTCACTCCCTTTAGTTATCCACTTGGACAGAGTCAGTATGAACAATTCGATAAAAGGAGAAAGTATTCATAATCACACTCACAGGGGCTCGGACCAGTCAGAAAATATAAGATGATCCGTGTACAAAATTTGAGTTTTACCGTATTTGACATCCATACATCCAAATTTTGAAAAAATCAAATAATGAAAATATGAATGAGAATAATAATAATAATCCGACAACAAAACATTTGTCTTGACCTGAACGGAATAAAGAAGCGTACCCTAAGAACCATTGGCAACCAAGAAATTCTTTAACCCATTCCCAAACATCCCATCCTTTTTACGCCTCTCAATAAAAAAAAGCTTGGGAAAACATTGTAGAAAATGAAGAAATTGCTTGTTTCCAGCAATTTCTTCTTTATCCACAATGTTTCTTTTCAAAAGACAAAATTAGATAAAATTCCACCAACTTGAAATTGTCGTCTGCAACTACTTTGATTGGGATAGGGTTAATCGGTAATTTTCTTTGTCGTTTTGTTTTTAATTAACATAAAGGTCAGTGCCTCTTCGTAAGACAGGCCAACGTTTCTTATTTACACCGGTTGGGTATCGCCTGAAGCTTAAGTTACGAAGTTTAATAGCCATTCGACGACAATGAGTCGATTTGTGAGTTGTTTGTGAGGACATACGATATCAGAATTGTAAGCACATTTTAAAAAAGAACACTCTTTTTTTCTATTAACCCTTTCCTGTTTTACAAAATTTTAGATTGTCGAACATCAAAGGTTTTGCAGACGAACATGTAAAGTGGATTTAATTAGGAAAATTACCATTCGGTAGGGTAGAAAATATTGTGGACAAAGAAGAAATTGCTTGTTACATTATCATGAAATCAAAGGGAAGTAAAAACTAGGGATTGAACAGGAAAGGGTTAATCATCATCAATCTAATGATTGTTGAGATGAAACCATAATATCAATACCGAAAAAAAATCTTATGTCGATTATTGTCATATCTCCCTCCCTCTAAAGACATAGAGATGAAACCCTTTGTGAAAGAATAACGCTCATAAATAATCCCCCATCAATTATTTAAAGCCTTTTCCCTGACACACACTTTAAGTTGAAGTGGTTTATATTGCTTTAATTGGAGGTTTATTGATTGGAATGTGATCGATCTGACATCAAATGTGACAGCCTCACATAAAACAGTTTCATCCAGGATAAGCGAAAACTTTCGATCCGGGTCGAACTGCACGTATTAAGCCGGCTGGAATTGTTCGAATTTTGTAGCTTTTTTATTGTGAAATATGAGCCCTTATAATCCTGTTTTTGAGGCGATCTATTTCAAGTTTTCCCGTACGATTTCATTTCATGTAGCGGGTCACAGATTGACATAGATTCGTAACACATCCCCACACAGTCCCTCCTTTTTACGACTCGAAAGAAAAGGTTTTAAAAACATGGTGGAAAATTAAGAAATTGTTTGTACATGTACTTTCTTCGTTTTTCGTTATATTTTCTATCCCAAACGACTGAAAATATTAAAAATCCACCAATTTAAAATTGTCGTCTGCAGCTTCTTTCAATTAGGACCAGTCTAAAATTTTGCTAGGTAGAAATGGCTTAACCCATCCCCACAACGTGACGCTTTCAAACACCTCTCAATATGAAAGCCTTCGAAAACCTAGTTGAAAAGGAAGAAATTGCTTATTACAAGCAAATTTCTTCATTGTCCCAAATCTTTCCTTTTCCAAATGACAAAGATTTTTTTTAGAGATTTCATCAACTTAAAATCTGCGCCTGCAACTTCTTTGAATTCGGACTGGTCTGAAATTGTATCGTGTTGGAATGGGTTAACTCGTCGATAGATTATTTTGAATATGTCAAGAAATATGCACAGAAAACACCATTTGTATCTTTGATAACGTCACTAGTGGATTCTTCCTTATATGGATACATTTCAAACCACCTCATACGTGCACGAGGCTCACACAAGGAGCAGCTGTCGGTGGCTATCTCCAGTGCCCGAGATTATAAAACTTTTTTTTTCATTTGTCATACTCAATTGAGAATTTACCCAAATTCCAAATTGAAATTAAAGATCTATTCTATTGGAATACTATGACAAATGCTTTAAGATAAGATACCACATTGGTATTTAGTTTTTTATATTATTGTACACTTAAAGTTGAAATAAAACTGAAATTTTAACTTCATGTTTGATTAAATTCTCAGTTGAGTTATAATCTCGAACCCACAGCTTTAACTTAAGGCCCATATCAGACTGTGCGGATGCACAGGTGGTTTGAATCTTTACTTTGCGCCCATGTTAAAAAATAAAGTTTATTTTTAACATTAACCCCGTTTAAGAGGTTATTGTACAAATAAGATATGGCATTTGTGTTTATTTCATATTTTTTTCTAGAATCAAAGTCGTCATTCTAAAAATTAAAAAACTCAGCAAAGCTTCATTTTGTCACTTTGAAAATTTACTCTTTTTTCTTTATATCGTCGTCGTCGTTCTAAAACGTCGTAACTACAGATTGATTCAAGCTGTAGTTACGTCGTTTTAGAACGACGACGACGATATATAAATTATTAATCAATTAACAGTGATATAATGCTAAATAATTCACAAAGATTAAAAAAAAAGAAAAAAAAAAAAAAAAAAAATAATAATAATAAAAAAAATAAAGCGGTGTTTATTTTAGTAGAAAAATTTTTTCTTATGTTTTGTTTCAAAATCGAACATTATAATAGTTTAGTATCAGGAACCTCGATTCAGAATATTTCACCACCAATCTATATTCATATTTTGTTTCAAAATCGTTCGTGCTTAATCCATTGAATGCCTACGCCATGAAAAATAGTTCTTATGTATTTCAGAATTTGCAAACTCTTTTCAAGAACTCTGTCAAAGACATTCTATTTAACCTATTCCCACTCGATTCCGCTTTCAAGCATCTAAAGAGAAAAAGCTCTGGAAAACATTGTGGACAATGAAGAAATTGCTTGTAACAAGTAATTTCGTCAATGACTACAATGTTTCTATCCAACAAGGGTAAGATTTTCTACATTCAAACATGCTTTGCTAGCGTACAGTACTTTCGGTACTTTGATTTAATTTCAGGCACTTCGATTCAGGCATATAATTTTAACATTTTAGATTTGATTAAAAAAAAAAAAAAAAAAAAACATTCTGCAAAAGATCAGGGCCCAAGATTATAAAACCTTTTTTCGTACTCAGTTGAGAATTTACTCGAACTTTGAGTTGGGATTAAAGATATTTCTGTTTAAATATTTCTGCTTCCTGTGGTAATTGAAAGAAATGAATGAAAACACTTGTAGGTTGTTACCTAATACTCTTAATATACAATTGAAATAAAAAACAATATGTTCATTTAAAACTTAAGTTTGAGTAAATTCTTCAGTGAGTAAAAAATAAATAAATAAATAAGTAAAAAGAAATAGTAATAATCTAGGGCTCTGCTGTAACTGTTAAATCAAAATGACATTACCAAAATATAGACCTACCGTTTTGTTTAGGTTTTATCCTGCTGTAATTAATTTCGAATAAAACAACATATTATAGCTAAAATTAACATAGCACAACTCAAAATAACATAACAGAGCTTAACACATCCCCACACAATGAGGCCTTGAAACACCCCCAATTATGAAAGCTTTTGAAAATATTGTGGAAAATGAAGAAATTGCTTGGTACAAGCAATATTTTATACACCCAAAGACAAAGATTTTTAAGGTTTTATCAACTATACATTTTCATATGCAACTTCTTTGAAATTGGACATAGAATACGGACGTTGACTCTCGGTGGTTAGAAACGTTGATTAAACTGTAGTTACGACGTTTAAGTCGCCAAACCAACAAAATAGGTTAACAAAATGGCGGCCAATGTCCGAGTTGAAAGGCTAAGTCCGGTCTGAATAAATGATTTGATTGGTCGGTTGATTCTTGATTGACAGCCGCGATTGGTCAATTTTGACATCATGTATTAAAGACCGGTTTACTTCAAGATGTGCATTATTATCATTAAATAAGTACATAGATAAACAAATGAATAAATAAATAAACAAATAAACAAATATATAACTTTCCCCATTAATCCATTAACAGGCGGCAACATGTTAGACCGATCCAAATTGAAAGGAGTTGTAGACGGTAATTTATAGTCTATAAAAATTTAGATTTTTCAACTTTCTGTGTGCGAAACAATGTTTGAAATGAAGAAATTGCTTGTTACAAGCAATTTCATCATTTCATACATGTTCCCCCAAATATTTTTTCATGGTGTGTGTGTGGGGGGGGGGGGGTAGATGCGTTATTATGTGGGAATCGGTTAAACGATAAGAAAAACTTTGCATTACACGTTACAGTCGGATCATTTTTAACAGTGAACACAAGTGGTTTGTTTGAATTTAATGAAGGAATATACATTGTAGTCGATCTTAATTTCATTCTTTTTTTCACCCTCGTAAAAAAACGGAATCTCGTGGATTCGGATAACACCTGAACGTGTGTTCATTGCTTGATATAAACATTTGATTTATAATCAGGTAAACCTCTAAATGACAAAAATAAATCAATCAAACTATGAAATAATTTTTCAATGAATTATATTCTAATTTGCAAAAATGAATAAAAATGTCTCTATGTTAAGACTAACAAAGTTATAATTATTTTTTCAGTAACCCATTACAAGACGACAAATTTTAGATTGGCCCAAATTCAAAGAAGTAGAAGGCGGAAAATTTTGGTGGATATTTTTTTTTTAAATAATCCGCAATGTTTTCGAAAGCCCATTTGACTAAAGGAACGAAGACAAGTGTAAGGCCACCAGAACATTGGAACTGTTCAAAACCATAAAGTAACATAGATTCAGAAGGTTTTCCCATGTTGAAAGATAATTTGTAATTTAAAAATTGTTTATTTTGTCACAAATTCTTCGAAGACGATAATACTTAGATCAAAGATGTTTCGTTCTGGTTTAACATTGCATCATTTCACAATTGAATGAAACAGCCATTTACAATAGTTAGATTTACAAATGACAAATTTTGTTGATTCTGTATTTTTTAACTGTTAAATTATCACTAAAAGCGTGTTATACCGTCTACACAAAATTTTTTTGAAAGATCGAAAATCCAGAAATACCCTTGTTTGCGTATTAATAGATAAAGGGTTAAATATGTTTTAGCGCTCAAAGCAGAGTGTTTTTTTAAGAGTTCGCAAAAAAAAAAAAAAAAACAAAAAAAAACAAAACCACACAACAAAAAACCCTATTTTGAAGCTTCAAACTTTTTAATTTGATTCCACAAATATTGAAGTCTTTGAATATTGCTGGGAAAATCAACAAAAACAACAACAACAACAACAACAAAAAAAATAAAAAACAACCGAAAATTTCGAAATTGAGTCATGTTCTATATTTATATCTACGATCTTTTTTTTGTTGCACACCCACCTAATGCACGTGCATTGAAATGGAAAGGGGGTGGCTGTAAAGAACATCGATTTTCTGTTTAACCCTTTCCTGCAAAAACCTGGGATTTTACGTCACTGTGATTTTTATACTTGAGAAAACATTGTGGGAAAAGAAGAAATTGCTTGTAACAAGCAATTTGTCCTTTTCCCACAATATTTTCTACAAATTAGAATGGTTCCATTTCAAATTTCATCCAATTTTCTTTGTCGTCTGCAATCTCTTTCAATTTGAACCAGTCTAAAATAAGAAAAAAAAAACAGAAAAGGGTTAATTTTCTGATCGCTGACCACGCATACTAAACTCCGACAATAATTCGGCTTCTATACCAAACGGTGTTATTTTGCAAAATGTAAGGCAAGTAACATGTTTAACGAAAATAGTGAAACGGTTTGTTTGCGACCGGAACGCCTTAACCCATTCCAACACAACACAGTGAAATTTTAGACCTGTCCAAATTGAAAGGAGTTGCAGACGACATTTTAAAATTTATGAATTTTTTTTATTTTTCCAACTTTCTTGGTAGAAAACATTGTGTAAAATGAAGAAATTGCTTGTCACAAGCAATTTCTTCATTTCACACTATGTTTTCCAAGGTTTTTTTTAGGTTTTTTTTCTTGAAGGGCGTCAAAAAGCGTCACTGTGTGGGATTGGGCTAAAGCGGCTCTTGCACTGATTGAGAAGGGAAACTTTTGGTTTTCCATTTTTTCAAATTTCTTTTTGAAATACTTTCCGACATTTGTTAGACTTTGATTAATCTGATTATCTTTATGAAAATGACTGTTCATATCTTTATAAAAAGAAAGAAAAGAAGCAAATATATATCGCGTTACGAGACGCCAAAACAGTCGGCGAGGTCGAAGCGAACGGTACCGGAATTCGTCGGGTAAAAATGTTATCTGTCGATTGCACCGAAAGTTGCCGTATTTGTAGTTCCTATGACGTAACAATTACGTCACTGGCATCCGCTAACAATATAGTCGTTATTGACATCACCCGAAGACAAACAACCTCAACCGATAAATTCCGACCTTTCAAAGTAGGTCTTAGAGAGTTCATCATATTGTATTAAATTCATAGGGAATTTAGTTTATTTAACTCGAAGAAAGGGTATTTATCGTGAAAAATGACAAAAATAATGATTGGAAAATCAAATAATTTTCCTTTGTCAAAATTTCATGAAAATCTGTTGAGGGGCCGAATTAACTACAGCGTTACGACGTCTAGATCGCCTAACCAACAAAAATTATTCATATATATATCGACCAATGTTGTAGTTTTAAGTTAACTTCCGGTCAAAATGTATGATTTTGATTGGTCTATAATATATTTGATTGACAAACGCGTTCCTCGAATCACTCGATGGAATCTGAAATCCGGTGTAAAATTTAAAAATAGGAAATCCATTGATCTTTTCAATCTAAATTCTTCTTTACCTTTAAGACTGGTAAAGTGTTAACCAATTACCAGACGACAAAATTTAAGACTGGTCAAAATTGAAAGGAGTTACAGAGGAAAATTAAAGTGTATGAATATTTAGATTCTTTTTTTTTTTTTTTTTTTTACTTTCTAGGAAGAAAACATTGTTAAAATGAAGAAATTGCTTGTAAAAAGCAATTTCTTCATTTTCCACAATGTTTTCCAACATGTTTTCTTTGAGGGGCGTCCAAAAGCGTCATTGGGTTGGAACGGGTTAAGGGATATTTGCTTTGAATTATCCAAATAGCCCGTAGCATGAGTCAATGTTTGCGGTCTTGGCCCGGACTAATTACATGCAATGACGTGTCATTCTCTGCGATTGTTCTCCCACATCAATAAAGTGCTAGGGTGGGAAAGGGGGCGTGGAAAAAGGCGGGGAATGGTTGAGCACAGTCTAATGACAGTCTCATATGTGTTTTACATGAAATTCCACCGACCTGGCGGCGGATCAATAATCCTATACACTGAATAGGTTTCTCCTAGATTCCTTAACCCGATTACCCTTTACCCATTGACTTCCTATAATTGCGCATTTACCTTCCCATTTCAGAATCACTCTTCAGTTTGAATGAGTCATTGCTGATTCATCATTTAATCCATTCCCAAACGACATAATTTCAGACTGGTCAAATTTCAAATAAGTTGCAGCCGACTAAACCAGGTTGGTAAAAATCGAAAAAAAGGTCATGAAGTACATTGTGATTAAAGCGATTTCCTCTGGTCTTACATTGTTTTCCACAATTTTGAAGCGTAAAAACATGCCGGATTATGTGGTAATGGGTTAAGAGACGACAGAGTTAGAGAATCAACCAAAAGGAAAAATTAGAATTTTAATGGAAAATTATTGAAAGCAATGTGCTATGATAGATTTTGTCATGTATTTTTGAACAATTTAGGGCCGGATCTCAGCTGTCAATAAAAAAGGGAGACCAATCAAACAATCGATTCAGGTGGGAGTTAAACTTTGAACTTCAACATTGGTCCTCATTTAGGTGAAGCATTTTTGTTGATCAAGTGACTTAAACCTCGTAGCTACAGCTTATTTAAGCTGTTGCTACGAACCTTAGGTCGTCAGCAAGCCGGTTTATTAATTCTAACAGTCGTGTTATTGATCATTAATATTGTAAAATAGTGTCGTTTGTTATCTAAGTTGAACTTCCTGTCGGAGGTGAGTGGGCGTGGCCAGCGATCCGTCAATTAGATAGATCGACGAAGCGATGTCACTAGAAATGGCAAAATTCCATAATTTCCATTCATGTTATACGGGTCCATTATTAACCCATTCCCACTCAGTGACGCTTTTAGACGCCTCTAAGAAAGAAAAAAGCTTTTTTGAAAACATTGTAGAAAATGAAACAATTGCTTGTTACAAGCAATTTCTTCATTTTCCACAATGTTTTCTACCAAGAAAGTTGAAAAAATCCGAAATTTCATAAACCTTACATTGTTGTCTACAACTTCTTTCAATTTGGACCAGTCTAAAATTTTGCCATCTGGTAATGGGTTAATGTACCTTCTAAAAGCTCTGGTGCTTAATGCTTTGGAGAAGATTGCGTAAATGTTTTTTACATGCGTAGTAAATTTATTGTAATATGTTGAGAATTTCGCATATACATGTGTATAATGATCTAATTTTTAGCGAGAAGCGCAAATGACGGAAACCGAACGTAAACCCCCCAATTCGATTGACCAATCAGATAATACATTTAGACCAAAAGTGAAATTTGAACTCCGTCATTCGTCGACATCTAAGTAAAGCATTTCTGTTCGTTTGGCGACTTAAACGTCGTAGCTACAGCTTAATCAAGCAAATTTAAAAAAGAATGCCGTTTAGAATTAAATGGAACTTGATATCAGAGGTCAGTGGGCGTGGCTAGCGGTCTGTTAATTAAGGTCGGAGAGGCGAATCAAGCGATCATTAGAAATAAAAAAGATTAGAAGATGAGAAGGAAATGTCTTTTCTTTTCTAGGCTTGTCCTTGCCTTATCATCTTTTTCCTAAAGATTTCCTTAATAGCGTATCTTGATATAGAAGCTATATATAATAATAATAAAAAAGATATGATTAAACAAGACAGTTTTTATGCTGAAATGCGCGATTTTCGCTTTCTGTGGGTAATTTCCTTCTCTTGAAGACATTTATTTTCATCATGAATTCTCTAGAAGACTCGTTTTTTGAGTAGAATTTCGCACAAAATGATTTTAGACAAAGATCATGATGCGAAATAAAAAACATATTTCCACGAAACACAGGTATCTTCTTTGGCTCAAGTGATGTGAGCTGATTCGATATTAGATATTCTAAACCAATTACCTCAATGGAAAACTTAGACTGGTCCAAATTCAAGGACAGTTACAGATGACAATTTAAAGTTATGGAATTTTAGATTTTTTAACCTTCTAGGAAGAAAACATTGTGGAAAACGAAGAAGAAATTGCTGGTGACAAGCAATTTCTTTATTTTACACGACGTTTTCCCTATTTCATTTTGTTCAGGGGTGTTTTAAAGCCATAGTAGGAATATGGGTTAGAAATATCAATTATCGGTCAAAGGTGTGAGAATCTCCCAATATGGGTATCTCTAGACCGGTACTGCCGGTATCTCGAGCAATCCTTTAGACTGGTACCACTGTCGACTTTCATAAAGCCTTTGTTAAAGTCGACGGCGGTAAAGGTCTAGCAATCCTTGAGTACGCTTCATCGTGGCCAACCATGGCGTTTACTCGCATTGCAAATCCCTTCGCTTATCAGGTATGCTATTTTGGTCCAAAGATATATAGAGGACCATTGGGAGTAATAATTATATAACCTTTTACAGACGACACAATTGAAAACTGGTCAAATATGAAAAATGTTTCAGATGGCAAATCCAACTAAATTTAAATACAGTATTATAATTAAAAAATACAAAACGCACACAAAACATCTTATAGGATAGAAAGCATAGTAGGGAATGAGGAAATGGCTTGTTACAAGCAATTTCCCTTTTGTCCTGCAATGTTTCTCTGGTATAAAATCATGTAATAATGAAAACAAGTGATTGTATGAGAAAGGGTTAATAGTATACAAAACAATTTACATTTTGGTACCTTAAAATAATCAAAGTACTGAAAGTACTGTAAAGCTATTAAACCATATTTTTGTTAAGTAATCTTCTTTGCTAAAGGTTATCGTGATAAATGAACGAGGTTAAAGTAACACAGGAGTTAACCCATAACAGTATGACAAAATCTTAGACTGGTTCAAATTGAAAGAAGTTGCAGACGACAATTCCAAGTTAGTTTAATTTAGAGAGTCTTTACTTGTTGGGTAGAAAATATTGTGGACAATATAAGAAATTGCTTGTTACAAGCAAATTCTTCATTGACCTCAATGTTTTCCAAAGCTTTTTTCTTTAGATGCTAAAAAAGCGGAATTTAGAGGGAATGGGTTAAATAGGATGCTTTTGAAAGATTTACAAATTGAATAGAGTTTGCAACGTTCCTGAAATACATAAGAACTACTTTTTATGGCGTAGACATTCAATTGATGTAGCGGTTAAGATTCCAGTGGCAGTTTACACGCGTTGAACTTTGAAAAGACCTCAACATTTTGTCTATTAACTTAAGCTATCAAAGCTGACGCTTTGCTAGCTAAAGCACACACACACACACACATCCGTAGCAGGAGTCGACAATTTAACGTTTTTTATCTGTTCTTAATGCATTTTAATCCTTGTCATGCTAGATAAATATCCATCCAAGAATTGCTTTAAATTTAAAGTGGCGAAAGTACCGCTTAGCTTCATTCTGTGTTAATATTTCTTTTGAAAATTGGTTTTTTATACACAACCAACAACCCGAATATCGGTTGCTTTTACAAAAAGACTGAGTAAGTCGATAGTGAATATACATAGTGTATATTCCTGTATATTCCTATTTCTAGCTCACTTTGTCATGGTTTACAGTCACAATATATTTTTTTGTTATTATGAAACTATTTAACGTATATAAAAAGGTCGGACTTCTTTGTTGGTATACTATAATACTTTGGGTCATTTTCTAAACATCTTTTTGTTTCGCTTGTTATGGGGCATAGTGTAAGGATACAGGACGATACTGCTGATAGCTCCACCTGGTTCTTTAACCCACTCCTACACAACAAAATTTTAGACTGATCCAATTTAAAAGAAGCTCCAAACAATAATTTCAGATTGATGTAAATTTGATATTTTTTTTGTCTTTTGGGTTAGAAAACATTGTGGAAAATGAAGAAATTGCTTGTGTCAAGCAATTTCTTCATTTTCCACAATGTTTTCTAAAGCTGTTTTCTTGAGGGTGGTAAAAATGAGGGAGTCTGTAGGATTGGGTTAACGTGCTCGTTGTAAAGTTCCGTGAGACGGGACCTCGGTTTAACGTCTCATCCGAAACACAATTATTTCGTTATTTTGGTCAGCCCATGGCTCGAACCTGTTATGTTGAAGCAAGTGCTCCACCAACTAAGTTAAATGAGCTGACTCATGTAAATTATGCAACCCGCTTCATTTGTTGCCCCGTGTGATTTATCATAATTACAAAGTTAAATCGAATTAGACGATGTGAACTGAAAGCTTCATGGAATTTGGCAAATCGGTTGAAAAAATAATAAAAGGAGGTGGTGCTTGAAATTAAAACAAGAAATATTGTGTCAAAACAAACCTATAAAATTATCAAATATAATGCATTACTGAAGAGACAAAATATTTTGGTGAAAAGAATTATTTAGTTTAACCTATAACCACACAAAGCTGATTTCTACGCTCTGACAAAATGTAGTCTAACGAAATCAATGTGAGAACTTGTTAAATTGCTTGCTATAAGCAATTTCTTCCAATATCAAAATCATTTCTATCCTATTAAGCCGTTATTACCATAAAGAAACTCTACTAAACGTCTTAAAGACGAATTAATGATTTTACCCTGTAAAATATAATCAGCCCGTTTCGAGTTTGGGAACCTGTAAACCAAGATAGTAGATAAATGTTCCTAATTCCTTTAAGTTTCTCCTGGATAAACCCGGGATTTTACGTCTCTGTAATTTTATACTTGAGAAAACATTGTGGAAAAGGGAGAAATTGCTTATAATAAGCAATTTATCCTTTTCCCACAATGTTTTCTACCACATAGGATGGTTTTATTTGGAATTGCATCCAATTTTCATTGTCGTCTGCATCCTCTTCCAATTTGGACCAGTCTAAAATTTCAAACACCAGGAAATGGTTAAGTTTCTCACGCTCAATCGAGGAATGGAACTTGTCTATCTATATTAAAATTCTCTTTTCAGAAAAACAATTTTATACATACGCTTTAGTACTCTACTTAAACTATAATGAAGAACAATTTCTATTTCAAACCCTGTTTTTGCCACAAGTGCAGTCTGACACTTGGCTACATCACGGTCTCGTACTTTTTAGAACGAAAGTCGCTTATGATTTAACCCTTTCCTGTTTTCTGGAATCTTAGACCTTTAAAAATTCAAAGGTTTTGCAGACGAAAATTTAAAGTGCATTTAATTTGAAAATTAACCATTTATTAGGGTAGAAAATATTGGAGAAAAAGAAGAAATTGCTTGTTACAAGCAATTTCTTCTTTTTTTACAATGTTTTCTTACAGGGACCAAAAAAAAAACAACCCAGGATATGGTTAAAAAAAATATCAGCAAAGTTCCAGTACTTGATACCCTTTGATTTTAAAGCATTTCTGGAGAATATGAAAACAATGACTTAACCCATTACCGTCTAATGACGTCCTCAAGGAAAAAAACAACATTGGAAAACATTGTGGAAAATGAAGATATTGCTTATTGTAAGCAATATCTTCATTTTCAACAATGTTTTCAACCCTAAAAGAAAAGACTTTTTTATAATTTCGTCAAGCAAAAACTTTTGACTGAAACTTCTTTCAAATTTGACCAGTCTAAAAATTCGTTGTCTGGTAATGGGTTTAGATCAGGAAGTCGAGACACCAAGTCACGTTGCTGAAAACAATATATCGTCGTTGTCGTTCTAAAACTTCGTAACTATTTGATTCAAGCTATAGTTACGTCGACGATATTTTATGACTCCTATCATTTCCTCCATCAACGAGGGTATATGTTTTAGTAATTTGATACTTAGATCCCATGCACTGATGTCACACCCCATAAACCGGCGGAAGACTTTCTGGTAAATGGTATCATTACATCAACTAATGGTCATAGCGTCTTAACCAAGCTCATTTTGTTTGCATTTGAACACTATTCCATGTCAAGGGACTCGTTTGGTCTTAAACCTCGCCTTTTACAAAAGCAAACAAATAAACAAAGAATCAATAACGACGACAACAACAACAACAACAAAACCCACCAAAGCATTGCAATAATTTGAGTGAAATTTCTGAATATATCATGATGATTTTCCTTTTCAATCCTTCGTGTAAATTTATTGATAAGGTCGGAAGAATTCCCCTCAACACCAGAATTTTGTTTAACCTCTTCCTGTTCAATTGCTGATTTTTACGTCCTTGCGTTTTTATACTTGAGAAAATATAGCGGAAAAAGAAGAAATTGCTTGCCACAATATTTTCTTCCCAACTGATTGACCATTAAAAACAATCTTCTTTAAATTGTCGTTTGAATTTGGACAAATCAAAAAATTTGCAAAACAGTTAAGGGCTAAAGAAGTTAATAAGGGTGTATTTTGCTCTTTGAATCTTAAACGGAATCAATGTAAGATGCATAACGATAAAAAATCATCCAACAAATAATCGACATTGTGTAAGTGGGAACAAGAGCTATTCGGGCGGAGAGGTGTTCAGTTGAATTCATTTCTTTATTCTCAAGATAGAGAAAAATACCGCAAAAAACCCTAAAAAAACAAAAAAAAAAACAAACAAAAAAAAAAAAAAAAAAACAAAAAAAACCAAAAACAAACCAAAAATCCAAAACAACCTGAAAATCAGCATTTTGTTGCTTTTATAGATGTAATCATATCATCCTGTATTCTAGAAACCGTTTATCTACAAGTCAATGGAAGATAACTCTGACAAAAAAGTGTGGACGATTACCTCGAAAATTAGACTTCAACTGTACGATATGTTATTCTGCATATATTGACATAAAAAAGAAAAAAAAAATGGTAAAAGAAATGGTGCATAAAAGAATGTAACCGATTACCAGATGACAACATTATTCTAGGTAGGTCCAAATTCGTCATCTGGGGTAGAAAACATATAGATTATGAAGGAATTGTCTGTAACAATGGTTTCCGATTTTTTGTTCGTGTTTGGCGTCTAAAAGCGGGATTGCGTAGGAATGGGTTAAAAGGTAAAATTCCTATCTAGTTGGTTTTTTTTTTTTATCATTTAAGTTTCTGTTTTAAAACCTAAATAAATCGAGTTGTATTTCATTTTCTAGCGATATTCAAACAATAACCCCCCCCCCCCCCCAAAAAAAAAAAAAAAAAAAAAAAATTAAAAAAAATAAGAAACACTGAGTTAATAGAAAGTGTCCAAAATATTTTCAAAATTTTACCGCGATTTGCAAAATTGTCGCATGCAACTTTTCTCACGATGCTTTCTACCATATTTTCGAATTTTACAGAAATTTGAAAAAAAAAAAAAAAAAAAAAAAATGTCGTCTGCAACTTTTTGACAAATTGGATCAGACTAAAATTTCGTCGTCTGATAATAGGTTAAGTATATCATAACAGTTATTGTGATATTTAAGCGGGTTTATTTACAGATGCCTTGACCGCTATTTTTCAAACTTTGTTTGATAATCATACACTACAGGGGGTCTACCGCATTCACCAACAGTCATTGAGTTATTTTCTCAAGTATCGTTAATTAGAACGTTTTTGAAGTAAAGTAAATCTTGTTTTTAGCCACCACTCAAGGGATGACCATAAAGTGGTCGCTTCAGAGAATGGTCGCTTAGTACATTTTTTTGCCAAAGATATAGAGGATTGATTCGAATGCATTCATACTTCATTATCGAATCATCGCTTAATTCTATGTTGTTGGAACACATTAGAATCGTCTCATTGAGACGATTCTAAGGAGTTCCAACAACATAGGATCAAGGTGTGATTATACGTTTGAGCAAAGTACATTCACTTCTTAAGAGCTTTTGCTTTTAAAATCTGGATTTCGATCATGCTCGCTTAAGGGATGTGGTCGCTTTATGGAAGAGGTCGCTCGAGGAAGATAGACTGGATTTTATATGGATTTGTTCAACTATGTCAGAGTTCTCTTTATTGTCAGTCGATCTCTTTCTAATAGGTATGGACCGGCGTTACCACAGATAGACTGAACTTTAGATAGATTTGTTCAACTATGTCAGAGTTCTCTTTATTGTCAGTCGATATCTGTCTCATAGGTATGGACCGGCGTTACGACAGATAGACTGAACTTTAGATAGATTTGTTCAACTATGTCAGAGTTCTCTTTATTGTCAGTCGGTCTCTGTCTCATAGGTATAGACCGGCGTTACGACAGATAGACTGGATTTTAGATGGATTTGTTCAACTATGGCAGAGTTCTCTTTATTGTCAGTCGATCTCTGTCTCATAGGTATGGACCGGCGTTACCACAGATAGACTGGATTTTAGATGGATTTGTTCAACTATGTCAGAGTTCTCTTTATTGTCAGTCGATCTCTGTCTCATAGGTATGGACCGGCGTTACCACAGATAGACTGGATTTTAGATTGATTTGTTCAACTATGTCAGAGTTCTCTTTATTGTCAGTCGATCTCTGCACATAGGTATGAACCGGCGTTACCACTGATAGACTGGATTTTAGACGGATTTGTTCAACTATGTCAGAGTTCTCTTTATAGTCAGTCGATCTTTGTCTCATAGGTAAGGACCGGCGTTACCACTGATAGACTGGATTTTAGATGGATTTGTTCAACTATGTCAGATATCTCTTTATTGTCAGTCGATCTCTGTCTCATAGGAAAGGACCGGCGTAACCACAGATAGACTTGACTTTAGATGGATTTGTTCAACTATGTCAGATATCTCTTTATTGTCAGTCGATCTCTGCTCATAGGTATGGACCGGCGTTACCACAGATAGACTAGACTTTAGATGGATTTGTTCAAATATGTCCGATATCTCTTTATTGTCAGTCGATCTCTGTCTCATAGGTAAGGACCGGCGTAACCACAGATAGACTTGACTTTAGATGGATTTGTTCAACTATGTCAGAGTTCTCTTTATTGTCAGTCGATCTCTGCTCATAGGTATGGACCGGCGTTACCACAGATAGAATAGATTTTAGATGGATTTGTTCAACTATGTCAGAGTTCTCTTTATTGTCAGTCGATCTCTGTCTCATAGGTATGGACCGGCGTTACCACAGATAGACTTGACTTTAGATGGATTTGTTCAACTATGTCAGAGTTCTCTTTATTGTCAGTCGATCTCTGTCTCATAGGTATGGACCGGCGTTACCACAGATAGACTTGACTTTAGATTGATTTGTTCAACTATGTCAGAGTTGTCTTTATTGTCAGTCGATCTCTGTCTCATAGGTAAGGACCGGCGGTACCAAAGAATAAATAGAATAAATATTCACTATATGGAAATGTTTTATTCATTAAATTTCAAATCCTTTAGAAATGCCGCGTGCAACTTCTTACAATATGGACCAGTTTAAAATTTTGTCGTCTCGTTATACGTAGTAAGAGTACACGTTACATCTGTTGAATTGCACAACGGCCCCCCGTCATAGCACAGTCGGTAGCGCGTCAAACTCCCAATCTTCAATCATGGGATGTCGTAGGTTTGATCCCCGGCGGCGGTGGCGGCACATATCCTATCCGACAGTTGTCTTTCACCAATGGGACCTAAGTGGGATAGCAGCTGGGGGCTGTGAAAGGATATAATGGTAGCACTGGTTTTAAAAATACCAGGAATCCATTGTTACGTGCTCCAGCCGACGCGAGCACTGAAATACTGTTAAAAGTTAAAGTTAAACCCCATTCAATCAATCAATTGAATAACACAACACCCGCTCTTCCAGAGTACTCCGACGTCATCCAATATAGAGAAAACTCGCTCAAAGTAAAGGATTGAAAGCACGAAGCTTAGATCAATGGTATTGGAGAGAAAAAAAAAAAACGACACAGGATAATTTTGTACTTGGCAGCGAAGTGGCATCGCTATGTCTTCGCGAGCTCTCTGTAAATTGTGTATTGATTTTTGTGTATTGAAACACCGGGATCTGGTATCTTGTCTCCGTGAAGAGAGACTGTCATTGTAAATTCACTCTCACAAAAGAATATTTGTATCCGTCTTTTCAATTTATATGTAAGCTGCTTTAAAGGATAACTTGAAACTAAATTGTTAATTCCTTCAATCATTGATATCAATCTATCTACATGTTTACATACACTGTACAATGCAGTAGATCTTGTACTGAGCGACCACTCAAGGAACACTTAACCCTTTCCAGGTTAATACCTAGATTTTACTTTCCTGTGATTTCATAATTAAGAAAATATTGTGGAAAAAGAAGAAATTGCTTGTAACAAGCAATTTCATCTTTTTCCTCAATTTTTTTCTACCCTATTAAATGGTTATTATACAAATAAAATCAACTTTAAATTTTCGTCTGCAAAACCTTTGGATTTGGACAGGTCTAATTTTTGCAAAACAGGAACGGGTTAAGAGAATGGTTGCTTAGTACACTTTTTTGCCTATGATATTAAGGATTGATACGATTGCATAGATAAATTATTACAGAATTATCGCTTTATCCTATGTTATTGGGACCTATTAGAGTCGTCTAATTGAGAAGATTCTAATTGGTTCCAACAACATAGGATCTAGTTGTGGTTTCACTTTTTGGCAAAATACCTTAACTTATTAACCCATTACCACACAATAATTCTATTAAACTGGTCCAAATTCAGAAATGCTGCAGACGACAAATTTAGTTGATGAAATACTGGATTAAAGAAAAAATGGGAAGAAAAATATGTGGATAATGGAGAAACTGCTTGTGATTTTTTCCACCATGTTTTCGAAAGCTTTTTTTTTTGTCTTGAGGCCGTTAAAGCGTCCTTGTCTGGTAATGAGTTAAGAACTTTTGCTTTTAAAAAAGGGATTTCGATCATGGTGACTTAATGGACGTGGTCGCTTAATAGAGGCGACCGCTCGAACAAGATCAACTTTTACAAGTCCATGTATTTCATTCTTTTGTGGCCAATTTCGTTGACGTTTTTTTTTTTTCCTCTCCGTGCCTGGCTGGTCAATATACAATGTTCCCGAATCGACTGGAATTTGTAAAAAAAAAAAAAAAAAAACATGCCATGAGTTCAAGCATACCTAGAGTTCTGGTGGTTCTTAGGTGACTGTAACGAGGAACCTTTTAATTAATAGTTCTAAACAAGATATTCATTTTTATTTTTAAGGTAGGTATGAAACAAAAAAGCTTAAATACATTGTATGACGAGGTCTGATACAGGGGTGTCTTAATCAATTCCCACACAACATTATTCTAGACTGGTCCAAATTGGAAGAGGCTGCAGTCGACGATTTCAAGTTGATGGATATTTTTTGTCTTTTGCGATAGAAAACTTTGTGCTTGATACAAGCAATTTCTCCACAATGTTTTCTAAAACGTTTTTCTTTGGGGGCGTAAAAAGGAGGGATTACCTCGGAATGGTTTAATCATACTTCACGCAACAATACTCTAGAAAGGGGGTCCAGGGTTCGATC
>OX336377.1:41577711-41637666 GCA_946902895.1 Fragum fragum | reverse complement strand
TAACTACAGCTTATTCAAGCTGTAGGTACGACGTTTAGGTCGCCAACCAACCATTCTACCTTTTTGTTACATGCTACTGGCCATAAGTTTTGCAAAATTACGCCGTTCAAAATCGAAGTGGAACTTTCTGTCGGAGTCTGTGGGCGGGACTACGATCCGTCAATCCTGTCTTATCTAATGACTGGTCTGTATGAGCACATAAACTTAATTAATGAAAATTTCGGAAAAAAGTAAAAATGCCCGTCTCTCAAAATTATAATTACAGCACGTGCAGTCCCTTTGTCGGTTTTATTTGGTCGTCTAGTTACCAAACGGTAAAAATAGCCAAGAAAAATACTTCTTATCTATAAGGCACTTTTTAAAAAGAATTTCAATATTGACCAGTCTAAAATATTTTGTCTAATGGTAATATTGTGTATTGCGCACTATTTAATAAAATACATAAAATATATATTATTATATTTTTTTCTATAAGCCCATTTTAGAAAGACCGACACGATTTGAAAGATTAAATCTTTTAGTAGAAAAGACCGCAAAGATTGCTTCCCTATTACATTATTTGTTCTATTAATCTGGCCAAAATGACCATTCAAATCAGTACATCCAGTGTTACTTTCTTGGCATTTCTTGGTAAATATGAGGATGAAAAACGGCAAGTATTGCATTCTTAGATAATTAAGGGTGGTTGTTTCAGGTACGTCTAATTGGCCTCAATTGTCTGAATAAATATTGTTAAACATTGAAGGAAAAGAAAGAAAATGTAGGAATTACAATATTGACAATAACGCAACGAGTTCGCTTTCCTATTGACTTGTCCTAAATATACTGAAATCAGGAACAAAACATCTTAATCCTTGTTATGCTAAACTGAAATCCTTTACAGAATCGCTTTCCAATCAAAGGACTGACAGCACCGGAAAGTCTTGATGAGGGTCAATATTTCTTTTGAAAATTAATTATTGAAACAACTCTAACTCAAAGGGGACAAACAGGAGGTGTAGACCAAGATCAGACCGCACTTAAGCGCAGTCTGATCTTTATCTATACCTCCTGCCAAAACAGAAATATTCAGGGCTCAGCATGACAAAGGGTAAAACTATCACCTCACCTGGTCAACTCTTCAGAAGCTTATAAATTTGTTGTCAAAGAATTCGAAAACGCCTTTTCGAAGTTTGTCTAAATACATATCATGCATCTCGACTGAGAAAATGAAAAGAAATCACGTAACATAACGTCCTTCTGTTAATCCTTAAGTGGGATAGCAGCTGGAAGCTAGGAAAGGATGTGGTGGTAGCACTGGTGTGAGAAATACCAGGAATCCATTGTTAGGTGCTCCAGCCGCCATGATATAACTGAGATACTGTTAAACGTGGCGTTAAACCCATTCAATCAATCAACCTTCTATTAATTCATGTAATTTGTGCTGTTTTTGTGTATTTGTTTGCTCTGAACATTGTAAACATGTTTGATGCAATAAAGTTATTGTATTTCATTTCATATTTCTACTGCATCTATTGTAGATCTAATTTTCTATTATATTATTTCGACTTTATTCACAATAAATGCATATTATTTGTACTATAAACACGAAGAAAATATTTTTGTATAAGTTACGTTATTTTTCTTTCCTCCGTCAGTACTATGTTTACAATACGAATTATTTTTAGTGTTCATTTAAGGATGAAGAGAATATTTTTTGTTGTTGTTGTTGTTTTCATGGAGGTATGAACCGAAAAATCTGATCACACTGTATGAATACGCGAAGCGGAATCATACCCAAGCGAGATTTTTTTTCCGGTTCATAACTCCATGAAAAAAAATAATAACCTCATTTATTATGATTTAATAGCTTCGGTGAAAAAAAAAAGCAAAAGCTTTACAAATTTTGTTACTTTTTTTGTATGGGACTATTTGGTGCGGATATATTCATGGAGTTATGAATAATTTTTATCGACCAATCAGAAAGCCCGTTTTTGATAGATGAAACTAAAATTAAATCATTTAAGTATATAAATGCATTTCAATATTATCATACACATGATCTAACATATTTTTTCACTTTTTTGTTAATTTAACAAAATATGTTTGCAAAAATTGTCATCTTGTCCGAAAATTGCACGAAGAGCTATGCTGAGTTTTTAAAGACTCTCTTTGATATTCTATAAACATTATTTTAATGTTGATAGAAGTTGCAGACGACAATTTAAAATTTGTAGAATTTTAGAATTGTTGTTCTTTCAGGAAACATTGTAGGTAATGAAGAAATTGCTTGTAACAAGCAATTTTTTGATTGTCCACAATGTTTTCGAAAGCTATCTTCTTGAAGGTTATAAAAAGAAGGGATTGAGCGGGAAATGTTTGATCAAATTGGTGAAAATTTATATAGATTTGATTGTTTATCCTAATTGAATATTGTATTCACTCGAAAAGAAAGATAAATAGGACGATTGCTGAAAACCATATTTGATAATTTATTTCTAGAGTATGGTACGGGTAAACGGACAATCCCGGCGGTCAACTGTAGATTCGATCGATCAACCACATCATCCATTTAGACCACAAATGAACTTTGAACTCAAACATTCGCCGACACTTATGTGATGCATTTTTGTTTGTTTGGCGGTTGTAACTACAGCTAATTCAAGCTGTAGTTACGATGTTTAGGTATTCAACCAACCATTTTACGCTTTTCTACAATCTATTGACCATAAATTTTGTAAAATATCACAGTTGGATATCTAAATTGAATTCCTGTTGGAGTCAGTGGGCGGAGCAAGCGATTCGTCAATTTTTTATTGGTCTAAATACTCTAATGTCTGTCTTTATTGGTCTAAATACTCTAATGTCTGTCTTTATTGGTCTAAATACTCCAATGTCTGTCTTTATTGATCTAATTACTCTAATGTCTGTCTTTATTGATCTAATTACTCTAATGTCTGTCTTTATTGATCTAAATACCCTAATGTCTGTCTTTATTGGTCTAAATACTCCAATGTCTGTCTTTATTGATCTAATTACTCTAATGTCTGTCTTTATTGATCTAATTACTCTAATGTCTGTCTTTATTGATCTAATTACTCTAATGTCTGTCTTTATTGATCTAATTACTCTAATGTCTGTCTTTATTGATCTAATTACTCTAATGTCTGTCTTTATTGATCTAATTACTCTAATGTCTGTCTTTATTGATCTAATTACTCTAATGTCTGTCTTTAGATAATTAATTTATACTAATTCATTTTCAGCTTACAGAATCCCCCTCGAACACACAAACCCGGTGTTTTCACGTCCCTAAAAGAGAGGCAGTGGCTTAACCCCAATGCTACCCACTTCTACAGCTGAGTAAACTGGGACTGGCTATTAAGTGTCTTGCCAATGACTGTGGGGCTCGAATCCATGACCTTCAGATCACGAGTCAAGCGCCTATACCACTCGGCCATAGAGACAGTCAGTTACTGACCATAGTTGTTGTAAATAACATTGTTTATTATATACCTTGCTGTGAAATCTTGGGATTTCTCAGTGTAATAAATGATATCGTCACTGGAGTGACGATAACACTTTTAAGTTTCACTCTCTGTAATAAATCTTTAATCATGTATTCATCCGCACTTTTTAAATAAACTTTCTCTCTATCAAAAAGATTGGTTTCGATATTTTAATAAAAAAGAATGAAATAATAATAAGGTATATAATAAATAGAATAATCAACTGGTTATTCCAGATATGAAAAAAATATTTCAATCGTTTTTTCAATGCCTAACAACGCATCCACGTGAAATATTTTTCATATCTAGATTAACCAGTTGATTATCCTCTATTTAATATCTTAGTTGAACTTTCTTTCTGAGGTAAGTAGGCGTGGTTAGTGACCCAACAATTTTTGAGTTATTCTACCTGAGTAAACTTTTTAATTACCTAATGGTTTTTGCACATCTTAAACCCTTTCCTGTTTCAAAATTTTGTAGGCCTGTCCTAATTCAAAGGTTTTGCAGACCAGAATTTAAAGTAGATTTAATTTGAAAAATAACCATTAAGTAGGGTTGAAAATATTGTGGAAAAAGAAGAAATTGCTTGTTACAAGCAATTTCTCCTTTTCCCACAATGTTTTCTCAACTAAACAAATCACAAGGACGTTTAAACCAGTGATTGTACAGGAAAGGGTTAAATGAGATTTCCAATACTGTGAACTACGGATACACGTAGGTCATAGCGCAGTTTGTAGCGTGTCGCACAATAAACTGTAGGGTATAGGGTTCGATCCACGGTCGCAGTAAATATCCTTTCCAAGAATTGTCTCCCACCAATGGGTGGATAATCATAAATGAGAAGTTGGAGGCTCGGAAAGGGTGTACTGGTAATAGTGGTCAGAGAAATACCATGGGAATCAAGGGTCAGGTGCTATAGCCGTCGACATATGATTGAAATTCTATTAAAGAGGCGTAAAACCAACCAAAAGAAACAAAATACATGGTCGTTATAAACTTTTGTCAATATGGTATAATCGTTCCAAACCAAAAAAAAAATTGATCTTTAAACCTTATTCAACTCATTCAAAATATTTGTCATGCCACCCATTTATGCTTCTATCCATCGATCTTCCATAAACCAATCTTGCATGCCTCCCCCTCCCTTCATTTATCCATCCATCCGTCCATCCGTCTATCCATCCATCTATCCATCAATCCATCCATCTATCCATCCATCCATCCATCCATCCACCAATCCATCCATCCATCCATCCATCCATCCATCCATCCATCCATCCATCCATCCATCCAAATGGTTCACGACCCTTTTCTAATGTCTCTCCTATAAATTATCATTCAAGATTCCCATTTACGTCACCCATTATCTCAAGGGAGCTACAAGTCTGGGCTTTTGTATTTCCTCGATTATTTGGTGTACAGATAAATCGTCAGTTGACTTCCTGAGCCTCGTTACTAAAACTTGAATAAACTGTAGTTACGGAGTTTCAGACGAAATATTGTTTGAGTTAAAACACATCTTTTAACGTTTACCAGTTATGAAATAGATAAATTGATTCATACTTATAGATCACCTGACGATATGAAATTATTTAGAACAGCTTTTGAGATCTCGAATTGTCCGTCGATAAGGTGTCCGTTTTCTAATTTCCTGCGCTCCGTCCACAAAGAATCTTTCCACAATTTAGATCCGGATTTAAACCAACATGTATAGAATACTTGTTTATTTATTTATTTTTTAAAATAAAATGCGTCAAGATATCAAATTACCATGGCACAAAGTAAAATGAAATAAAAACCTCTTCCCCAATAGAGAGTTAGCCTAAAGCGTTCATATTTAGCTCGAATCAACGCTTTATGTCCCCCTGGCAATTTACCCCGAAGAATTACTTTTCACTGCCTAGAATGTTTGATCACTGAGTGCGCAAGTAAATAACTCTCAATCTTGACATTGACCTTGGACAGGCTTGTATAAATCTTTCAACCAGCCTCCAACCAAAGGAAGAGAATAATTGTGCCACGTTATATTGAATTTGTTTGTTTGAATGGGGTTTTACGCCGCTTTCAACAATCTTTCAGTTATATCGCGGCGGCTGGAGCACCTAACTATGGAATCCTGGTATTTCTCACACCAGTACTACCAGTACATCCTTTCCTAGCCTCCAGCTGCTATCCCACATAGGTCTACGATTATCGACCCATTGGTGAGAGACAAATACGTTATATTGGAATCTATGTAAATGTTCGAAAATTTGTGCCGTACAAACTTTGACTTTCAAATGTGAGTCTTACCTACCTGAATGATTCAGTTGCTTATAATGAATCAATGTACTGAAAGTACTGTAAGCTAGCACAGTTTGGTATTATTAAGTAACTTTCTTTATCGAAGGTTAGCATGATAAATAAATGAGGTTTAATTAACTAAAGAGTTAACCCTTTCCCGCACAATCCCTCCTTTTGACACTACTTTTATGGCGTGGGGATTTAGTGGTTAAGCCGCCAGTGGCAGTATGCAATCTTTGAACTCTGATAAGACTTCAAAAGTCTTATTTTGCTACTTAAGCTATCAAGGCTGACGGTTTGCTAGCTAAAAAGCAATTGTACCAAGCTATATAGGAATCTATGCGTAGTTGTAGAATTTAACAATCGCGGCTGTCAATCAAATGATCCGTCAACAAATAAAATCATTCATTTCGACTCGAAGTTCAGTTTGAACTCCAACAACGTTAAGCCATTTTTGTGAATCATTTTTTGTTAGTTTTGCCACTAAATCGTCGTAACTACAGCTTATTCAAGCTGTATTTACGACGTTTATGTCGCATACCAACCATTTTACCTATTCTAACACGCTACTGACTATAAATTTTGCAAAATAACGCCGTTAAAACTCGAAGCGGAACTTCCTGTAGGAGTCAATGGGCGGGACCAAAGGAGACATTGGGCGGGGCCAGTAACTGGTCATTTTTCATTAGGACAAACAGGTGCACTTACAGACGCATTCACGCTCACGTGACTCTACATGTATTAGCTTTGCTTCAATCTTCACAAGCGGATAAATGTTTTGGGGATCAAGGATTCAATATATAGACAAAGATCATATCTATTTTGAAAAAGTTGATTTTTTTAGATTTAATTGTAATATATCGAATGTGATTAAGATTTTTTCTATTTATTTCCCAATAGATGTGTTAAATTCGAAAAAAAAAAAATATTCGTTGAACTCAAATAGATTAAGACACCCGATTGTATTTTCGGTTTGAGCGGGTCAGATTTTCATGAGGTTCGGGTGTAGAGTCATTTGCAAAATGAAGTGATTGTATATATGAATGCATAGCTTTTGGGTATTTCATATTTCGGTTTCTTAGCAAAGCGCCAGCTTTGATAGCTTAAGTTAACAGACAAAATTTTGAGATCTTCTCAAGGTTCAACGAGTGCAAACTGCCACCGGAGGTTTAAACCACTAGATCTTATGAATGCCAACGTCCTAAAAGTCGTTCTTATGTATTCAGGAATATTACCAACATGCATTCAAATTATTAAGAACTCTTTAAAAAGCATGCTTTTTAACCAGCTCCCACTCAGTTCCGCTTTTTAAGCATCTCAAGAAAAAGCTTGAGAAAACAATGAGGACAATGAAGAAATTGCTTGTGACAAGCAATTTCTTCATTGTCCACAACATTTCTACCAAAAAAGGATTTTTTTTCAAATTCAAACAACTTGAAATTGCCGTCTGCAACTTCTTTCAAATTGAACCAGTCTAAGATTTTATTATACTTTAGTGGGTTTACTCCTTGGTTACTTTAACCTAGATAATTTATCAGGATAACCTTTGGCAAAGAAGATTACTTAACAAAACTATGCTTTGCTAGCTTACAGTACTTTCAGTACTTTGATTACTGGATATAGTCTATCGACATTCACGATTCTTATCATCAAAACTGAATTCCACCAATTATGCAAGGCACTCTATTTCAGATAAGACTGCCCAGTGAGGTGTGACTGCGATCGAAAAAATGGCGACATTGTCAAAATTCGCTTCTATAAACAAATCGACTTAAATGCATTGAAAATATTGATTTGATTTATATCAGTATCAAAATCAATTTCAAACAATCTACGTCGTCCATTGGCTAATAATTTAATTTTTAGTTTCGTCTATCAAAAAGGAGCGTTCTGATTGGTCGAAAAATATTTTTCATAACTCAATGAACAAAATTTTGATCAATCAGTGATTTTGTATGCTTCCGCTAAAAATAGTGACACACAAAAAGGTATCAACATTTGTAAAGCTTTTGTTTTTTCGCTTGATGCAATTAAATTATAGGAGATGAAGAGAATATTTTCTGGATTTCATGGAGGCATGAACCGAAAAACCTAATCACACAATGTATGAATCCGCTTCGCGTATTCATACAGTGTGATTAGTTTTTTGGTTCATACCTCCATGAAAACAAATAAAAATTCTCTTCATCTCTTAAATAAACCTGATTTAAACGAAATGGAAGTCAATGTCGCAGGCTGCAAGAAGTAAATAAGGATTTTTGATTACATCCCTTTGAAGTAACATTATATGTATGTATCTTTGTCCTATATAAACGTAAACTTTAAATCGTCGTTTGCAACCCCATTCAATTCGGACCAGTCTAAAACTTTGCCCTCTGGTAATGGGCTCAATTAGTAAATAGTACTGCGGAAGGTGATCACACAAGTTGGTCGTCGATTTTGGAGGAGAAAAATACCTCTAACATTAACTAAATATTGACTTAAATCCATATTTCCTCCAAAAACATACAACAAAATTAATAAGAAAGCCTACAAAACTCATGAAAGGGGTTCCGACATTTTAAATTGTGACCCACCACAATTTAAAGGTTTGTTTACATAAAAATATGCCATCACTAATAACGTTTTATCTTTTGCTAGTCATTTAATTTCCCACTCGAAGATTAGCGAATATTTCCGGTGAAGCATCAGGTGCAGTCGTTTCGATCTCAAAATGTAAAAACACAAAATACTCTCACCAGAGAACTTCACATATATCCCCCCTTTTTGCATAGGCTCTTGTTGGCTTTAGTACCAAAATACCTTTTCTTGATCTTATTCTGGTTCATTTGCTTAAATATGTGTTATTTTTTGTGTCTATTGTGTTTGTTTAGCCGTTTGGTTTTCGTTGTAAAATTATAATTAGTCGTTATGTATGAATAGCACCTTAGTTCACTCAATCTTCAATTTTTTCTCACATTGTATCCTTGAAGATTGAGATTTGACATGAGTTCAAGTGAACTAAGGTGTTATTTTCACATAAAGCATATGTAGCGAGAAGCAAATACGAGGTGTTGTTTCACAATCGTATTATAATTTTCCATTTATCATTAAACCTATCTTATATTATATGAATTGATGAACTAATAAAAAAATGTGCATTTCTTCAAGTATTTCCCTCCCATTGCAAGACTCTGATTACGTTTATTTGCATTATGACGTCATCTACATAATGAAAATGACGTCATCTTAGACTACGTTATGTGGAACCTTATTTGACACTGTCAAGTAGGGATTTTTCTGATAAATCCGATTTCGTCTCTGTTGAATGTATATATTATACTAGAAATATTTATAGGTATAAAATAAAAGACATCATTTTCCAAAACTTTGCGACAAAGAGTTCAGATCGCTTATGTCAATCAAAGAATTAATCCAATAATCAAATTTTTAACTCTGACCGGAAGTAATAGTTGAAGGGCAATTTGTATGAATTAATTTTGTTGGTTTGGCGACTTGAATTTTAACCCTTGTCATGCTGAATAAATTATCTTACCGAATTGCTGTAAAATTGAAGGGCTGAAAGCACTGATAGAACTTGTTCTCCAAAAATCAATATTTCTTTTGGAAATCAATTTCATAAACAGCTCTGGAAGGAAAAGTACAGGGAGGAGGTGTAGATCAAGATCAGACTGCACTTATGTTTCTTTTAGAAATCAATTTCATAAACAGCTCTGGAAGGAAAAGTACAGGCAGGAGGTGTAGACCAAGATCAGACTGCACTTATGTGCAGGATGATCTTGGTCTACACCTCCTGTCAAAACCGGAATACTCCGGTTACAGCATGACAAGGGTTAATATCGTAAAGGAACTTCTTGCCGGATCTCAGTGGGTGTGGACCAGCAATCCGTCGATTGGCCGATCGCTTGCCCCGCCCATTGACTCTACCAGGAAGCCCCGCTTCGATATTTTACGGAGTTATGTTGAAAAGATTATGACCAGAAGCATGTATCAAAGATGCGTAAAGGTCGGTTGGCAACCTAAACGTCGTAACTACAGTTTGATTAAGCTCTAGTTACGACGTTTAAGTCGCCAAACCAACAACAACAAAAATGCTTCGTGTTATGGAGGCCAATGTTTAAGCGTAAAGTTAACTTCAAGTCTAAATTAATGATTTCATTGGTCAGCTGTTTATTTGATTGACAGCCGCGGTTGGTCAATTGTTCACCTCCTAAACCGTTAGTCAATCACATATATATCGTAGTCTAACAATGTTTAGAGGATTAAATTTTCATCGAATGATTCTTGCCATACTGATTTCACCATTTGAACGCGGTATAGACAAACATCAGCCTGCACATAAGTGCAGTCTGATCTTAGTCTTCATCACCTGCTTGTTCGTTTCAAGCAGCATTTGTTTGTGAAATCTAATTTCAAAAGAAATACAGACCCTCTATAAGGGATTCCAGTGCTTTCATTGCTTTGATTAAAAAATACTTTTTGGTGTGTCGTATTGGTAAATTAGGATATGATAATGAAGTGAGTTATCTCATGAAAATTTGTGGTTGTGTGGTAAAAGGTTGAATAATAAAAGGTGAAGAAAGCTAACATTAAATTCTTTTTTCGTTGAGCATATTATTATTACAATTGAAGTACTTCAAAGATATAGTCGAATTTGAGGTAAAAGGTGTTCTATTCGATGGGGTTAATAAGGCGCTTGAATCGCGACAAAAACAGGGTTGTAACTTGTTACATATACTGCGTATACGGGGTGTAAATTTGCTCAGCCCTGACAGGTCAAGTTTACACTCCACTAACCACTGACCTAGACGCAAGGAAATTATTTCTCTCGTTTTGACAATTCATTAGACAATTTACCATGGATATATTAAGTCAAAGTTTTAAACCCTTTTCCTGAATATTCATGACTAAAAGGCGGCTGTTGGCATTCAGCAAGTAAGTTATTTTCTTCGTCAGCGATGAAACAAGATAGAGGCGATCACATAGATTTTCACCTCAAGTTTATGAGCATGCGTGGAAATAATCGGAAATGCGTGAAAACTTGTTTCCGGTTGATCGATTTGAAATACCATTTTTTTCCCTAAAAAACGCTAAAAAATAATATCCGAATGGCCCATTACCAATTGACCAACTGCTGGCCCCGCCACGTGACTCTCAAGGCTCAGCTCAACTCCGACAGGAAGCTTCGATGATTTTAAACGGCGTTATTTTGAAAAACTTGTGGTCGGTAGCATGTAACAAAAAAGTAAAATGGTTGGTTTGGCGACCTAAACGTCGTAACTACTGCTTGAATACGTTAAAGTCACCAAACCAACAAAAATGTTTCACAAATGACGGCCAATGTGGATTTGAAAGCTCAGTTCCGGGCTGAATAAATGATTAAAATGGTCGCTTGATTCCTTGATTGACAGCCGCGATTGCTCAATTGTACCACTGTTAAATCAAAACAAATCGCACGTTGTGGAATATTGGATTGCAAATAGAAAACAGGGGAGAAAGTAGTCAAAAATAAGTTCTAACGAGTAAAGGTTTAAAGCTATCGTACTCAGGTGAGCGATATATGACCATTATGGTCCCCTTGCTATATTTTTTCTCATTTTAATTATGTTATAATGATCTAAATAAAGAATTTCCGAATATTTATGGAACGTGTTTTGCAAACGATCACATATTTATGGTAAGGTCAAATCTTTGCGCGACGGAAAAAATGTTTTCGATGCTACTGAAATTCATCCTTGTTTTTCAGCATTTTCTGTTCAGGTACTGTCAATTGACAGATCGCGACAATCAATCAAAAATAGATAGACCAATCAAATCAAAGACTTAGACCGGAAGAGAACTTTGAACTCCAACATTTGTCGACATACATGTAAACTGTTCTGTGAGTATGGCGACCTAATTGTCGTAACTACAGATTATTCAATCTGATGTTTTAATCACCAAACCAATAAAAATATTAACAAAAATGGCGGCCAACGTCGGAGATCAAAACTCATTTCTGGTCTCGATGAATGATTTCATTGGTCGACTGGTAAATTCATTGACAGCCAGAGGACAATTTCAAGTTGGTGGAATTTTATTTATTCATTGATATATTTTGTCTTTTTGCACGGAAAACTTTATATATAGCGTAGAATCTGCTCGACACAAGCAATTTCTTCATTTTCTGCAATATTTTTCAATTTTTCTTCGTGAGGGGAAAAAGGAGAGTTTATGTGGAAATAGGTTAAAAACAAGAGGACCAATTTGGACCTAAATTGCTAACCTGGGTAGTAATAATAAAACTGAAAGTATGGCATATTCTGATAAAATTTGAAACAACTTGAGCTTGAGTTATAAACGAATGCTGCCGCTACATTAATTCAGACATGTTGTTTTTCTTTTTTTTCTCATATTTGATCCTTCTATGTGACCCGATTTCATTTCCAAAACCTCCACCCGGATAAATATTGTCATAAATTGGGTTTTACGCCGCTTTCAACAATCTTTCAATTATATCGCGGAGGCTGGAGCACCTAACAATGGAATCCTGGTATTTCTCACACCAGTACTACACTGTAAAAAAAGTGTGTTAAGTTACACCAAAAAAGGTTGACAGTAACACCAATATTCGTGTTACATTCCTCTACACCAATGTAAGTGTGAATTCTCAGTTTCTGAGAATAGTTACCTCAACTTTGGTGTTAAATAACACGAAAAATAGTGTATAATCAGCAATGAACATTTGGTGTTACATTACTCTTTAAATGGTGAAACTTCAAACTATTTTGGGTTTAAAGTTTCCCTTTACACTAGTTTACAATAGTTTGCACTATTAGTGTAAAAATACGCTAAATTTGGAGAAAATTTACTCTTTCAATGGTGAAACTTCACACCATTTTTGGTATAAAATTTCCCTAAACACTAATTTACCATAATTAACACTATTCGGAGGAACTTTACTCTTTCAGGGGTGTAACCTCAATCCATTTTGGGTGTAAACTTTCCATTTACTCTAGTTTACAATAGTTTACACTATCAATGTAACTATACGCTAAATTCAGAGATACTTTACTCTTACAATGGTGAAACTTCACACGATTTTGGGTGTAAACTCTCCCTACACACTAGCTTACAATAGTTTACACTGTTCAGAGGAACTCTACTCTTCCTGGGGTGAAACCTTAATCCATTTTTAGTGTAAACAATCTTTTCAAAATAATTTACACCGCAAGTGTTACCTAACGCTAAATTCAGATAAACTTTTCTCTTTCAATGTTGAAACCTCAATCCATTTTGAGTGTTTACTTTCCTTTTACACTAATTAACAACTGTTTACTCCATAAGTGTTACTGTAGGCATAATTCAGAGAGACTTTACTCTTTAATCGGTGGAACTTCAATCCATTTGGGGCGTAAATTTTCTTTTTAAACTAGATCGCAATGGTCTTCACCATTAGTGTTACTATACGCTATGTTCAGGGAAACTTAAATACTTTTTAGGTAGTGACTTCAAGTCAAATCATTTTAGGTGCAAATCGCAAGTTTTCTTGCAAAAGCACGAACGAGCTTTTATTTATACCAATTTAAGTAAACTACATTTTTTCACTATATATATATATACAAGTGTAGATAAACGCTATTGGAAAAGGTTTATTTACGTATTATGGACAAGTCTTAGTCCAAATATTAACGCGGCTGTGAAAAGATACTCAGAAATATCGAAATCTGGGTATCATTTCTACACACAAATATAGTTTTGAGTATGCACTTTCCAAAAAAAAAAAAAAAAAAAAAAAATCGCCGCCGTCATAGCGCAGTTGGTAGCGCGTCGGACTTTCATTCAAAGGGTCCCGGGTTCGATCCCCGACGGCGGCAATACTCTTTCCGACATTTGTCTACCACCAATGGGCAGATAATCGTAAGCCTATGTGGGATAGCAGCTGGAGGCTAGGAAGGGGGGTGGTGGTAGTACTGGTGAGAGAAATAACAGGAATCCATTGTTAGGTGCTCCAGCCGCCGCGATATAACTGAAAGATTGTTAAAAGCGGCGTTAACCCCCATTCAAACAAACAAAACCAAGAAAAATCATTCATATTAAATTACACGACATAAGGCGTATAAAAGTAGATCAAAATATAAACAGTTTCTGAAATAAATCCCAATCAGCCTTATCTTCGGAAAAAATCCTTGTACGCAAAAGAAAACAGACAAAAACAAAAAAAACAAAACAAAAACAAACAAACACACACAACAACAGTAATAACACACACACACATACACACAAAAGCGAATTCGGTACTTCACTTAATTGTCCTTGGTTAACATTGCTTACTTCATTTGTACAAAAAGGCTGTAAAGGATTATCCGTGCCTTTGATTCAAATCTTAACCCGACATGTAAAAGCGACATCAACAATATTGGTGTTAATTTTGAACGCCCTGTGTTACCGAGGTTGCTAGAGTCACTTCCGGTGAAGATTGCTGCGCTTATTATCGTGAATGCATCCGTTTGAGATTTTGGTGCATTTCGGAGACACTGGGGATTCTACTGCAGTCGTTTAAGCAGGAAAGATAGCGCCAAGGTAAATAAACGTCATTTCACTGTTCATATCCACAATATAGACATGCGGTGAGGCTTTTGTTCAAAGGAAGCTAACAATGGTGTTGATTATATCAGTCACGTTTCCATAAAGCATAAAAGTGACGCTATTTTCTTTATTAGTTGTGGGTTAGATGGTTGTACGATTACGTCTCATATAGCCACATTGTTTAGCAATGTGAGGATCTGATTGTGAAAACGAATAAATATCAATTTGAGTGTAAATAAATCTCGAGGGTTGTTCGTGTTCCCAATCTTCTAGTCTATGAGTCTACTAGTCTAATTGTAAAATTTTGAATTCGGTGGCGCCATGTTGTGTTTTCGCAATCGGAACTCCTCGTTCAATTCTACGAATCAAACCTCGGATGTACATCGTCGGACTATTTCAAAATTCACGTGACAAACTTCCAAAATGGCGGTTTCCGTTATGCAAAGTAACTGCGATAAATGTATCTCATAAAGTTCTGTTCTTCAAAGGAAAATTAATATCAGAGCAAAATAGGGCAGAACATAAAACAACACAAGGAAATTTAATTTTATCAGCGATTTTGAGACTGTTATACCATCCGGGTTTATCGAGATTACGCGCTATTTTCTTACACTGTTTCCGGCTAGCAAAATGCACCATTTTGTTACATAATGCTCCGCCTTACATACATCCGAGGTTTGATTCGTAGAATTGAACGAGGAGTTCCGATTGGTGTTTTCGGTGAGCAAAACAGATCGAGTTTGAAGAGTATCTTAAGATTTGCCTTCAATCGAAGGCTATGCATAGGGTAATGATGGCTCAAATAGTTCAGTCTTAATATTCTCTTATTTTAAGGCCTGTTACATGCATCCATACCTAATTATGGAAAGTGTTTAGCCTTTGTCGGCTTACTAAAAATGGGTGGAGTTAGCACCTTTCTGTTCGTAGAGATATTTTTGGCCTTGTCTGTTGATTCTTAGGATAGAAATGCTTCTAGTTTAGTGCTTAATTCAATAAGATAGGCTTACAAGTAATTTAATGCTTAAAGTTTTGTTTGTCGAGGAATAGTACAGTGAATTTGAAGTTTAGATTCGCAGATATTGTGGACTTATGTCGTTCAGCACATGTGCAGGTTGAACAATGGCTTCATTTTCTGTATTTAAAGTACAAGTTTGGTAGATAATGGATTTAAATTTATAATTCTATTTACAATTTTTTTACTAAATAGAGTCTTCAGATTATGATGTCAAGCATAATGGGGCAATTCAGTCCGTATCTTATTTTACAAATTGTCTGTCATTTAAATACAGCCACATACATACTTCTGCAATCTCCATGGGTAAAGCTTAACTTTTTGTGGTACCTAAAGATAATTTGAAGCAATTTGCTTGTTGTTTGGATAAACATTTCGTCTTGTTCTAGTCTTCGTATTGGTTGCATCATGGTAGTGAATATTCACTTGTTTACTGTCACGTTGCAAACAATTTACCCTGTGTTGTCCCTATGCTGTGGGTACTTGATTTAGACGTTATACAAGATAGTCCGAGATATGGATATTTTCTGAGGAATTTTTGTATCTGTATTTCAGTTGGCATGGTAAAACAGTATCTAATCATTATCACATTGAGTGCCATTACAGTAAGAAACCTGCACCTTAAGCACTTTGAATCAGAGTTAAAATCCTATAGAGATGTTAACAAGGCTACACCAGTGAAGGAAGATTCATATTTATTGAAGACATAGGTACCACAGCTAGAGATCGTGTGAGGAGTGGACAGATAAGGGTGAACAACTATTCAATGAAAATGTGCAGCACTTCAGACAGAAATTGATAAATTTGAGAGAGAATATTGATAAATAGTTGATATTATGTACCTTTTAAGAGAGAAAGAAAATGACTTATGAAAGGAGGAACACTTTAATGCATCATGTTATTTAGAAAGATTGATTTGGTTTTAGAAAAGAAAGACAAAGAGTCAACAAAGGGTTCAGAGGCTTCAAGAGTGTCTGTGATATCAACAAAACTAGCCAAATACAAGGCAAAAGTAGAGGCTGAGAAAGTTAGACTCAGTTTTGTTGAAAGATAGGTAGAATAAAGTCAAAGAAAAGCTGCAATAGCTGGGGAGATTGAACTGCTTGAAGATCAAAAGAACATTGCCTCTATAGAGGCAGAAGTAGAAGAACTCGAAAAGTCACTCGAAAGATGATTAGATCTGAGATAAATCTATAGCGTAAACTGAATTTGACAGTTCTACCTTTGACATAAATTGATTTAAAGTTGATTATTAACTGATAAGTGTTCCTTTAAGAGCAGAAGCCTATAAATTTGTGTCGTCAGAAACAAGTGCAAACAAGCAACCTGACCAAGTCACATACATTTAATCTACTCCCACATAGTGGCGCTTTTGGACGCCCCTCAAGAAAAACAACTAGGAAAACATTTTGTAAAACTAACAAATTGCTTGCGACAAGTAATTTCTTCATTTTCCATAATGTTTTCTACCCAGAAAGTTAAAAAAAATCTAATATTTCATAATCTTTAAAATGTCATCTGCTTTTCTTTTCAATTTGGACCTGTCTTAAACTTTGCTGTCTGGTAATGAGTTGAGAAAGAGCTACTTCTTAATAGATTACTTAAGTTTGATGATAATCCATCATTTTTTATGCTCTTGAGAGCAACTTTCCTGAGTGTTGTTACTGGGCTATGTTGCAGCTTGGAAAGAAATTCTTGATTTAATATTTAGGGACTATTTCAAGTTGACCCTTTCATGTTCAATCCCTGGTTTTTACTTGCCTGTAAATTCATAATTAAGAAAAAATTGTAGAAAAAGAAGAAAAAGCTTGTAACAAGCAATTTCTTCTTTTTTCCACAATATTTTTTACCCTTTGAATTTGGACAAGTCTAAAATTTTGCACTCATCACACGATCTGGTTTTGACGTCCTTTTTATGAAAAAAGCTTGGGAAAACATTGAGGCAATAGAGAATGCTGACAACCTGCATTTTCTCCATCTCGGCGAAGGGGATAATAGTAATACTCTCTGTCTATTATTCTGTCACTAAGCTTGTCTAGAGAATATCTCCTAAAGTTTAAATGCTATCAATGTTAAGACTTAGATTTTGTCTGGTGCATATCTCTGAAAGTATAATAGCTATCAACCTGAAAATTCATAGGTGGATAGATCTCATGGAGGAGAAGTGCAGTGCACAAGAACCACAACTCTTGCTTGCATAATTTTTTAGTTATTGCCCTTTCTTGTTTGAAAGACTTAGATTTTGTCTGGAGCATGTCTCCTAAAGTATAAATGCTTTCAACTTAAAACGTTATAGGTGGATAGATCTCATTGAGGAGAAGTGCAGAGTACAAGAATCACAACTCAGTTTACTATCAAGCTTTTACGGCGGGGGATGGCCATGGTTGACATGGCTCTTGTCCCTCTATATTTTCTGTGATATAAAACAAATCTGATCGTTATCAAACCCTTTTTTCTCATCTGCAGACACTTTCAAATTGAAACATTCTAAATTTAAACCTTTTCCATGCAATAAAATATTACATGTCTTCAATTTCAAAGCTGCTGTAAACCCCCCCCCCCCCCCAAAAAAAAAAAAAAATTAATCATAATGAAAATTAAACTTGTGTACAAAATGGTAGAAAGGGAAAGAATTGCTGGTTATTAGCATTTTCCTCCAAGTTTTGAAAGCACTTTCTGCTTGGGATGTCAAAAGCAGTCATTGCTTTCCATAGGGTTGATAATAATCTTTTTTTATTTATTGTCGTCTCATTCTTGTCTACCTTATATTTCCAAATTTGGATAACCCTTTCCCAAATAGAAAGAATTAGACTAGGCAGAATTTGAAGCTGCTGCAGACGACAAAATAAAGTTATTGAATATAGAAATAATGAAAATTGAAGTTCAGAAAATATTTGGGAAAAAGAAAATGTTAATTATTGGCATTTTCTTCATTTCTCTAAATGTTTTCAAAGTTTACTATTAGGGACGTCAAAACCAGGTCTTGTTTAGGGAAAAGGTTAAGAATAAAAGATACTTTTTCTAATCCGGTGGCAGACTCCTATATTGCAGCACAATGCAACATCCACTTGTTAATACTGAAATATGTAAGAAATTGAATTGCCTTGGCAGTTAAATGATAAAGAAGATAGGGACTGTTTCATACTGTCAATTAGGTATATCACACAATTTCTCAATGGCTCAGGGTGAAACATATGTAACTGTCTATATGTTTATAGGCAGATACAACATTTTCACTCTGAGCTATTGACTTGAGCCCATACTTTCACAATGAGCAAGTCTAAATAGATCAGGGGTATTCTTGTCCTATCTGTTCATCTAAAAGATAACTATAATAAATCTTAGATTTTAAATAAAATTTAAAGGTTGATTATAGTTATTTAATGTTAAATACTATCATTTGGTAAAACCCATTTGTTGATACAAAACTTAGGTCATAACAAGGCCATGATCATTTCTCAAGGAACAATATAGAATTCTTCAACACCTGCCATAATTTTAGCTCTACTGACCGAAGGCGTTGTTCCCATCCGTCTATCCATAAAAAACTCTCCTTTGCGTGATGAAGCCCACAAATATTATCGGAATTCCTTGAAACTTTCCCAGGATGATTTTGGGATCATAAGGAAGGTTTCTTTCGAAAATTGGGCTGATTTTTGGAAAACACTGGAAACGGAGCCTTACGGATTTTTTACTCAAAATATTCGTTCTCATTAATGTGATAAAAGTCTACTAATATCATCAGAATCCTTGAAACTTTCACAGGATGATTGTAGGGTCATAAGGAAGGTTCCTTTCGAAAATGGGGTAGATCCGTGAAAAGGGGCCTAATGGATTTTTACTCAAAATATTCTTGTGTACGCATTAGTCCACAATTATCTTTATCAGGTTTTTATCGAAAATAGTGTGGATCCGATTGAAAACATGGGAGAATGGCCCTTCTGCCCTTATGGATAGTCACTCTAAATGTCCTCATTTACGCGATAAAAGTCCTCAAATTTCCTTGAAACTTTCACAGAATGATTGTAAGGTCATAAGGAAGGTTCCCATTTTAAAATGGGGTCAATCTGTTGGAAAACAGGAAAAGGGACCAAATGGAATTTCACTCAATGGGGGGGTGCAATTAAGTCCACAAATACTATCTGATTTTCTTGAAACATTAAAAGGATGGTTATAAGGTCATAAAAAAATGGATTATTGTAAAAAAGGTGCCGTGGTGATAGTGCAGTCGGTAGCACATCAGACTCCAATTCTTCAAACATGGGATGCCATGGGTTCGATCCCTGGTGATGGCACATGTTCTTTCCGACATTTGTCTCCCACCAATAGGTGGATAATCACAAGTTGGATAGCAGCTGGAGGCTAGGAAAGGATGTAGTGGTAGTACTGGTGTCAGAAATACCAGGAATCCATTGCTAGGTGCTCCAGCTGCGAAGATATGACTGAAATACTGTTAAAAGTGACGTTTTACCCAATTCAATCAATCAACAATTGTAATAATAGGATAGATCCATTGGAAAATACTGGAAAAGGGGCCTTACTGTTTTTCACTCAAAATATTCTCATTTTTTTTACATGAAAGTCGACAAATATAAATGGATTCTCTTGAAACTGCCATTGGTTGATTTCAAGGTTGTAAGGAAAATTCAGTGTGAAAACAAAAACACTGAGTCCTAAGGATTTAGACTAAAAATATATTGAAGGAGAGGAAGTCTTCTTTGTTATTCTCGGTTAAAAATTCTTTTTTAAGCAATAAAGTTCCTAAAATATCAGATTTAACTAAGAAAAAAATGATAGTCAGTAGAGCGTCTCTGGCCCTCATGTGCCTCTTGCTTAATGGTTATGTGCGAGGGATTTCATATTTCAAATGCACTTTTTTTTTATGCCAGAGCTTATGGCTGATTTGGGACATTCTCTGTAATTTGACAGTCAAATCTTAATTTATTTTTTGGATTCATAAAAAAGTAAGTAAATAGAGGATAATTGTTTGTTTCAGTGTAAGATTGATTAATCTTTTATTTAGTGAACAATGATAACTTTATTTCATAAGTGGCAAAGCCGTGAGTGAAAATACAGCTTTTGTTATTCATGTTTAGAAAGATTTATTGATCTTACATAATTAGCAAACAATTCCATTTCTTAAAGCAAAAATGAGATGAAATGTGACAATTTAAGGACAAATTCTCTTTAAGTGCATCATTTTCGTGGTGATTACGAGGCAACATCATGTTGTCATGTGTTTAACTGGACCTTATTATATAACATTCCAGAGGGTGATATGAACGAAAGAAGAGTAATCTTTTGGTAATTTCACTGGTTTGATGGTGAGATAACCAAGTGCTAATTTTTCGATATTTCTCGATAATCCACCCATTATTGAAGTAATTGTATTTCCTGTATTACTACTATCTGATTCTAACTTGATATGGGAAAGAGAATGTCAAGCTGGTATCAGTTTTGCGCTTTTTGTGAATCAATTTTGGTCTGATGTTAGCCTTTGTCATGCTGAATAAAATCACTTTTCAGAATCATGTTATAGTCAATGGACTAAAACCGCAGGATGCAGTAGTTATGTGTCAATAGAATAAATTTCATAAACAACTCTGACTTGAAAAGGACAAACAGGTGGTGTTTACCAAGATCAAACTGCACAAAACAGGAATATTCTGGGTTCAGCATGACTAGGGTTAATTTTCATTATTCACGAAAGGTCCCCCCCCCCATTTTAGCTGTATTTTCACAATTTTTGCATTAATTCTGAGATTGTAACAAGAAAATTTTGTTTTTTACCTAGAAATAAATTAATCCATCGTAAATCATAGCCACTAAACCCATTCTCACACAGTGATGCTTTTAAACACCCCTCAATTTGAACACTTTAGAAAACATTGTGGAAAAGGAATTAATTGCTTGTGACTAGCAATCTCTTCATTATCCACAATGTTTTCTATCCCAAAAAGTAAATATGATTGTCTTCTGCAACTTCTTTGAATTAAGATTGGTCTAAAATTTTATATCATCATAATGGGTTAATAGAGGAAGTAAGTTAGATGATTTTAGCACCATTTATATTTTCCTTTTATGGTACTAAGTTTAGAAAGAAATAGAATTGGCAATATTTACTGTTTCCCACAAAAAAAGACTTTAGCAGAAGGTTTTTTTTTTCTAACAGAGCCATTTGTTGTGTCAAAGTGGTTACAAAGCTGTGAAACATGTATTTGTTTTGTTAAACTTATTGTATTAAATCTTAAAGATCAAGGTTATCTGATATATAGTCAAATAAGATCTCATTTAAGTCAAGCATTTAGTTATGGTAATCATGTTTAAGAAACTCATCTTTTATGTTACTGCACTTAGATTTTTTTTTTTTTTTTGAAAGAGATAATAGCACAATTTTCCAGGAAAGACAAAAGATTTTTTATTTCCCCACCGGTTACTGGTTGGGGACTATAGATTTACTGGATTGAATTCATCTGCCTGTCGGTCACACTTATGTCTGGATCATGTCTCCTAAACCATAAGTGCTAGCAGCTTCAAACTAGATACACTTATAGATTACAATGTGGAGAAGTGTCATGTACTAGAACCGTTACTCTATCCTGCTCATTTTTTCAAGTTATTGCCCTTTGTTTTTTTAACCAGTACATTTCTTTTTAAACACTTCTCCTAAACCATAAGTGCTAGCAACTTCAAAGTTTGCCATGCCCTTTTTGAGTTTTTTTCCTTTGATATGTCTAATTTTACATTTTCAACCATGATAAGTGGATGTGCCTGGAACATAATTAAGTTTGGCAATTTTATTTGATTATTACTTGTGCGTTTTGACACTCATCTTTTATTTATTGTCTTTTCTATCTTGCCTACGTTTATATCTACAAATTTGGTTAACCCTTTGCTAAATGGCAAAAATTTAGACTAGGCCAAATTTAAAGCTGCTGCTGTGGACAAAATGAATTTCATTTGATAATGAAATAATGACATTAAAGTATAGAAAATATTGAAGAAAAAGGAGAAAATGTTGATGTTTCTAAGTTTACTCTAAGGGAAGTCAAAACCAGGTCTTGTTTGGAAAAAGATTAACTATAATTTAACAGATTTAGTGGTAAAGCCTCCAGTGGCAGTTTGCACTCCTTGAACTTTGAGAAGACCACAAAATTTCGTCTGTTGACTTAAGCGAAAAAAGCTGACGCTTTGCTAGCTAAAAAGACATCAAAAGAAAAGGATAATTATGAGCATTTTTATGCCCCTGCATCGATAGATCATGGGCATATTGTTTTACCGGTGTCTGTCTGTCCGTCCATCTGTCTGTCTGCAAAACTTAACCTTCAAACTAAACATTTTCATTTAACTTCATCCCTAATTAACCCTTGTCATGCTGTATAAATTACCTTACTGAATTGCTGTAAAATCAAAGGGCTGAAAGTGCTGACAGAACCTGTTGTTCAAAAATCAATATTTCTTTTAGAAATAAATTTCATAAAAGATTCTGACAGGAAAAGTTCAAGCAGGAGGTGTAGACTAAGATCAGACTGCACTTACGTGCAGGCTGAGCTTGGTCTACACCTCCTGCCAAACCCGGAATATTCCGGGTTCAGCATGACAAGGGTTAAGTTACAAAGCTGTATGTATGTAAGTATGTAGATAGGTCTCAACAAGGCGCAACTGGGTAAGGTAATTTCAATAAGGTCAAGATCAAAATTTTAACCCTTTTCCCTAAAACGTTACTCAAAAACTTAACCTGCCAACTTAACATTTTCCTATAACTTCATCCCTAATTAAGTCACAATGCTAATATTTGGTATGTAGATAGGTCTCAACAAGGCGCACCTGGGGAAGGTCATTTCATCAAGGTCAGGGTCAAAATTTAACCCTTTTCCCTAAAATGTTATCCAAAAACTTAACTTGCCAACTAAACATTTTCCTATAACTTCATCCCAAATTAAGTTACAATGCTAATATTTTGTATGTAGATAGGTCTTAACAAGGTGCAACTTGGGAAGGTCATTTCATCGAGGTCAAGGTCAAAATTTTAACCCTTGTCCCTAAAACAAAGAAAAAATAATAAAAGTCAGCCAATTCTAAAGAATTTCTGTTTCTGGGGCATGATGTTTCACACACACATCTTGTTCTTCTTCAAAACTTCCCGAGTAATCTATTGTAGACCACTAAAATCAATTATGATTTATGAAGGATTAAGAAAAGGAAAAAAGTTCAATTCCACATTCACCAAAGTTTTTGTTTTCAGACTTTTTTTAAAAAGTTGTAGGCATACATAGTGGGTCTTAAACAACCCATAAATTGTCAATACTATTGACAATAATGTGTAGTAGATGAACTGATCAATTTTCAATAACAGCAATAAATGATCAATACTAGTGTCAATCCTGTAGACTGACAATATTATTGACCCTGTATTGGTGATCAATACTCTGATTCAATGTATATTGGCATTTGTTAACACATTAATATGCAATATTTTATAGTCCATGATATACCATAACTTGATATGGATAACATATGTTATTTTGTTTTCAATTGATTGTTATAGTGGTAGATATGATAAATCACAAACTGAAAAAAATGTCTGCAAGTACATGTGTCCCTCTTTGATTCCTGAACTGTAATAGGGCACAAATATTGAAAAAGGAAATCATGCTTCCAGAGATTTGAATATGATAATTCTGTGAAACTTGTTTTATAAGAAATCTATTTTGTATTAATTCAATATTACTTTCAATAATACTCTAGTGTATGGACCATATACTTTAACAACTGAAATTAGTAATTTCAATTACCATGTGTAGACAAATGTTTTCTGATGCTTACTTGGGCAGTTTGCTCATTGTTTAATAAATGTTAATCTTTTCATATTTTTTGGATTTTATTATCTTTGCTGTTTTATATTCTCAATTATTTAGACTTCACCCCATTACCAGGTAACGGAATTTAAGACTGGTCCAAATTCAAACGAGTTGTGGACGACAATGTATAGTTGATGAGATTTTTAAAAATCTTTGTCTTTCAGGTTTGAAACAAATTTGAATATATGTTGGAACAAACATTTTTGTCATTGTCCAGAATGTTTTTAAACACTTTCTTCAGGGGTGTCATAAAGCTGGATTGGGTAAAATGAAAATTTGATAAAGGTTGATTGGCAAAACTCTGGGTTCCTGTCAGGTTCCTGTCCATAAATCTGCAGTCCATCACAAGTCATCCCTCTGTCTTCTAGTGTTCCGTAACACTAATTATGGCGTTAACAAAGACTAATAGTGATGAAAAGATACACCAATATTGGTGGCAACTCTGCTGCCACCAATAATGGTGTAACATTTTCTTCTGCCTATATGTGTTAAAAAACACTAATTATGGTGTTAATGAACTTTTACAATGGTGTAAAGATACACCAATATTGGTGGCAACTCTGCTGCCACCAATATTGGTGTAATGTTTTCTCTGTTTATCAGTGTCAAGTAACACTTATTACGGTGTTAATGATCTCTTACATTGGTGTAGAGGTACACCAATATTGGTGGCAACTCTGCTGCCACCAATATTGGTGTAATGTTTTTCTCTGTCCGTCGGTGTTAAGTAACTCTTGCAAGAGTGTAAAGATACACCAATATTGGTGGCAACTCTGCTGCCACCAATATTGGTGTAATGTTTTTCTCTGTCTGTCGGTGTTAAGTTACTCTTACAATGGTGCTAATTTACACCAATATTGGTGGCAACTTTGCTGCCACCAATATTGGTGTAATGTTTTTTACTGTTTGGCAGTGTTACTTTACAAGTAACATAGATATATCGTACACTAATTTTAGTGTGACTTTTCCCGTTTAAAAATAGGTGTAAATTTACACCATTATTGGTGGCAGCAAAGTTGCCACCAATATTGGTGTAAAGTGCCGAATTATTTTTTACAGTGTACCATAACATCCTTTCCTAGCCTCCAGCTGCTATCCTACATAGGTCTACGATTATCGACCCTTTGGTGAGAGACAAATAGTCGGAAAGGATGAGTACCGCCGTCGGGAATCGAACCCGGGACCTCTAGATTGACAGTCCGACGCGCTACCAACTGCGCTATGACGGCGGCTGGCGCGTAAACTACAGCTTGTCGTCTCGCGTCCTAAATGTTTAACTTATTCAAACGCGATAAAAGTTTACACAAGTCCAAAGTCAAAGAATTTGAAGACGACAATTTTAAATGGATGAAATCTTTAAGATTTTTGTAGGGGTAGAAAACATTGTTGATAATGCATAAATCTTTGCTTGTAATAAGCTATTTTTTCATTTTCTCCCTTTTCCACAATATTTTAAAGCTTTTATATTTGGGAGCGTTTAAGGGCGTTATTTTGTTTGAATGGGTTAAGTCGTAGTTACAACGACCGAAGAGAGAGAGTTAGAGACAGAGAAAGAGAGAGAGAGAGAGAGAGAGAGAGAGAGAGAGAGAGAGAGAGAGAGAGAGAGAGAGAGAGAGAGAGAGAATCTAGATCTTTCATGATAGACATTGTTCTAGAATTTAATAGCTTTACGACAAATAAAGCATTTCCTATTTCATAATTATTTCCTTTTACAAAGACTCCGGCTGAGTATTCCAGGAAAGAGTTAATTCTGACAAAATTACCGTATTTGTGTATTTTTAGAGATTTTCATCGAAAATACCTGATTAGTTTCTATAATGGCCCATATTTCAATATCATGTTGAATTATTGCCAGAAATAGCCTGGAGGGGAGACAGAATTTAGGTCAGTGTTTCAAGAGGAGGTTATTGTACTTTTTCATATTTTGCGTTGCACTTATTCATTCAATCATCCATCCATCATTTATTCAATTCATTCAATCATCCGTCCCTCGTCCGTCCTTCCATTCACCATCCACCCTCGCACTCACTGACTCACTCTTTTTTACACACTGACCCATTGTTCATTTATCTATTCGTCCATTTTTTTCTTTTCATTGAACCATCCTTTTAATAATTTCTTTACTCTTTCATTTGTTCGTTAAACATCTCCTTAGTACAGACATTCAATGATTTACTCACGCTGCTTTTGTGCTTATTATAATTTTCAGTGATCTTGGATGAAAATATGGTTGATTATGGAAATGGTTGATTACGAATGGAGTAGAACATTCGGCACGCCTCGTGACATTTCCCTTACCGTATTGTGATAATGTTTTGAAAACTCCAATAATGCCACAGCGTAACAAATCAAGAAATCGTATATTGGTTGCCAGAGTAACCAAATCAGCTCATCCGAGATCCATTGACGTCAATGCATCTTAACCCTTTCCCCCTATATAAGGAAGTTGTTGTCACCTATTTGGGAATAAAACACGAACGATCAGTACTTTTGAAGTCGATTTATCTTAATTAATAAAGGCAGAAAGAAAGAAAAGCGTTGCTATAACTGCTCTTGTATTGAAATGTAAATTTTGAACAATGTGAGAGATTCAACCGAAAAACTCCCTGCTTCCTATGCAAAAGCAACGACAAAAATGCACTTACTCCATTCATCTCAACAGAATATTGGACTTTTCTAAATTGAAAGAAAATATAGAGATGATGAAATTTAAAAATATTGGCCTCTTTTTAGCAATTTCCACTTTTCTCAATCTGTTGTCCATGGCTATTTTCGATAAGGGCGTAAAAACGACTTTGTGTGGAAAACGTACATTTGCACAAAGACTTACAGCGCGCGTTACAATCTGTGGTGACAACAGGAGATTCAGCATTTTAGATTCGCATGATTGTGTCACAAATCAGGCTCTCATTGTCTCCGTACTCGATCACTGGGATGTCTCCAGCCAATCAAAATTGACAGATCGCTGGCCATGTCCATCGATTCCAACAGGAAGCCCCACTTCGATATTGACCGGTGTTAATTTGCAAAATTTCTTGATTGCAACTTGTAACAAGAAGTAAAACTGTTGGTTGGCGACCTTAACGTCATAACAACAGCTTGAATAAAGTGTAGTTACCACGTTTCAGTCTTCAGACCAACAAAATGCTCAACTTAAATATCGGCTAATGTTTGAGCTCGAAATTCACTTCCGGTCTAAATCAATTATTTAATTGGTTGATTGATGCCAGCCGCGATCATAGTTGTCAGCCCGATTAGCTCAGTTGGTAGAGCACTTGACTTCAAACCTCAAGATCACGGGTTCGAGCCCTGGGCTGACCATATCAACTAACAAAACTAATTGTCTTTCGGACGAGACGTTAAACCGAGGCCCCGTATGACGATGCTATCCATCGAGCACGTTAAAGAAACAGGCGGAGCTCTCAGCAGTTTCGTCCTGTATCCTTGCACTATCCCTCGTAACATCTAACCGTCTTCTGTGGGCGTCGCTCATATGGGCATGTGCTACGGTAGCGACGATAAATAAACGGAAATAATCAAGCCGCGATCATAGAGCAGTTGGTAGCGCTTGGTACTCCTAATTATGGGGACCATGTTCGGTTTCCGGCTGCGACAAATATTTTTTCCGCCATTGGTCTCCCACCAATGGGAAGATAACCGTAAACCTATGTAGGATGAACAGCAGGAGGCTCGGAAAGGATGTACTGGTGTGAGAAATACCAGAATTCCATTGTTAGGTGCTTCAGCCGCCGCGATATGAATGAATATTTACGATGTCATGGAAAAGCTCGATACTGGATCAACTTGGGGAAAAACTAGATAACTATATCAATTAATAAACCATTGAATACATTCTGCATGCCACAATTTATGCTTAAATATCCTTAAATTTGTCTTCAATATATCTAGGAGAATTTTAAATCTGGATTGTCCAGTTTGCTTGCGTAGAGCCAGACATGACAACGACAAGTCTTTGCAGTCTTTGTGGCTGTGCGTTAGAGAGCCAATTCATTCAAATTCATCCGAACCACAGTTCTTAGGTTTATGGAACGATCTCCAACGTGTTCCCCATGAGTTGATGCGTCATTTTAACAATTGAATTGATAGCTCCAAGATCCAAGACCGTATATTCAAATTGATCTTGTTCAGAACAGATCTAAAATTTTCGCATATATTTCTAAATGATTTTGGACAGTTGCTCTCCAAAATAAGTAAATTCAGTGAGTTCAATGGTCATAGATATGATACTACAGATATCGAACCTTCAATTTATAGCGTCGCGACCATAGCGTAGTGCTAGCGCGTAGGACTTTTAGTCATGGGGTCCCGGGTTCGGCGAATATCCTTTCTGACATTTGTCTCCCACAAATGGTTGGATAATCGTAAACTTAAGTGACTGAGGAGCCGGAGACTAGGCAAGGATGTAGTTGTAGTACGGGTTTCAGAAATACCACGAATCGATGGCTGAAATACCATAAAATCAATCAACCAATTAATGAATTAACCATTAACAATTAATTAATCAACGATAAATCAATCAATCAATCAACCACCAAATCCAATCCAATCAACCAATCGATCTATCGGCCAGTCAATCAATCAATCAACTAATCCATCCATTGAGCCATCGATAGGTCGATAGGTCAATCAATCAATAAATAATTTATTAATTCATTCAATCAATCAATCAATCAATCAACCAATCAACTATTCAACAAATCAATCAACCAATCAGCCAATCAATCAACCAATTAATCAACCAAATCATAAATTAATCAATCAATCGATAGACGGATTGCTAGCCACACCCCCATCAAAGTGAGGCCACAATCGTGTTGTTCATTGGTCTTAATTTTCAGATCGTTATGTTGTTGGAGAAATCGACCAATAGCGGCTATCAACCAAATAACCAGTCGACAAATGAAAACATTCATTTAGACCAAAATTGATATTTGATTTCCGACTTGGGCCACCATTTTGTTTACCCTTTTTCGTTGGTTCGGCGATTTAAACGTCGTAGCTACAGCTAATTCAAGCGGTAGTTACGACGTTAATGCTGCCAACCAACTTAACTACTTATTTGCTATATGTTATTGGCATATTTTTTTCAAAATTACGCCGTTAAAAATCGAAGCGGGACTTTCTGTCGGATTCATAGGGCGGGACTAACGAAGTAAGTGGGTGGGGTCAGCGATTGGTCAGTTTCGCTGAGATGAAGAAATGCCATCGTTGGCGGGGAGAATAGAATTTCATAACTAAAGCTTGGATGGATATATAAATGTCGTATATAAATGTGGCGGCCACGGACGGGTCAGCCCGATTAGCTCAGTTGGTAGAGCACTTGACTTCAAACCTCAAGATCACGGGTTCGAGCATTGGGCTGACCATATCAATTAACTAACTAATTGTCTTTCGGATGAGACGTTAAACCGAGGCCCCGTGTGACGGTGCTATCCATCGAGCACGTTAAAGAGCCAGGCGGAGCTGTCAGTAGTTTCGTCCTGTATCCTTGCACTATCCCCCATATCAACTAACGGTCTTCTGGGGGCGTCACTCATATGGGCATGTGCTACGGTAGCGACGATAAATAAACGGAAAAAATACGGGTAAATTATTTGATAATAGGTGATTAGTTCACCCATTCTATATCGAAAATTAATTATACTGGTCTAAATTCAAAAAAGTTGCAGACGACAATTAAAAAACTTTGTCTTTTAGGAATAAAAAAAAAAAAAAACTGGAAAATGTTTTCCATAGTTTTTTTCTTAAGTGACGTTTTCTTGTAGATGCAAATAGAAGTTGGGGGAAAAATAACAATTGTTATTCTTGTCTTGTCTATTAAAATAGTGTACAAAAATTAATAATAAAATGTCTTTAAAAGTAGATCTCTATTTTCGGTTGCATTACGTGTAAAGATTTTATAAAAAACAAATCTTGAAATATTTTCCTGGAAATATTATTCAGTAAAGTCAGTGTATTTAGGGTTATACCTTTCATCCTTAGACAACATACGGTTCTAGAAAGATTAATGTTGCGTTTCAAAGTATAGTAAAGAGAGAGTCGTAGTTTCATTTTCAGAAAATAAAAATATTCATTGTTAGATCTTGTTTTAGTTTGTTCCAGCATGACTGCAAAAACAGAAATAGCAAGACACATAAGCACTATCGTTCCTTTTTCTATGTAAAGAAAAAGCTGTACACCTTACAACTACTACCACTACTAATACATGACATCGGAGAGATCACGAAATAATGCCAGTAACGTAATAGTTTCAAAACTAATTATAACACTAACGGTTTATTGTTGTTGTTGTTGTTGTTGTTGTTGTTGTTATCGAAATTTCTCAGTGGATTATCACTTCATTATTCCACCGGTAGACCCGCGAAATTATCATAATGACACACTCTTTGTTTCTGATTGCTTCGGCCGTTTGCACTAACGTACCTTACCGTAAACACGCTGATAAAGTTAAAGTTAAAAAATTAAGAAACACTCTGATGACGCCATTTGATTTTCGCATTCAAGCACGACAAGGCGCGTTTTTCAAATGGGGTAGTTACTTTGAATTTTTGAATATTATTTAAATCGTTGGGCGGGTAAAATGTTGCTAATACACCGATAAATTGTTTGATTCGCGTGTAAGACCGATAAATCTTTCATTGCAGAAGAAATATCTTCCCTCCTGCCTCTGTCACCAAGGATGTTACACAGAAACAACCCTCCTTTATGACAAAATCAGACTTGGAACTTCTTTTTTTATTTTAGAAAGTGCTATCTTTCTAATTAAAAAAAAATAAATAATAAAATAAATAAAATGAAATAAAAATGTACGCCATTATTCCAAAAGTTGATAAAATTTACAGTTGCTATTATAAAGTAGTTGTGTCTATAATACGGAATAACTTAATGGCCATCGCCTTTTGCTGTGTAAATATGAACACGGGGCACGATAGTAAGATAATGAGAACACGAAAGTAAGTGCAGATCCTAAATTTAACTTTTGTCATTCTGATTTAAATACTTGACTTGAATTACATTGTAAATTAAAAAGGCTGAAAGCACTGAAAGCACTAGTTATTGGTCAGTATTTCTTTTTCTAATTGATTTCATAAAGAATTTTTGCTTGAACTGGACAAACAGGATGTATAAACTAAGATCAGACTGCACATATGTGCAGTCTGATCTTTGGTTATACCTCCTGCCAAAACGGGAATATTCCGGGTTGAAGATGAAAATGTTTAATACTAATATATTTGATATAAGTAAGACTTGGGTAATGATGTTATTTTTGTGATCAGTAACATACTAGCAAAACAAACGAACAAATAAATACATTAAATATGATTGGTTATCGACCTAATGTCGTAACTACAGCTTATTCAAGCTGTAGTCCAATCTCCAACCTCTGCAATGAGCTTTAATGACAAGATTCTTGTCAACCCAAGTAATGGACGATTTATTATTTTTTCGAGAAATAAAACGGTTTGGACATTTTAAATATGTTTCAAGATACATTATATATGTATTAAAGCTTGATAATTTACCTTAAAACCAACGAACCAATTTTTCAAAAAAAAAAATCGTTTGAATGGTTATCGGAAAAAAAAATGTGATATTCATGCGATAGTTTTTAAACTGAAACCAGTTGAGGTGTAGAAAGAAAGAATGACGTATTTGCGGGCTATTTACCGAGCCAATTAAAGAGGTGAATGGGAATGAACCGAGAGCAAGAAAGTAGCCGTAGTAACGACGTTTTGATACGAAAAAGTAACAAAAGTGCTTCGCATAAATGTCGACCAATGTCGGAATTCAAATATCACTTGCCGCCGTCATAGCGCAGTTGGTAGCGCGTCGGACTGTCAATCTAGAGGTCCCGGGTTCGATCCCCGACGGCGGCACTCATCCTTTCCGACTATTTGTCTCTCACCAATGGGTCGATAATCGTAGACCTATGTGGGATAGCAGCTGAAGGCTAGGAAAGGATGTAATGGTAGTACTGGTGTGAGAAATACCAGGATTCCATTGTTAGGTGCTCCAGCCGCCGCGATATAACTGAAAGATTGTTTAAAGCGGCGTAGAACCCCATTCAAACAAACAAACAAATCAAATATCACTTCCGGTCTAAATGGATGATCTGAACCCTTGCCATGCTGAATGCGGAATATTTCGGTTTTGGTAGGAGGTAAAGACAAAGATCAGCCTGCACTTAAGTGCAGTCTGATCTTAGTCTACACCTCCTGTCTGTCCATTTCAAACACGAATGGTTTATAATATTTATTTTCAAAAGAAGTATTGATAAACGAACAACATGCACTATCAGTGCTTTCAGTCCTTTGATTTTTATGTAATTCTGAAAAAAAAAATATACTCAGCATGACAAGGGTTAATCTATCGATATTTTGTTTGGCAAAAGCGACCCGTAAATTTTTTATGAATCAAGGTTATCCGGTCGAAAGTTTTTGCCCTCTTCAATTTAGTCTAAAACAACAATTTCGATTGATCTCATACTATTTATTATACAGCTAAGGGATAGACAATGTTTTCCTCTTTCCTCAAAATGTTTTCACTCTATTTGTCTGTTATTTTCAAACTCCTTTCTCATTGAGCTTCACTATTCGAATTACTGTTTGCATTTTCTTTCAATTCCGACCAGTCTGAAATCTTTCCATCTTTTTATGGGTTATGGGTTGTGAAAAAAAGTCTTTGGTCACAGTTGGAGCAGACGTTTTTAAAGGATAAGTTCGGTATAATCGGATTTAGTTTTGTCGAACAGAATCGACTTATCCGGTCACGTCCAAACTTATGGTTCAACTGATTGACCTCAAAGCGGCTCCTGCAAAGGTTACGAAAGAAAGTTTTGGCTCTCAAGTTTCAGATTTCTAATTTTTTATGCTGTCAGACATTTGTAGGAAAGTAATCAAGCCGACTTTGTAATAATTTAATTTTCAGTTTCGTCTATCATAATCGGGCGTTCTGATTGGTCGAAATTCTTTATTCATAACTTCATGAACAAAATTTTGAGCACGCAGCGATTTTGTATGCTTCCGCACAAAATAATGCCATACAAATAGGTAACAAAATTTGTAAAGCTTTTGTTTTTATCGCTCGACGCTATTAAATCATAAGAAATGAAGAGATTATTTTTTTGTTTTCATGGAGGTATGAACCGAAAAACCTCATCACAATGAACATGACTGTTCATATCTTAAAAAAAAAAGAAGCAAAAAAATTTGGTGATACGAGACGATCCCATCCACCCCCCACCCCATAAAAAAAGCAAAAAAAAAAAAAAAAAAAAAAAAAAAATAGCGAAGTACAATCCGAGTGTCACAAGCAATTTTTCCTTTTCCTTTCCCCACGAAGTTTTCCTCATCTTCCTTTCTTTTGGGCGTTAAAAATCGGGATCGTGTGGTAATGAGCTAAACATTGTACCTACGGCTCATTCAAGTTGCTGTTGAGACGTTAAGTTCGCCTACCAACAAGTTGCAATTACATGTATATGTTATGTCCCGTAATTATATTTTACAAAATAACGTTTTGTTGTTAAATCGGTCAAACTACTATGTCGGAGGTAAGTGGGCGTGGCAGGCGACCCGTCATTTGACAGAATGTTAACTGCCTCCGTTTAGGAAGCTTGAATGAGGCGGCAAACACCCTTGGTATAATACGTAGCCCGGAAAAATAACAAAGAGTTAACATGTGTTAACCCTTTCTTGTTCAATCTCTGGTTTTTACGTCCCCGTGATTTTATCCTTGAGACAAGAAGAAATTGCTTGTGACAAGCAACTTCTTTTTTTCCCCCAATATTTTCTACCATGTAGATTGGTTATTTTTCAAATTGCACCCACTTTGAGTTGTTATCTGCAATGTTTTTAGCATAGGGCCAGTCTAAAATTTGAAAACAACAACACCAGCAACAACATCAACAACAAAACAAGGAAAGGCTTAAGCGACCTGTTCTTAGTACCTGCTGTTTGACAAAACTCCGTTGTTACGACACACAAGTCGTTAGGAACTAAAAATGAATCACATTTACCCATTACCAAACGACAAAAGTTTAGACTGGTTCAAATTCAAAAGAAGTTCATTCGATCACAATGCTTTCCAAAACTTTTTTCTAGGGGAGTAAATCACCGTGATTTTGTGGGCAACGGTTTGAATCTATATTTGTATATAAAACAAAACAGGATATAAAACAGTATTAAAAAGAAGAAATTGTAAACAACAACAACAAAAACAGAAAAATACACGTATTCTTCTTTTCTGACTTTTCTTTTTCCTAAATGTTTTTCTCTAACGTCGTGAAAACTGTTTTAACCTTTTCCCGTTTAATCCCTAGTTTTAAAGTCCTTGTGTTTTTTTTTTTTTTTTTTTTTTTCTTTTTTTTTGGGGGGGGGGGGCGGGGGGTAGAAAACATTGTGGAAAAGGAAGAAATTGCTTGTAACAAGCAATTTCTTCTTTTTTCTCAATATTTTCTACCACACTAAATGATACTTTAAATTGTCGTCTGCAAACTTTTGAATTTGGACCAGTCTTAAATTTCAAAATACGGGAAAGGGTTAATATTTGAAAGGCTTGGGAGAATGCACTTTTGTTTCCTTCTTTATTTCGTCTAAGATTATTTAATGCGTTTTAAATATAAGATATCATGCACTTACTATACAGTTCGATATTCCAGAAAGACAGTATCACGTTTTGCTTTCCTTCAGACATTTTTTTTTCTTTGTTTAGTTTATTTTTATTGCGAGAGACAGACCGGCTTTAATTCGGTTAATGAATTCAACCTTTTATTCCAACGTTTGATAGTATTTTGCGTCGAATCATTTGCATTTGCATTATTAAGCAGCGATATGTAACTACGTGAAGTTTTTGGTCTCTTTCTTTAATAGGTAACTGGGTTCATCGTCGAAAACACCTCTTTGTATCGACATTTTGCATGCGCATCGACGATATTTCCCAAATTAATGAATCTTTACCACTGGAATTTTTGCTGCAATTATTCATTTGTGTGTTTTTGGAAATAGTTCAACACATTTTTTTAACACAGAAATGCGGATACATCACAACTTTCCACATTTCTTCTACTACATTAAAGGGAGGTGGGGCCTCTTGGTCAGGAGAAGGAGTTTATTAAAGATTTTTTTTAAATTTCACTTTTGTTGCCATGGCAACCGGAGTTTTCATCGAATTTCAATTATTTAAGCAATTTTTATTTAGGGCCACCAAACGAACATTTCTGTCAATTTTTTATTGAAATTGGCCCAGTGGTTTCGGAGGAGATTTTGTTAAAAGAAACTGTTGACCGACGACGGACGCCAGACGGACGCCAGACGAACGTCGTAGGAATGGTGATCACAGTAGCTAACATGAGCACATTGTGCTCAGTTGAGATAAAAAAATCCCCCCCCCCAAAAAAAAAACAACAACAACAACAACCGACACACCATCGTCCAACTATTTAACATCGATATAAACATTCAGGTAAAAGAAATAGGCAAGATTTGATTTTGTTGATGTTGGTTTTTGACATTTTATATTCAACAAGCATTCTGAAGTATTGCATGGCAATACCAAGTCCTCTACCGGTTTTATATATATCCCTAGAGCGGTATATTTTTTGGGTGGTAAAGGGATTACTACCCCGCCAAAATATTACAGTTGTACCAGATTTTATGAGCAATTCTTTAACAAACTCACATACACACAAACATAAAAAATATGCGTCTCTATTTTTTGTTAGCTAAATTATACTTCACAAAGTCATCTGTTCCAAGAGAATTAAAAATTATGACCCTAAAGCCCAAGTAAACTTTGAACAAAAGCTTTCAAAAATCTGTCTAGGATTGTGAATGCTTTTCGGTAATCAATATTGACTCACATAACAAAAAACACCTTCATATCACAAAGGGTTTAGAAAAAAATCCGGAAAACTGAAATTTCCTGGTAATCTTTTAAGTCCAGCATTCGTATCTTCCTCAAAACCAATGGACCTAAACAAAACTTAAATCTAGTTCTGTAACTCATTGATGTGGACTCACATACCAAAAATCAGCTCAATATCTCTAAGGGTTACGAAAAAAAATCCGGAAAACTTAATTTCCTGGTAATTTTCTAAGTCCATCATCCGTATCTTCCTCAAAAATCAATGGCCCGGAATCAAACTAAGACTTATTCCGAAACTAATTGATACGGACTCACATACCAAAAAATCAGCTTAATATCTCTGAGGGTTTAGAAAAAAAGTCCGGAAAACTGAAACTTCTTGGTAATTTTCTAAGTCAAGCATCCATATCCTTCTCAAAAATCAATGGACCGGAACCAAACTCAAACTTGTTCTGTAAATCGCTAACGCGGACTCTCATATCAAAAATCAGCTCAATATCTCTGAGGGTTTAAGAAAAAAGTCCGAAAAACTCAAATTTCTTGGTAATTATTGGGTCCAGCATCCGTATCTTCCACAAAAATCAATGGACTGGAACCAAACTCGAACTTGTTCTGTAAATAATTTATACCAACTCACATACCAAATATCAGCTCAATATCTCTGAAGGTTAAGAAAAAAAGCCCGGAAAACTGAATTTCCTGGTAATTTTCTAAGTCCAGCATCCGTATCTTCCTAAAAATCAATGGCCTGGAATAAAACTCAAACTTGTTCTGTAACTCATTAAGGTGGACTCACATACCAAAAATCAGCTCAATATCTCTGAGGGTTTAGAAAAAAAAGTCCGGAAAACTGAAATTTCTTGGTAATTTCTAAGCCCAGCATCCTTATCTTCCACAAAAATCAATGGACTGGAACAAAACTCGAACTTGTTCTGTAACTCATTGATACGGACTCACATACCAAAAATCAGCTCAATATCTCTGAGGGTTTAGATAAAAAGTCCAGAAAACTGAAATTTCCTGGTAATTTTCTAAGTCCAGCATCCGTATCTTCCTCAAAAATCAATGGACCGGAACCAAACTCGAACTTGTTCTGTAACTCATTGATGTCGACTCACATACCAAAAATCAGCTCAATATCTCTGAAGGTTTAGAAAAAAAGTCCGGAAAACTGAAATTTCTTTGTAATTTCTAAGTCCAGCATCCGTATCTTCCACAAAAATCAATGGACCGGAACCAAACTCGAACTTGTTTTGTAACTAATTGATAAAAACTCACACACCAAAAATCAGCTCAATATCTACCAGGGTTAAGAAAAAAAGTCCGGACTAACAGACGGACGGACAGACGGACGGAGCGCAACCCTATAGTCCCCTTCGGCTTTCGCCGGTAGGGGACTAATAAAACGCGAGGGGAAGACAGTAAAACATTAATCTCAATTCAAGTCTTACAGCGATTATTTTATGTAATTAAGCCATCTCCATGAATACATCACAACCCATTGGCATAGCCTAAAACGTTGAAGGGACAGTTCTCAAAGGCCAATTATTCCATTTTCTGTTCAAATTTTGGTATTGTAATTTCAAAATCAGCTGTCACAGGTTTGAAGCAGAACAGCATATGTCACCTATGATGATGTACTTTTTTAATGCAAATACGAATCTTGTACGAGTAAACGTGGTTTTTTTGCGTTACGTGTTTTACGTCTTCCAATTTACTCTAACCTTCGCTACAATTACGGTCTTGGAATGAAATGGTATTAATAAAGAGGTCATGCCAAGGCTCAAAGGATCTTCTGAATGTTCTTAACCTTTGTCACACATAAAAGAATCCTTCTTCAGAATTGCATTATATCAAAGAACTGAAAGCATTGCAAGGCCCTTGAAACTGTGACTTAACTTTTATGTGAAAAAATTATACATGCTACTCTGGCTTAAAAAGTCAAACAGATGGTACAGACTAAGATCAGACTGCACATAATGTTTGTTTAAGATTCGGCATTCATCTGGTATAAATTTGTCTTCTTTTCTTTTGAAAAGAAACGAGAAATAACCTATATGAAAATAAACTAAACTTTGTTTTTGACAAAAACATGTCTAAGGTAATTTGACAGAAAATTAAGATACCATAGAAACTTTAAAAGGGCTAACTTGCAACTTTGAAATAAGACCTTGAACTTCGGAAAAAAGGATATCTTTAACCTGCTTATCTAGGATTGAAGCTAACAGATGTGTGAAATTCCATCAAAATGTATCCCATCTAGTGAGTTAGGTCTGAACTTAAAGCATGGGAATATAACTTGGGAATTCAATTCGGAGCAAACGCAATTCCGCTTACTACTTCCAGCAGATGACAATGATGTGTGAAATAAAATCGTATTCTAACGGCGCTTCCAAGCCCAATATATTTCAATAAGTGTTTTTGTATTTTCAGGGCATGAGAAACTATCTTTTGGAATTATCAAAAGAAAACAAGAACACTGCAGTAAATTAAAACTCATGCTGTAAGTTAAACACTTCCTTACATCCCCGCATAACACAGCTCTCAAATCTGTGAGCAAGCCCAACACGTAACACTAGAGCAATTTCTCCATTATCTTCTTCCGCGAGATCGCTAAATCTATGATGTTTCATGGTGGTAATCATTATATTTTTTGAAATATATATTTCGTACAAATTTAATTCATGAGAACAAAAAAATGCAATACTTAAAGAACGCTCGCTCGCTCTCATCCTACTTTACTTACATTTTCAATCTTTTCAAAGCACTTAACATTGGAGAGAACAATTAATCCACTCGTTATATATCTCGTTTTTAAATCGTTATTGGTATCACCATGCACTCTAATTTAAATTCGTATTCTCATTCCCAATTCTTATAGTAACATTTCTTATTCTAATTATAATTTTAACGAATGTAAGAATATTGAACTAACCAACGAATCGGTGATTTATCATAGTTACGACCATCTTAATTCTCGATCTATAAGTATAATGGACCAAAATATAAAATTCAAACAAAAAGGTCTACACAGAAACGTTATTAATCGACATGAACGAAAAAAGTACATAGCCACACAAACATATGCAAAGTAATACAATTCAGTCGCAGTTAATGATCTTACTCTATCAGGTAAAAGGAGAGAGCAATATTGTTCAACAACTTCTCCCAAAATTTGATGAGGTCATACTATATGCAAATGAAGTCGACATTTTTTCGTCTGTTAAAAATATCTTTGCGATGCATTGTGCGACATAAACATCAATGTTCCCAAATTAACTTGAGATCAGAACTCATTTCTGGTCCCAATTAATGATTTCATTGGTCGACTGGCCATTTGATTGACAACCGCGATTGGTCAATTGACAGAGTGACAGAAATATTTGTTTCGCCTCGTTTGCTATGCTATCATTTACCAGTTTGTATGAAACAAACCTTTTTAAGAAAATTGATATTCTACGATAACTTATAGAAGTTTTGAAAACTTTACAGCGATTAGTTTATTTGAAACTGGACATTACCAAGAAAATGCTCTTACATAATTTTACGACATTTCAAGCGGAGTTTTAACATACCAAAGTAAGTCAAAACGCGGTAAAAGTAGTTATTGACCTAAACAGATAAATAAGGTGGTAGAACAAGCAATTTACGAGCGGCGGAATCGCCTTCATAGATTAAAAATAGGATATGTATAAAACAATGAGAATCAAAATAGTGCATCTCCTTCGAAGAAAACAAAAAAAGTTCTGCAATAAGGCTTTTAAAAAAGGTACAAGATGTATGGCAAAACTTAAGTAAAAAACATAGATACATAGTTACTCATTCTGTCCCGTTACCCTCGGAAATGATTTTCAATTGGGAAAGTATCAGGAACACAGTATTTCGTACTGAATAACCATTTCATCAATATTCATTGTAAAAAAAGTCTCAATTCAAATGAAGCGATTTTTCTTACTAGCAATTACAAATATTTAAAAATGTTAAAAATAATTTGAAAGGCAAATTTCTTTAATTAGATTTTTTTCAGACCCTTAGAAGTAAATGAAATCTTGACAAAAATAAATCAAATGGAACTGGTATCAGTGCCACTACTATGAAATCTTGTGGCGATCATATAATTTTACCATTAATATCTATTATCAGCAACAGTATTGCAAAAAGCATATTTCCAAACGCTTTAAAGAAAGCGTATGTTCTTAGAAAGATCCAGATGATTTTAGGCCAATATCTATATTGCCGACTATTCTAAAGATCTTTGAACGCTATTTATCGAAGCAGTTATTATCATCCCTGAACAAAAATAATGTACTAGCTAAGCACCAGTCAGGTTTGAGAGAAAAACATTCTTCTCAAACAGCCCTTCCAGATTAATGGTCAAAAGAAATTGATTCGGGAAAAATTATTGTTTCAATTTTCGTCGATCAAAAGAATGCCTTTTATCTTGTAGATCATAGAATTTACTAAATAAGTAAAAGTTACAAATTTCTCGATGCAAGGTTTGTATCTTGTTTGACAGAAAACTAACGGCAATTTGTCCACTTCGTGTATATATCTGTGGGTGTCCTACAAAGTTCCGCATTAGGGCTGCTCCTATTTGTAATTTACATATATGACATGGATTTACATGTTGATTGCTCAAGTTAATATATATGGAGATGATTCGACACTATATTAGTGTGGAGTAAACATTAATGAAATACAAAACAACCTACAAAATAGTTTGAAACTTATACTCTCGTGGTGTTCAAATAATAATATACTTGTCAATCCCATTAAAACAAAATAAATGATTGCTGCACCAAAATATAGATAAGAGAATATTAAGCTAGATTGCTTGGCCAAAATATGGATGAGAGAATGTTAAGTTAGGTTTTAAAATACAAAGACTTTTGCGTTCAAGTCGATGAGTCTCATAAGATATTTGGTGCACATGTTGACAAATATACGTCCTGGAATAGTTATATTGACAAACAAACAAACATCCAAACAAAAAAAAAAAAAAAAAAAAAAAAAAAAAAAAAAAAAAATAGCTAAATAAAAAGCAGAAGTATTATTACTTTGCTCAAAATAATTTGGAACTAACTTACTTTAGAAATGAAGCCAACTTTTTTTACAATTCGTATATACTCCCTCTCTTTAATTATTGCTGTACAATTTGGTAGAAAAGTGCTATATATTATCTGTGCTTCGAAAAAGAACAGCTCGCGTTATGTAGGGCGCTGCATCAAGAACATCGTCTGTTGATGTTTTCACTACACTAAATTGAATGACTTTTGAAAAGCGATGTAATTATCAAAGTGGTGTTTTCATTTTTCAATTTTGTAATAACCTATCACCAGATTATTTGATTTAGGTTACTTTATTTTATAACGACACTAACAACAGCTTTAACCAGTATCAGACGGCAAATTTTAGACTGGTCTAATTTACGGGAGTTACAGACGACAACTTAAAGTTTGCAAAATTTTAGAATTTTTCAACTTTCTGTCAGGCAAACATTGTGGAAAAAGAAGACATTGATTGTAACAAGCAATTTCTTCATTTTACACAATGTTTTCCCATTTGATTCTTCTTCAGTGGTGTACAAAATCGTCATTGCGTGGAAATGGGTTTAAGTCATCTGCAAATAGTGACATTATACAATCAAAATATAATACGCTGTAAAAGAAACGTTTTAGGCTCCCAAAGCGTGAGTTTTGATAGCTTAAGTTAACAGACAACATTTTGAGGTTATCTCAAATTTCAACGAGTGCAAACTGCCACTGGAGGCTTAATCACCAATCAGTTGAATGCATACACCATAAAAAGTAGTTCTGGTGTATATTAAGAATATTACTAACTCTATTCAAATTGTAGTGCACTCTTTCAAAAGCATGCTATCTAACCCATTCCAACTCCATTCAACTTTTTAAGCATCTCAAGAAAAATACTTTGGAAAACACTGTGGACATTGAAGAAACTGCTTGTAGCATGCAATGTCTTCAATGTCCACAATGTTTTCTAACAATTTCCATTTTCTTAAAATTCATTCTCAACAACATCCAAAATTTTCTGAAATGATACCCAAAATAATTATTTGTTTTCTCCTTTCAAACATTCCAAACACTAGTATAAAATTTTTATTTAAAGTTGTATACTTCCATAATTGGATACATTGTTTTCTAATTTTTTTCCCATATTTATCTTGTCAATCTCTTTAATGGAGAAATACAGGAGACATTAAATTATGTATGTACTTCCAAAGGGGAACGACCGAATCTAAGTTGGAAGAACTTGTGGCCGGACCCCTTTGCCTGACTTATATAAACATTTGTTGTATGATGTAATTTGTAATGATTGTACATAAATGGCAATAAACTATGTGTTTAAACCAATCATCATTTTTTAACGTCATTATATATTGTTCTCTTCCATCGTGTGTATGACGTAGTACCATTGTCAATTAAATCATTGCAATTATGAGATGAAGAGAATATTTCTTGTTTTCATGCGAAGCGGATTCATACATTGTGTGATTAGGTTTTTCGCTTCATAACCTCCATGAAAACAAAAAAATATTCTCTTCATTTCTTATAATTTAATAGCATCGAGCGAAAAAAACAAAAGCTTTACAAATTTTGATACCTTTTTGTGTGGGACTAATTTGTGTGGAAGCATACCAAATCGCTGCGTGATCAAAATTTTATTCATGGAGTTATGAATAATATTTTTCGACCAATCAGAACGCTCGTTTTTGATAGACGAAACTAAATATTAAATTATTAAATAGTAAAAGAGATTTAATTTCAAGTTTTGTGATTTTAATATTTTACCATCATGAAATTATTATTAGTATTGCAATATTATTTTTCTTCGTGATAGTTTGATCAATTTCAAACAATAAAAAACGTACTGCCATCTTTGTTTAGTAGTCACTATAATAGTTAATTGACCAATCGCGGCTATCAATAAAATAACCAGTCGACTGATGAAATGATTCATTGAAACAATACTTGAGTTTTAATCTCCGACTTCGTCCGCCATTTTTGTTAACTTATTGTGTTGGTTTGGCGGCGTAAACGTCGTAATTGGACTTTTCAAGCTGTAGTTACGACATTTAGGTCGCAAACCAACCATTCTACTTTTTGTTACATGCTACTGGTCATAATTCTTTCAAAATAACGCGGGACTTCCTGTCGGAGTCAATGGACGGGGATAACGAAGCAAGTAGGCGGGTCCAGCGATTGGTCAATTGTTTTTTTTATACATCTCATATTAAAGTAAAATAAATTTAATCTAAAGATACTTAAAAAGTTTGAACAAATCCCTCGAAATGTGAATTTGAGTTCTATAATGCATTTCATTTCCCTTTCCAAAAGGAAAAACAAATTCAATACTTTGGTGCATGAGTACCATGTGAATTATAACGGCAACATTTTTTACAATCCTGTAATTTTCAAAATGTCACTTATGATAGTGGCGTGATTTTACTGTATTTTGTCGCAGCCTTTCACAAATTTCAGAGTGCGAATATTACAATAGCTTTTGGGAGATACGTTGGCACGGCAAGTGTGTTCCTCTTTCAAGACAAAATAATTTCATTTTTCGTTCATCTATCAAGGATTCATGCGTTTTGATTGGCTGACCTTTTCATACTTTACAACTATTTTGTATCTTTGCACAGAAAATAGATCCCTAAGATTTTACTAAAAATTAATAAAATAATTGTTGTATTCTGCTTCATGGCATTGATTTACAAGCAATGAAGAGAAAATTTATTTACAGAGCGTTATCATCACTGACTACTCTTTTTTTAATCAGAACATGATTTGTTGTTGTTGTTGGGGTTTTTTTTTTGGGGGGGGGGGGTCCAAACCCACACACTCCACAAAGGTCAATAATTCGGACCTAATTAGCCACTTTTGCAATCAGCTTCTTCAAAATTAGTTTGTTTCATCAGCGTGTGAAAAGGCCAATTGATGACGTATATATTTTGGAGAATATTGCCCTGACGAAAGTTGAAAGTTAAACTAAAGAATAATGTCGTTGAAATTCTAAAGCCTCATATCTACATTTTGATTCAAATTGTAGTAACGTTATTTTTGAAATGCCCGGGCGATAAGTATAAATATATAGGCGTTAAATAAAGATGTATTTACCACACTTTGATCATCCAACTACGATATATCGATCTTGATCTCTGGAATGGTTACCGCCCATTTTTGCATTTTGACACATTTAAGACGATTAGCGTTGAAAACAAATCGAAAAAGCAGAGGTTGCTTGTATCAAGCAAAATCTCATATTCTCAAAATGTCTTCTTTCCCAAAGGCCTGTCATTTTTCGATTACACCTACTTTGCATTATGTTCAGCAACTTCTCATAATTTGAACCAGTCAAATATTTGTCGTTTTGAAATGTGTTAACTTATAATGCCGTTTATTTGACGTCGTCAGGTAGTTTGTATGAGGTTTTTGTGTGATATTACGCTTGTGTACTAACTATGCAAATGATTTGAAGCCTGTGGTAACGACTGATCGTGAGCGCAAAAATGATGTCGTCATATGCGTGCAATGACGTCATTTTATAAACGTATTTCACAGAATATCATAAATCATTTTACTTCCTAAGAATTTTATCGATTTATTGAAATTAAGATCAAATTAAAAATAGAATGACTAATTCATTTTCAGAAAATTCCAAATTTATTAAACTCGTCATCTACATGGGATAAAAACTCGACCAGGCCTCGTGTTTATCTGTTTAAAGATGACTCGTTCAATACCCCCTATCTAGTATCTAAAAAAAAGTAGTGAATTTGTCGAATAGGCAGAGTTGAACTAAGACAACATTCACCGAATTCCTGGTCTATTGTCATAATCTTTCATGATCATTGTAAGCTTAATATCCATTCAAATTTTTTGCATATTCAAATCATAGCTTATGTATATCTAAACATAATGATTAATACGACCATAGTCTGCATATCTTAAAAATGTTCCATGAATCTTTAGACAGTTTGATAGAATAAGAAGTAATAATATATCAAATTAAATTTTGTATAACCCAATACCACGGGATACAAAATTTTGCCTAAAGAAAATAAGTATTGATAAGCAACGTGAGAAAGGGAGACATTTCTAGTCTCATTTTCACTTTGGCGTTTCCACGAGTTCTTTAACCCTTTCCCGTTCAAATACGGGATTTTATGTTCCTGTGATTTTTATACTCGAGAAAACATTGTGGAAAAAGAAGAAATTGCTTGTAACAAGCAATTTCTCCTTTTTCCACAACATTTTCTACTACATAGGATGGTTTCATTTCAAATGGCATCCAGTTTTCATTGTCGTCTGCAATCTCTTTCAATTTGGACAAGTCTAAAATTTCCAAAAACAGGAAAGGGTTAAGGGGGTTCAACTAAAACACTTTTCCATTTTTTTTTTTCATTTTTGTATAAACATTTTTTTCAAGATGTCATGGACAAACACGAAGAATATATAAAAATATTATTTCTCAATTTATCTATACTCGGAGAGAATCAATTTTGGCATCAGCTACTTTCAATATAAACTTAGATATATACTTTTTCCATTTGTATTACCAAATAAAATGGTACATTTACTCGCAAGATCTTTAAATTCCCCAATATTTTTCGATGCTTCTATCAAATATGTCGATTTTCACTTATTAAACAGAAGACCGGCACCTTGCTTGTATCTTTCGCCGTTTAAAGTAATCAATTAGGAAGGTGCCATTCTAAATTGTTGAAAAAAGGGGGGATTTGATCGAGATGCATAACCGGGCCGAAAAGAAATTAAGCACACTGACTAATGTTTTTCTTTTTTTTTTAAATCGACTTGAGACATCTAATACTGGTTTTGTACTTAAATCTTATTTCCTTTAAAATTTGAAAGAATAATGATAAACTACTACTAACAGTAATGATAAGAAGAAGAAGGAAAATGAATATGATAATGAAAGAAATATTTTATGATGGTTTTAAGCCTCAAATTTCAATTATGAGTTTATAAATATAAACAATATCCAGATTGTGTTACGTTAACCCTTGTAATACTGAAGCCGGAATATTCCTGCTTTGGCAGGAGGTGTAGAAAAAGATAAGCCTGCACATATGTGTAGACTGATCTTTGTCTACGCATCCTGCTTGTCCTCTTAAAACCAGAATTGTTTATAAGATGATTTTTTTTAGAAATATTAAACTACAATTGGTGCATTTAGTGCTTTCAGCGCTTTTATTTCAATGACAATCTGAAGAGGATTTATAATTGAGCATGGCGATGGTTAATGAACATTTAATGAAAAGAAAATAGTACCGAAACAATAAACCTTCGTGAACTAAGCATACGCTTATTATGATTTTATATTTGACGTCGAAAAGCGTTTGTTTGTTTGAATTGGGGTTTACGCAGATTAAACAATCTCTCAGTTATATCGCGGCGGCTGAAGCACCTAACAATGGATTCCTGGTATTTCTCACACCAGTATCGCCATCGCATCCCTTCCTAGCCTCCAGCTCCTATCCCACATAGGTCTACGATTATCGACCCATTGGTGGGAGACAAAAAGTCGGAAAGGATGAGTGCCGCCGTCGGGGATCGAACCCGGGACCTCTGGATTGACAGTCCGACGCGCTACCAAACGTGAAAAAGCCTCTTTCACTACGTGTGGTATCACCTAAAATGAATATAGGTCGTTGTTTTTCTCAATTATCGTAACTGCAGTTTAGAATAATAACGACGAAATTTGGTCTGTTATAAACCATATATACCTAAACGACAAAAAACGATTTTCTGTTTTCTCTTTCTGATTCATAAAAATGAATCAAAGTGACAAAATTTTAAAAATTGACAAAGTTATATCTTTTTTTGTATTTTAACCCATAACCAGAAGACAAATTATTAGACTCGCCCAAATTCAAAGATGATGCAGACGACAAGTTTTAGTTGGCGGAATTAGCAAAGTTTGTATTTTGGAGAAGAAAACATTGTTGATAATGAAAGGGAAAAAACCTTTTTGAAAATCTATTTCTTCATCTTCCACGATGATTTTTCAAAAACACGGGAGGTGGATTCACACGTTAGTGTGATTAAGTATTTAGGTTCATACCTCAATGAAAACAACAACAACAATAACAACACAACAACAACAACAACAACAACAACAAAAATAATCTTCTCATTTCTCATTAGTTAATACTAACATAGTTAGCATAACAAATGAGCGCATGCGTGACATTTCCAACCATTACACATGTGCGTCAAGTAAAGACTCAGACCAGCCTGTGCATCCGCACAGTCTGATCAGAGTCTTCACTCTGTGCTCTGTAGATAGATACTGACCCAAAGCTTCTTTAAACAATCGGCGAATATTCTAATTGCCCCGAATGGCTGTCCAGGGTGCTCAATGTGTGCGAGTCACGCACCTGCGAAATTGTTGGAAATGTCACGCACAGGCTCAAATGTTTCACCAACTTTGAGTATAGTTTTATGGATCGACTTTGAGCGCAAGCATACAATAGATTGCGTGTTCTAAAGTTTATTAATTTAAGAGATGATGAGAATATCATAATCAGGCGTACTAATTGGTCGAAAAATTTTATTCATAACTCGATGAACAACATTTTGAGCACGCAGCGATTTTGGATGCTTCCGCACAAAATAGTCCCATACAAATAGGTATGAAAATTTGTTTATATCGCTCGATGCTATTATATTATAAGAAATGAAGAGAATAATTTTTGTTTTCATGGAGGTATGGATCGAAAAGCCTTATCACACTGTATGAATACGCGAAGCGGATTCATACAGTGTGTGATTAGGTTTTTCGGTCATACCTCAACGAAAACAAAAAATATTCTCTTCATTTCTTATAATTTAATAGCATCGGGCGAAAAAAGCCAAAACCCTACATGTTTTGATACCTTTTTGTATGGGACTATTTTTTGCGGAAGCATACAAAATAGCTGCGCGTTCAAAATTTTGTTCATGGAAGTATGAATATTTTTCGAACAAACAGAACGCTCGTTTTTGATAGACGAAACTAAATTTTAAATTATTGAAGTATGGAAAAATATCATCTCGTCAAAACCCTTGAATCTTGTAAGACGAATTAAAATTAAATTGATGAAAAATAACATAATCTCGTGAATAATTTGTTTTATATCAATGGTTTTAATTCTTATACCCTTCAATCTACAGATCTATCTCATATTTATCCATCTATGACAAATGTGGCACTGCAAGATGGATTGGCGGAGGAAGGATTCTACCATCAAAAAATAGACAGACTAATGAATGCTATTTAGAGACACAAAAGAAGGAACAAATGTGAGAGGATTAATTAATCTAAAAAGATTTAATTTATCAAAAGAAAAAAATCAACTCGTGATTGTTTTGTTTAAAAATGTTTCACTTGTGACTGGTATTTACAGGCTAGTAAGATATATCAATGATTTTTGAAAATAGAATTAGAACCAAAACAAAGCTTATAAAAGTCTTTTTCTATGATGATGACAAGATATAGCATAATTTATTGAAATGACTAGTAAAGCATTTCAACAACAGAAAAAATATTGATGAAACAAAAGCATGGGTGTTTTAAATGGACACACGAAATTACAGGAATATAAAAAGTACTATCCAACAGATTTTTTTTATTGTTGTTGTTGTTGTTGTTGTTTGTATGTGGAGGTGAGAGAAAGACAGAACAGCTAGGAGAAATGTAGAGTAAAACAGTTAGGTCTTTGCTTTTGTTGGAATGTAGTTTGGTTCCTTGAAATTATTTTCCTGATTTTTAATACTATTTTTTTTATTGAAACCTATTACTGCCCCGAATAAAGTTTAGGACTACAAGAAAAATTCTTAATTGTCGCTATAAACCAAAGTGGCTTTTAAAAAAGTAGCAAGTCGTGTCTGGGTAACTACCCCAGGATCTATCGATCTCAGAGGGCGGGATTCTAATTTACAAATTCTAAAACAAATAAAATACCGATTCCGATTAATTACATAATTATTGTATTCGAAACTCCACGTTGCTCTTTTATTCAGCAAAATCGGGAAATTTATAAGCATTGTTTATTCAAAAGAATATGCATTTATCTATGCGAACAATACATGTACTTTGAAAAAATAATAATGATAATAATTAAAGTAACCGTACAAAAATACGTAAACAAAATAGGTAAAAGGTCAGAAATCTTTGTCAACCCTAAGGTAGCAAGAACAATGGCATCCCATACAGGTGTCAGCATTGCTAAATTGACCAATCGCGAGTGTCAATCAATGAATCGGGCGACCAATCAAATAATTTATTCAGATTTCAACTCAATATTCACCGCCATTTTTGTTAAACATTTTTTTGTTGGTTTTGCCACTTAAACGTCGTAACTACAGCTTATTCAAGCTGTAGTTACGACGTTTAGGTCGCTTACCAACTATTCTACTTTTTTGTTACATGCTACTGGCCATAAATTTTGCAAAATACCGCCGTTAAAAAATGAAGAGGGACTTCTTGTCTGAGTCGAAGGGCGCGTCCATCGAAGTAAATAGGCGGGACCAGCGATTTGTGATTTCTGCTTAAGTGTAACCTGCCTTGGTTTGAACCTATTCATTTTACATCAATTGGGAAACAAGGTCTTCCAACTTAGAGTAATCCCTCTCGATTCTGCTTCCTGGAAAATGCACCAGTACTCGCGCCGAAAGTGTGGACCAATGTCAGAACAAAGATCGATAGCCGCTTCCAGGCATCGAACTCAGGACCTCTTGATCGGAAAGCCGACGCTCTACCTCTCGACCACGGACACCATCTTAATTGCTTATATAACTTAAACTTTTTTCTTGCGGTTTAGGTATGTAACCTGAGCGTACATTCGAACTTACTGATATTAAATATAATATAAAATATAAATCATCTCAATTTTAAAGTTCCACGTTTCAAAATATTTGATAAAGTATACCATTTCGTGTTTAGTAAGACGTATTTTCTTAGGGTTCCTGTAAGATATGCAATAAGAATTCGAATCAGTTAGAACACCAGTAAATTGCGGTCTCGAGAAATATCCAAACTTTTCTAGATCTACGCAGATAACAACTAATACAAGGTTTTGTATCATACCTTGTCATAATATTCCACTTCCGCTTATCATATATTTATAAGATAAAAAAAAAGCTAACGATATTTATTTAACCAATCATAATAAGGCTAAACATAGATATGACGTCGTCTTACCCGGGAATGATGACGTCATATAAGCATATCGTATCAGTTCTGTACATGTATGATACGGATTTTTTTCTTTTAGTACGCGTGCACCGAATATTTCTCGAAAGGAAAATTGGTAGGTATATAATAAAACCAATTATTCTTTTACTTTCATAAGACCCCTTTTCCAACAAAGACATATAAACAATTTTAATGGACTTCAGCGATTTATATGAAACCAGAAGACATGGAATATGTTACACGACATAATTCTAATGTTTTAATTCAAAAGGTTTGATCAATTCTGCAATCTATTTTATGAAATTTCGTTTCATACCTCCAAGATAAAAAATCAAAGTACTGAAAGTACTGTAAGCTAGCAAAGCATCGTTTAGTTAAGTTATCTTCTTTGCCATTTGCAGGGAAGAAAACATTGTGGATACTGAAGAAATAGCTTGTTACAAGCAATTTCTTCAATGTCCACAATGTTTTCCAAAGTTCTTTTTTTTTGGGGGGGGGGGGGCGGGATTCTTAATAAGCTGGATTGAATGGGTTGTACAGCATTCTTTTGAAGGTGTTCTCTACGATTTGAATAAAGTTAATTCATGCGGCCAGTCATTTTAACACAATATACTTGAGTATACACAAGAACTACTTTTTTTGGCGTAGACATTCGATGGATTTAGTGGTTAAGCCTCCAGTGGCAGTTTGCACTCATTTGAACTCTGAGAAGACCTCAAAATTTATTCTGTCAAAGCTGACGCTTTGCAAGCTAATGAGCAAACAAACGATCGATTACGACCCTAAAAAAGAGAAGAAAAAAAAAAAAAAAAAAAAAAAAGACGAATAAAACCATACATTCAGACCAGAAGTTAACTTTGAATTCCGACATTAGTCAACATTTATGTGAAGTATTTTCGTTCGTTTGACGTCGTTACTACAGATTATTCGGCGTTTTAACCCATTCCCATACAATCCCTCCGTTTTACGCCCCTCTAGAAAAAAGCTTTAGAAAACATTGTGAATAATGAAGAAATTGCTTGTATCAAGCAATTTCTTCATTATCCAAAATGTTTTCTATAAAAAAAGATCAAACAATCTTAAATTTCAAAAACTTTAAACTGTCGTCTGCAACTCCTTTCTAATTGGACCAATCTAAAAGTTTGGTAATGGGTTAAAAATAACAGTGGAACTTCCTGTTTGCGCTCAGTAGACCAGCGAAACGTAAATTAAATTTGCTTCCGACAAAGTACATCCGTAAAAACTATCCAAAGCTTGCGTTTTTGTTTACATGTATTTGAATATTTAGTATTGAGCAATAAAAAAATGAAGTGATCATATTATTTATCCAAACTAAACTAGCTTTTTAGTTTCATACCACAACAAGAATTATGTTTAACTTATAAAATGGAACACTCATTAGAGAATAGCTATAACCGTTATAAAGAAATGGGTTGGAAAAAATGTTAAAAAAGATTTGTTTGTTTGTTTGAATGGTGTTTTACGCCGCTTTCAACAATCTTTCAGTTATATCTCGGCGGCTGGAGCACCTAACGATGGAATCCTGGTATTTCTCAAACCAGTACTATACCATTACATCCCTTCCTAACCTCCAGCTGCTATCCCATTCTCTTCATTTCTTATAATATAATAGCATCGAGCGAAAAAAACAAACAAAACTTTTACAAATTTTGAGACCTTTTTGTATGGGACTATTTTGTGCGGATGCATACAAAATAGTTGCGTGCTCAAAATTTTGTTCATGGAATTATGAATAGTTTGTTTAGACCAACCAGAACGCTCGTTTTTGATAGACGAAACTAAAAATTAAATTATTGCAAAATCAAATAAGGATTTTATTCAGCTTGGCAAGGGTTAATATCAGTCCTTTGAATAATGCAACAGTGCTTATGCTAGCCTTTGGACTCAGGAGCCGTTGCTCCTTTGACCAAGAAATTATAGGGGACAACAAGAAGCAAGTTGTTTACATAAAAATGAAAGTTTATGTTGTCGGTGCACGAGCAAAATGTGCTTTGACTAAATAAATAGTTCTTGTGTTAGCCTTTGGAATTCAGGAGTCGTTGCCCCCTTTGACTTAGATATTTTAGGACAAAGAACAAATTATTCGTATGAAAAATGCAAGTTCATGTCGCCGTTGCATGAGTAAAATCTCGTAGCTACAGCTTTGATAAAGCTGCAATTACAACATTTTGCTCGTGCACCAGGCCTTTTCTTTTTAATATTGATTCACTGTTATATGACTCCTATTAATATAATAAAATAATAATATGACGATAATTTATACAGTGTTTACAAATACACATGATGCATTACGGAAATTATGGGGGTCAAATAATATCAGCTCATTTTGACCTATAGAAAATTCTTTCAGGTTTGCTAAAATGACCTTTGCTGCACTGATGGATAAGCATACGAAGCAAGACCAGGGATGTACTTGTAAAAATAAACAAAAAGGGGGGCATAGCTAGCATCATAAACAAAAATGTCTTTAACTATTTTTAAGACGTATTTCATGAAAAAGTCCTGAGCGTTGTTTGTTTTCCCGTCTAAGTTTAGTTAACACTTTCTTTTTTAAAATAGGTATACAAACGAGATATATACTGTTTTACTTCTTTTGATTAAATATTCATCGAATAACATCCATCTCGTCCATAGAAGAAAATAGCCGAATGATATTTGTATATATTTGTGAATGGACTTGACAGTAAATGAATTGCGAATTTGCCTTTTTATATTTGCTGCTGTTGTTGTCGCTCCTGTAATTGACGGATCGCTGGCCCCGCCTACTGACTCCGCTGGCTACGCCCACTTACTCCTACAGGAAGTTTCAATTCGATATGAAACGTTAATTTGAAAAATTCATTGCCAGTTACACGTTACAAAAATAAAGTGGTTGGTTGACGACTAATACATCGTAACTACAGCTTGAATAAGCTGTAGTTACGACGTTTTAGTCGTCAAAACAACAAAAATGCAAACCATAATTGTTGGCCAATGTTGGTGTTCAAAGGTCCCTTCCCGTCTAAATGAATGATTTGATTGGTCGATTAATTTTATATTGGGGCCCGTGGTTTGTTAATAATACATAGCATTTATTGACCAAGGCCCTGTTAATAGTTTTTTATTAATTATTAATTTCCAAAAACGCAAACGGACTATAACCACGCTTACGATTTTCTGTCTTCTGAATGATGCCCGTTCGAATATCTTCGCCAAAGTAAGTGAAATAAGATGGGCGTTGGAAATTCCGAAGGCTCCCGATAACACTCAGTTTAAACTTATTTACAATATACATCTTATATGTTCTATTTTGCTTTTTAGCCAGCAAAGTTAACAGACAAAAATTGAGGTCGTCTTTAAGTTCAACGAGTGCAAACCGACACTGGAGGCTTAATCTCTTAATCCATTAAATGTCTACGGCATAAAATGTAGTTCTTATGTATTTCAAAAATATTGCAACTCTACTCTGTTCATCTCCGGGGTATTTTCAGCTCACTTGAGCAGACTGTGTTCAAAGTGACTCTGATCAGAGATCAGAGTCTTCAAAGAAGTTTCAGACGACATTTTCAAATTGTTGAAAATTTTAGGTAGAAAACAATGTGGAAAATGAAGAAATTGCTTGTAACAAGCAATTTCTTCATTATCCACATTGTTTTCCACAACATTTTTTGAGGGGCGTAAAAAGGAGGGTTTGTGTGGAAATGAGTTAACTCCTTGGTTACTTTAATCTCGTTTCTTTATCATGATAACGTTTGAACGTTTTTCAGTACTTTGATTTGCTATGCTACCAATTGCGCTTTTAAATACGCCTTTCCTTATGATTCTACAATGGTTAAAATCAAAGCAATGGAAAGTACTGTAAGCTAGCAAAGCTGCGTTTAGTTCAGTAATCTTCTTTGTCATGATAAAGAACCGAGGTAAAACAACCAAGGAGTTAACCCACTTCCATACAATCCCTCCTTTTTTTGCCCCCTAGAAAATAGTTGTTGAAAACAGTGTTGAAAAATGAAGAAATTGCTTGTAACAAGCATTTTCTTCATTTTCCTCATTGTTTTCTACCTAGAGAGATAATTTTTTTAGAATTTTCAATAATTTGAAATTGTCGTCCGCATTTTCTTTGAAGACTCTAAACAGAGTCATTTTGAACACGAGAACACAAGTGAACTGAAAAAATCTAGGAGATGAACTTGCATGCAGAGTTAGCAATGTTCCTGAAATACAAAAGAACTACTTTTTATGGCATAGGCATTTAACGGATACAGTGGTTATGCCTCCAATGGCAGTTGCACTTGTTGAACTTTGAGACGACCTTGTCTGTTAACTTAAGCTTTCAAAGCTGACGTTTTGCTAGTTAAAAAGTCATAGAGCTCTGTTTCCGTGTCAACTACTCCGTATTTTACTATTATATTTTCTTATACTATTATATTTTCTGATGCATTTACTAAATTAACCCCCATTTCAACATTTGACACACAACCAACCGATTCTATAAATCATTTCTATAAATAAAATGTCTTATATTTGCTTTGGACGTTTTCATTAGCAACTGGCCCTATCTTACACTACAAACCAATGTATATGACCTGTCTAATTTTCATTTGTGTGGTAGTGGGTTACCAACGAATTTCAGCTATCTTACCCTTTTGGCCACGCCCACTGACTCCAGCAGAAAGTCCCTCTTCGATATTAACCCATTCCCACACAGTAAAACTTTAGACTTTGCCAAATTGAAAGAAGCTGCAGACGACAATTTCAAGTTGATGGAATTTTTAATTTTTTCATATGTTTGGATAGAAAACATTGTGGATAATGAAGAAATTGCTTGATACAAGCAATTTCTTCATTTTCTACAATGTTTTCCAGAGATTTTTTCTTTCGGGGCGTGAAAAGGAGGGATTAAGTTGGAATGAGTTAAACAGCGTTATTTTGTAAAATTCATGGTCAGTAGTATGTTGCAAAAAAATAGAGAGTCGCAAAATAATAATAATAAAAAGTTAAACACAAAAGGCCGTGAATTTTGGAGGTTAAATCTCAATTCCGGGCTGAATGAGTTTTTTGATTGGTCGATAGGTTCCTTGATAGGCAGCTGCGATTGGTCTATCAAATTATCTCCGATACCGATCGGAACTGTATGCTGTTTCGTTATATGACTAGCGGACATGACAAATTTCGCTATGAGTTTATGTCAACAAGTATAATTTCAGGCGGGAAGCAATGGTAAATCACAGTCAGCGGTTCCGAACGCAAAACTTACATGTGTCATATTTTGGATACTATCATGTTATATAAGGAATATTACAACAGTGCCTTTCTGTTTGTTGTTATCATGTTCGAGAATCGTGTGCAGGTATTTTTATTGGATGAGATTCGATATATACCTTCTAGAACATGACATTAAGTAAATTCTCTTAAATGATTAAGAAATTACCTACTTTCTGAAAAAAAAAACCCCGAAGGTCGTTACACAAAAAGTAGTCCGTGTTTAACGGCTGTTTTTTGGTACACGCCGAATACGGATTTATTTCTGTCGAGTTGTAATAGATAGCAAGATTTTAATCCATATCTTTTAAAGGTATATATTAAAACAAATTATACAGCTTTAAAGGCGGCGATTATTACACCGCAATTTCGCCTTTTTATACCCCGATAAACAGTTCAGGAAAAAAATGTGGAAAATGAAGAAATAGCTTGTAACTGCAGAATTCTGCCTTTTTCACCCCTAAAAAAATAGTTCAGGAAAACAACGTGGAAAATGAAGAATTTATTGTAACAAGCAATTTCTTTAATTATTAACTAAGTTTTATACATAATGCTACTTTTTTTTTTAAAATTCCACAAACAGAAAATTATCGTCTGCAAATTCCTCAATTTTGACCAGTCCATTTTTTTTATCATGGGAATCGCTTTTGAATACACTGGAATTTTTTGAAATGGTAAATATTAAAAGAAAAATAGATATCCCCACGACCGTTGAGGTATTAATGGTTTCGCTTTGTTCCAGAAAGTGTGTTAGTCTTTTAAGTTTTGAAAAATTTTAGGCTTGTTCTAATTCACAAGTTTTGCAGACGAATTTTAATTTAGTTTCCTGTTTTGTAAAATTTTAGACTTGTCCTGTTCAAGAAATTTGCCGACGAAAATCTAATTTCGATTTAATCTTAAAAATAACCATTCAGTAGGGTAGATAATCTTGCGGAAAAGAAGAAATTGCTTGTCACAAGCAGTTTCTTCTTTTTCTACAATATATTATCATTTATAAATTTAGGGGGACGTTAAAACCATGGATAGAACAAGAAAGGGTTAAATAAAATTTGATTAAGTGGGTTAGGACAATATAATACGGAAAAAGACTGGTATATACTTCTTTGATTATTTTTTCTTTCAGGTTCACTCTTTTTATACCCAGGAATTCGTGTTTTCGGTCTGCAGAAATTTATCTGTCAGAATTTGTTAACCATTGTCATGCTGAACCCGGAATATTCCGGTTTTAACAGGAGGTATAGACAAAGATCAGACTGCACATAAGTGCAGTCTGATCTTAGTCTACAACTCCTGTCTATCCTTTTGAAACCAGAGCTGGTTATGAAATCAATTTTCAAAAGAAGTGTTGACAACCGAACAACAAGTACTACCAGTTCTTTCAGCCCTTCGGTTTTTATACAATCCTGAAAAGGATTGTTTCAGCGTGACAAAGGTTAATTACAATAATGATAATAATGATCTCAAAAGAAAATTAAAAAAAGAATTTAAAAAAAATTAAATTTTATCCTTAGATTAAGATATTTCATAAAACATTCAATTTCGATAACCATTTAAATATACCAAAGAGAACTTTTTTTCTGTCAAATAGTAATTTTTTAACCGCATTTTCAATAGCACATATTTGAATGGGGTAATCCGGATTTCAAAACGTTTATTTGTTAGTGATTTTGACAAAGAATATAATAGTGAATAGTCGAATATTTTAATGTTTTTTAATAAATCTCTTGATAAAATTACTTGGACAAACTCTACAAAACTGCCATTCGTTTAACATAAAATAGCAAATAAAAAGAGATGAATTGGTTTTCAAAAACATTAAAATAATTGAACAGTTTCTTTTTTACATTTGAGCCTCTAGGTAGGACGAATTTCGTACAAACTCAGACGGATAAGTTAGTAGATTTTTGAATGAACAAATAAATAAATGAATAAATAAATAAATAAATAGATAAATAAATAAATAAATAATCATGAATCAAATATTGAAAGTTAAATAGATAAACTATTAATAGTTATTATGATAAAAGTAAAAAAAATAAAAAAAAATTACATACACGGTTTTATATGGACACTATAGCTAAATTCAAAATAATTTCAAATAAGTCTATGAGTTAGAAATAAAAGTACAACATGCACAATTAAATGGAATGCATCTTACCTTGCAGTGGTTCTCCTTGGTCATCTCCACCTGTCGCCATATCAGAAGCTGCAGTCTGAATAAATTTCAGATTTCAATATCTAGAATTTATTTGAATGGTGTCGGCTGGAAGCATCGTCAGTGAGTGACAGCTATAGCCGAGCGCATTCATTCATATTTAAACACCAATTAAGTAAAATGTGAAAGGCATTCACTGTTGAAACATACAATCATCGTAATTTAAATAAGAACTCATCCGTAACGACAGCCAGAGTGACACCCATACTACTCAACCTGGACCGTTTTGATACACATGTATATTACGACAATCCAGCTCTGGAAATCTCTCAGAATGACGTCACGCAAGCTCCATTTACGCGGAGGAACCACTTGTCAGATTTTACCTATACCGAAAACCGCGCTATTAGTTCTGTATTGGGAGAAAGTACGCCGGCATCACTACACTACCGCAGTCGCTTTTCCCGAGTCATTGAATTATTTGGTAAAAGCGTAATAAATCGTTGCCATGACGATCCTGCTCTGCGATATCGCCCACGCAAGTCGAGCTCTCTACTTTTTTTAGCTCATTTTCCGACGCGAGCTGCCGAATGAATGGAAGGCTCTATTGCAGAAATGATGTGATCGTGTTACTATGCCATTAGGCTATAAATGCTTGTTGAATGCTTGTATTTTTAGCTAGCAAAGCGGCAACTTTTGAAAGCTTAAATTAACAGACAAAATTTTGAGGTCTTCTCAAAGGTGAACCACTGCAAACCGCCACTGGAGGCTTTACCACTAAATCCATTGAATACCTACACCATAAAAGTAGTTTTTATGTATTTCAGGAATATAGCAAACTCTATTCAAATTGTATAGAATTCTGTTAAAAGCATGCCATTTAACCCATTCCAACTCAATTCTGCTTTTAAGCATCTCAAGAAATAGCTTTAGAAAACATTGTGGAGAATGAAGAAATTGCTTGTAACAAGCATGTTTACTACCTAACAAGGCAAATGTTCTCTAAATTCGACCATGCTTTGCTAGCTTACAGTGCTTTCGGTACTTTCATTATTTTTTCTAATATTGACAGATCTCGACTATCAAAAAAAAAAATCAACAGATCAATGAAATCAGACATTTAGACCCTAAGTGAACCTTGCACTCCTACAAAAGTCGACATTTATGCTAAGCATTTCTACTGGTCTGGCGACTTAAACGTCGTAACTACAGTTTACTCAAGCTGTAGTTACGATCTTTAGGTAACCAAGAAACCATCTTCATTTTTGTTACACGTGGCTAGTCAACAACGTCCTGTCCGAGTACAAAGGGCGTGGCAGCGGTCCGCCAATTGATCGCATCACGCTTATAAACAAAATGAGCCTGCAAGCGGCAATTCCAATGATTTCACGTGCGAGTAGAACGCAGATACGAAGCATCATACACGTCAACAGTCAAACATAAGACTTATGACCCGAGTTGCTGAGAAGTCCCTATGCCACTTGTCCTTAAAGAATCAAAAAAGGTACATATGATATGATCACCGGTCCCGCTCAATGACTCCGCTGGCTACACCCAACTCTAAGAGGAAGTTCCAATTCGATACAAAACGGCGTTTTTTTTTTTGGGGGGGGGGGGGAGGCTAATAATATGTAACAAAATGTTGGTTGGTGACCTAAACGTCGTTACTACATCTTGAATAATCTGTCCCAATTTTTAAAATTGGGTTGGAAAATAATTTTGGTATTATGAAGAAATCGCTTGTAGCAAGCAACCCCCTCACTTTCCGCAATATTTGAGCTTCCCCCCGGATATATAGAAACAAGCACAAAATCAATTCAATGAAAAGACATTAATTCTACGTAGCCCGCACTGTAGGCAAAGAAAATTCGCATACTGTTATAGAACACTGACGCATTCGCACAAATGACCAATTACAGCTGTCATTCAAATGACCAGTCGTCCAATCAAATCATCCATTTAAACCGGGACTGAACTTTGAACTCCAATTTTTTTGAGATTTATAAGAAGTATACATGTTAGATTAGCGACCACATCGTCATAACTAGAGCTTATTCAATCTGTACGAACGACGTTTTGGTCGCCATCCAACAATTGTACTTTGGTTACATGTTACGGGCCATAAAATTTGCAAAATAACGCTCTTTAACCCTTGTCATGCTGGGTAAAATCTTCTACAAAATGTAATGAAATCAAAGGACTGAAAGCACTGGTAACACTCAATTT